>JAGFNQ010004267.1:194706-353528 GCA_024364735.1 Boesenbergia rotunda | reverse complement strand
TCACCGGGATTTCCGTCACCTGGCTTCACTCACCAGAACCCGACTTCACTCACCGGAGTTTCCGTCACTTAGCTTCAGTCACCAAGACCCCGCTTCACTCACCAAGACCCGACTTTACTCACCGGGATTTCCGTCACTCGGCTTTACTCACCGGGACCCGGCTTCACTCACCGAGATTTCAATCACTTCGTGCCCAGTCCCCGACCAGGACTTAAGCCAAATTCACTCAACCAAAATTAAATTGGTGTCAACACCAAAACAACAATCAGGTCAGACTGCATCAACAATCTCCCCCCTTTTGTTGTTTGACAACCCGATTTAAGTTTAGGTATTGGAAATCAAATGAAGTCAATTATCGTAAGGGAATTAAAGTCTTCCCCCCTATAATAATTAAATTTGTTACCTAAACTTAATCAACCATTCTCTCTCCCTTTGTCAAACATCGAAAAGGGTATGGTTGTTAAGTTTCAACATAACTCCCCCTTAAACGAGGGTCTCTCCCCAAATCCAGAATAATGAAAGGTAAGTGTTGAATTGCATATGAAAACATATACAAAATTATATCATGGTAAAAACATCTATATGCTTCATATGAAGTAAGGAATGAAAGACAGTGTCAAAGTCTGAGCTCATCAGTCTGTGAGTCGATCAGAGAGAGCTCTGATCGGTATGTGAACCGATCAGAGAGAGCTTTGATCGGTCACTTTGACCGATCAGAATGAAACCTGATCGGTCTGTGAACCGATCAGATTTCAGACGATTTTTGAAACTCTAATTTCAGACGATTTCTGAAACTTTGATTTCAGACGATTTCTGAAACTCTGATTTCATACTACAATAACAATTGGATATTTCAGAAAAATTTCTGAAACATGATTTGAATCCCTCACAAAGAGTCAAAAGTCCTTATGGATTTAACAATATTTTTAAAAAAATTTGTATCAGTAGGTTTCAAGCATGATCAGTATGTTCCAATTTTGATCAGTTTGTATCAGAAAATTTTTCTTTTAAATTGCCCACAAGTACAAATAAAAACAAACTTCCAGTAATTTAAAAAAACTTCATGTATATACATTGTGTATGGAATTGAAGGTTTCCATTGGTTTAAATATAATCACCTAAATTTGAGATGACAAACCATTTCTCATAGGTAGTAAATGGTTATCCATTAAGTGGAGGGAATGGTAAGCACATCCCTAACTAGGAATGACCATGTGTTTGAAGCATCAATTATTAACAACCCATGTTGATAGATGCTCCCCCTCAACCAATGCTTATACAATTCGAAATATAGATGTTTTGGGTACTCAAATTTTGAGACATAAAGCATCTACAATGAGTAGTTTTGGCACCCAAGCCTTGATCATTTTCTTTTGAACCCTAGGAGCCTTAGATGATCTAACATAGGTTCTTGACATCAATGAAACAAAGGTTGGTTCTTTAGGTCGGTAATCTATACCGACCTTGTTGTAAACCGCTCTTTGAGAAATAAGGATCATATCTAAAGTTTTGGAGCTAGTTGAAAATTTCTCAAAAATATTCTTGAGGTTTTCAATTTCGCTCTTCAAAGCCTCGTTCTCATCCTCAAGAGTCTTAACATGTAAATCATTAATTACCTCATCCTTAGAGGGTTTTAATTTTTCTACTTCCAATTTTAATAATTTAACTTTGTTCTTAGATTTTTTTAACAAATTAGTTAGACATGCAATTGTTCTATAGCACTTATCTAATTCGGGAGAGATTATCTCTTCATCATCCGAAGGCGCGGTTGAATAGCTCCTTGATTCGTTATCACTCTCCTTGGTTGACTTTTCTAAAGTCATGAAATAAATTAATTATTTATATATTAAATAAATATAAATAAATTTTTATCAAATTTAATATCAATTTTTTTACGAATGTGTAAATCGGTTACCCGCCCCATCTGTTATGAAAGGCTGAAGCCCATCACTCAATTTTTTTTTAATTGAAAAGGCGTCTTCATTTGGAACGGTCGAACCTGACTCTGAGACTCTGAGTGTAATTAAAACTGCAACGTTCAACTCCCTCTCGCCCCTTCCCCTTTCGCCCCCGCTCCGAATGTCTTTTTTACTTCCTCTGCGCATCTACGCGCTACTCGAAGAAATCGTCATCTTTTAGCTCCGAGCAACGGATCCTGGACGACCTAGTTAAGATGATGCGATCCCAGCCGTCACAGATCGAACCCCTAGCCCACGATCGGGACTACCTCGAGTGGTACATCGAAAACATGGACGACTGCTGGACTACCAAGAACGAACTCCTACGCTCTCAGGTATTATTAGCGCTTCGGATTCCATTTTAGTCGCCGAAATCAAGAAGCTCCTCGTTTTAGAGTGTGATTATTTTTCTAGGGTTCATAAAAACAGTGTTTCTTTTGTCTTTCCGCGGTTGATAATTAAACGAGAAACAAGAAAAGGCAGGAAGGTTCGAGCGGCTGCGTTGGATCTCGCTGTTGGGATTAAGCAGAGGGCGGTTCTTGGCTTAAAGAAATACTACGGTTAATTTTTGCATTCAGCAACCTTTTCGGTCTTAAATCGAGCTTCTTGGATTAGTTTCCCTTGTTCTTGTTAAGTGCATCTGAATTTAAATATATTGTTATCCACATATTGGTTTCGCAACATAATCTTCTCCAGTCTTTCTTTCTTGTTCATAACTTTTTTGCTTGTGGATTTGGCCTTGCCTTTTTTTTGTTTTAAAAAAATAAAGACAGATTACATAGACAGCAAATGAAGGATCTCCCAAGAGTTCGAAGGCAACAAACAAAAAAAGCAAACCTCATCTTGGATCACGATCTTAGTGCGCCACCGCAGCCGGATTTGGGGATAGAGGTAGCTATTGAAGAATTCATAGAGAGCAAACAAAAAAGGAACAAGTTTTACAAAAAAAAAAAAATAAATAAATAAAACTCATCTTGAATCTCAATCTCAGTGCGCCACTGCCGACGGATTCTGCAAAGCCGGCGGCCGTACGATGCTTTGGCCGCGTGGCGGGGGCCACGACAGCTGGAGGCGATTGTGAACAGCAGAGAAGAGAACATGAAAATATTTGGGTTACCTGTCCTTGTACTCCTAAGTCTTGTCCTCAGAGAGAAGCGCCGCGAGTGCCGGTGCCGGTGTCGTGGAAGTGTAATGTGAGCGGTTGGACGCCGGGTGGTGAGCCTTCGCGGTGTCGTCAGACGGCGCACGCTGCATGCTGGAGATCAAGAGCGACGGCGCAGGCCCCTGTCCTCTAAGAGATAGGAAAAACAAAGGAGATATACGTAAAATAGACCTTTCTCCTTGGAATTTTTTTGGGACTGGATTATAAGGCTGGGCTATAGCCCAGTATAGCCCTAACATAGATCTGTCTCTAATAAGGTTTCTTACATTCATTTGGCTAATTGCTTATTATGAGGGCTGGGCAGTGGATGATTAGATACAACCATAAAAGGAAAGCGTAAGAAAAACTTTTGGCTGTTAAGCAGGGCTGTGCAACATTGCTTAACAGGAAATTTTAGATGTCAAAGTTGCTTGATGTGAGCCATATGTGCTTCCACAAATTCTTATTTACCTCATGCTATAATTTTTTCAGAACAAGCTGAGAACGATTTGGAGGATTTAGATGCATATGCGGTGGCTCTAACAGTGGAAGTTTCAGTGCTTCAGGTACAATTATTTATATGTAATCAAATTTGCAAACCATTCATGTAAATTGCAAACTAGCAGTGAAAGAATCAATAGTACCTCGGACCATCGTTTTGACCAAAGAAAAGCGACTGCGAAAAAATTGATGCTTCCGGCCCTTTCTCCACACAGAAGTAATAGTGTAATTTCGCTCAGGAAGAAGACGCGAGAGGAGCAGGTACCAGGGACCAAATATATAGCATGCTTCCAAAATTTCTGCCTTCATTAAAATTTTGGAAGGAACATGGGGCAGTAGTTACAGATCGTTTCTGGAACCGTTTTTCACATTCCAAATACATAGACCAATAATTATTGGTTGTTCCATGGCCAATGGAATCAAAAATAACCCAACATTCTCCCACTTGGTCTATGTATATCCACTGTATAACAACATTAACATATGGATCATGACGACAGTTCCTCTAAATATGAGTATTATCTTCCATGTATCACAATATGTTACACTTCTCAATATCAACCCCAACCAAGTTAAAATAAACCCTATGTTTATTGTGGTCCAAACATAATGATATTTCTCAAACAATAAATCTGTATACAACTTAAGAGATAAATATCCAAACTAAATAAGAGTTTCATTAAAGAAACATTACATTATGGAACCAAGTCTCATTCGCGCTACATGATCCTTGAAACCGTTTGGTGGCATGCCCTTAGTCAGAGGATCTGCGATCATCAATTCAGTGCTTTTGTGTTCAATAACCACATTTTTTTCTTTAACACGCTCTCTTATGGCTAAATACTTAATGTCGATAAGTTTACTACGACTACTACTTCTATGGTTCTTAGTTGTAAATACAGCAGCTGAATTATCACAATATAATGTCAGAGGCTTTGAAATAGAGTCCACAACTCTAACCCCAGATATGAAACTCTTCAACCATACACCATGCGAGGTTGCTTCAAAACAAGAGATGAACTCAGCCTCCATAGTGGAAGTCGCAGTCAAGGTCTGCTTGGCACTTTTCCATGACACAACCCCATTGGCTAACATAAACACGTAACCAGATGTTGATTTACGTGAATCAATACAGCCAACAAATTCTGCGTCACTGTACCCAATGACTTCCAACTTCTGAGTCCGTCTATACATGAGAATGTAATCCTTGGTTCCTTGAAGATATCTCATAACCTTCTTTGTAGCCCGCCAGTGGTCAACACCTGGATTACTCTGATATCTCCCAAGCATTCCAACAACAAATGCAATGTCAACCCTAGTACAGCCCTGAGCATACATAAGGCTTCCAACAGCTGAAGCATATGGAATGGTTTTCATCTGTTCCTGTTCGAGCTCATTTTTAGGACATTGATTCAAATTGAATTTATCACCTTTTCCAATGGGTGCTACACTTGGTGAGCAATCCTTCATTCGAAACCTCTCTAGAACTTTGTTGATATAGGTCTCTTGAGACAAACCCAAAATGCCTCTAGATCTATCTCTATGAATCTTTATGCCAATGACATAAGATGTGTTACCCATATCCTTCATATCAAACCTCTTTGAGAGAAACTGTTTTACCTCATATAGCAAACCCTTATCATTAGTCGCCAGCAAAATATCACCCACATATAGCACAAGAAAGCAAATCTTGCTCCCATTAACCTTCTGGTATATACAAACATCCATGATATTTTCTTCAAAACCAAATGAAGTAATAACATCATGAAATTTTAAATACCATTAACGAGAGGCTTGTTTTAATCCATATATGAACTTATTTAGCTTGCAGACTAAATTCTCACCACTACTAGAGGAAAATCCTTCTGGTTGTTTCATATAAACCTCTTCCTCTAGATCACCATTGAGGAATGCCGTTTTCACATCCATCTGATGCATCTCCAAATCAAAATGAGCTACCAATGCCATGATTACACGGAATGAGTCTTTCTTAGATACAGGAGAAAAGGTATCCGTGTAGTCTATCCCTTTCTTCTGAGTAAATCCTTTGACAACAAGTCTAGCCTTATGTCTCTCAATGTTGCCTTTTGAGTATTTCTTAGTTTTAAAGACCCATTTACAACCAATGGTTTTTACACCATTAGGCAACTTGACAAGATCCCAGATTTTGTTAGATGCCATAGAATCCATTTCTTCTTTCATGGCTTTGTACCATAAGTCAGATACATTAGAACTCATGCCTTGTAAAAACATTTCAGGATTATTTTCGGCTTCAACATTGTAGTCACATTCTTGTAGATACACAACATAATCATCAGAAATTGCTGATCTCTTAGTCCTAGTAGATCTCCTCAATGTTGCATCAACACTCTCCTGTGTAGCAGGATCATGTTGCTCAACAGATTGTTCAACAATTTCGGGTATTTGCTGAACCTCAGGGTCTACTGAATTTGGATCAGCAGTTTGTGGAACCTCTTGGACCTGTTTCTCAATATGCGCATGAACACAAGGCACATTATGAACTATAACAATTGGTCCACTAGTTGAAGTGGAGCATTGAGTATCTTGATGATCTTTCCCAAGACCAGGGTCTTGAAAACGATCGCTCCCACTGATTAAATCATTTTCAAGAAATTTGACATTTCTTGATTCCACAAACCTAGTGCTATGAGAAGGACAATAAAATCTATATCCCTTGGATCTTTCAGCATAACCAACAAAATATGCACTTAAGGTCCTCGGGTCTAACTTCCTTTCTTGTGGATTATAAATCCTCACCTCGGCTGGGCAACCCCAAACGCGTAGATGTCGTAAACTCAGTTTCCAACCTTTAAACAACTCAAAAGGTGTCTTTTGGACAGCTTGGTTGGAACTCGGTTTAATATGTACATTGCCGTCTTTAGGACTTCAGTCCATAAGGACCTAGGAAGTTTGGAGCTAGCAAGCATACTCCTAACCATGTCCATTAAAGTTCGATTTCTTCTCTCAGCTACACCATTTTGATCTGAAGAACCAGGTAAGGTGTATTGGGCAACAATCCCACAATCTTGAAGAAACTTTGCAAATGGACCGGTTGCTTGTCCACTCTCAGTGTATCTACCATAGTACTCTCCTCTATCAAGTCTTCCGATCTTTATTTGTTTGTCACACTGTTTCTCTACTTCAACCTTAAAATTTTTGAAAGCATCAAGTGCTTCACTTTTGCTGTATAATAAGTAGAGATACATGTAACGAGAATAGTCATCAATAAAGGAGATGAAGTACTTATCATAGTATGATTCTAAATCAAGACTACAAATGTCTGTATGAATTATTTCTAACAATTGAGAACTCTTCTTGGCGCCTTTCTTTGACTTGTTGGTCTGTTTACCTTTAATGCAGTCTATACAAGTACTAAAATCGGTCCAATCAAGAGCACTAAGTACTCCATCATGTACCAACCTCTTAATTCTATCAATGGAGATATGACCTAATCTCATGTGCCACAAATTAGAGGAACTGTCATTAATGACACATCGTTTAACACCAACATGCATAGAAGAATAGTGATTATCATTTTCTAAATTAAGACGGAAAAGACCATCAGACAATGTACCACATCTAATAATTTCAGATCCATTAGAAATACTGAAAGATGAATTTGAAAAATTAAAGGAATATACAACAGATACAAATCTTGAAATTGAAATTAGATTCCTAGCAAAATCAGGAATATAAAATGTCTTTTCCAAACTTAAAATAAAACCACTATCTAAAACAAGCTTGCAAATGCCAATGGCTTCCACATGTGAGGACATTTTGTTTCCAGAATAAATGTAACACTCATTTTCCACTGGTTTCCGTAGGTCTTGCAAGCCCTGCAAGGAGTTGGTAACATGGATTGAAGAACCAGAGTCAATCCACCATGTGTCATGTCATGTTAGATTCATAACAAACAAAAGAGAGTTGAGTACCTTTCTTGTCAAGCCACCGTTTGAACTTGGTGCGATCTTTCCTTAAATGCCCTTTCTTCTTGTAGAAGAAACATTTGGAACTTCTCTAAATGTCCTTTTTCGCAGGAATCTCACCCTTGTCCTTGACTTGAAATGTCTTCTTCTTTCCCGGTGTAGTCAAATTTACCTTCTCACCCTATTCTATAGCAAGTCTACCCTCCTCTTGAACACACATGGTCATAAGTTCATTAATTGACCATTTCTCTTAATGTGTATTATAAGAGATCTTAAAAGGGGTATATTGCGATGGTAAAGTGTTGAGAATGTAATGCACTATGAAATAGTCAGACATCTCAACCTCAAGTCTCTTCAATTGAGCCGTAATGTCCCTCATCCTCATAATATGGTCACATACACCGTGTATCCCACTTAGTTTCATGGATGAGAACTGGTGAATTAGGGTGCTAGCTAAAGCCTTGTCTGAAGACACAAATTGATCATCGATTGCCTTCAGTAAGTCACGGACATTGTCATAATGCTTAAGGGAACCCCTAATGCCATCTGAGATCTTGGTCTTTATGAATATTATTGAGAGGCGATTAGATCGCTCCCATTTTTCATAAAGAGCAATATTTTCAGGAGGCGGTTCATCCTTCCTTATGGCGTAATCAATGTCCTTGCACCCTAAATGAAGAAGAGTTCTCTCCTTCCAAATTTTATAATTGTCCCCTCGAAGCTCAGGAACATCACAAATCATATCAGAGAAATTAGCAGGCTGACAAACTACAAAACAAAAAATAATAATAATAATAGTCATACTCATGATACAAAATTTGAAGCTAATTAAACAATATGACATATCTACCAATGTAAAATATGTTTAAAATATTAATCTACTGACATAAAACTTGCTTGTGGGCCGAAGCATTAATTCAATTAGATTCATGAAATAATATGATAAAATTATCAAATTATGCCTTTAATTTCTAATTCCTGTGGGTAAATTAGAAAACATAAAGTTGATATTTTATCCAAATTAATCACATAAAATATAATAAATTTTCCCGTGGGACAAAATTTATTAAATCTTGTATAATGAATTAAAATTTCAATATGATCCTACAATTAAATATAATTAATTTGCCCATATCTAATGCAGTAAAATCGAGAGGACAATTAATAAAGTTGATTAATAAGACCCAAAACAAAATTAACATGCAGCCTAAACGACATGAAAAGTTTTTTCTTTTTAAAACTTAATCAAACATTTTCGGTCGCATTCCTTCCTCACGCTAGCGATAGTTTTCTTCCCTATTTCCAACTCCACCAACTCCACGACGCCGACACCGCTCGCCAACCGCCTGCAATCCATACAACGCAGCCGACGCCAACCGCTCACCAGCAGCCCCGCGATGGCTTCGCCGACGCCAGCCGCCTGCAGTGCTTGCGCCTGCCACGACTTCCTCGATCACCTAGCACGATGTCGGATCCGCCACTAGCGGCATTTCTGCTTCCAAGTTCGGCCTTCCGCGAGCATCACCAGCACCTCGTGCCAGCGGCGTTCCAAATCGCAGAAATTTAGGGATTTGGGACGAAGGATGGGTGGGGAAGAAACTCAAATTTCAACGACATGTAAGTAATTTCTATGCCTTTGAAACTTAGCTTATCATCTTTGTTTTGTAAACAAGGATTTGCAAGGAAGAATCCAAAAGAAAAATGTATCCGGCCAAGAAAAATGAGGCAGAGGTAACTTAAAGCTCTAATACCAAAATGTAATCAAATTTGCAAACCATGCATGTAAATTGCAAACTAGCAGCAAAAGAATCAATAGTACCTCCGGCCATCGTTTTGACCAAAGAAAAGCGACTGCGAAAAATTTGATGCTTCCGGCCCTTTCTCCTCACAGAAGTAATGGTGTAATTTCGCTCCGGAAGAAGATGCGAGAGGAGCAAGTATTAGGGACCAAATTTATAGCATGCCCTCAAAATTTCTGTCATCATTAAAATTTTGGAAGGAACATGGGAAAGAACATGGGGCGGTAGTTACATATGGTTTTTGGAACCGTCTTTCACATTCTAAATACATAGACCAATAATTATTGGTTGTTCCATCGCCAATGAAGTCAAAAAATAACCAACATTATATGCATATGCCAACTTTCTGCATGAGTTGAGAATGGATTCTCTCTTTTTGTTTATTCTAATAGCCATTTTGTATGAACAACTGCATAATAATGATTCTGAAAAGTAAGGAGTGGGTCTGGATAATTGATAACAGAAATAAAAGCTCTTCAACTGCTCTGATAGGTGAGCTCCAGAAGCTGAAACACTCTTGTAGAAGTCTTAGTTCAAGAAAGGAGGCTGAGGGCTCTGCTTTGTTGGCAGAAAAAGATTTTGTATGGAACCAATTAAACAAAATGGAGAGTGATTATACTAGCCTCCTCAAGGCCAAACAAGCAGAAATTGAATAAGCTAATGTGATCATACAGAAACTCCAATCCAATCTAGAAAATTTGAAATCAACAATTAGCGATAAAGATGGAGCAATTGCTAATCGGAAGTCTTAATTTGTATGGGTTGGAAAATTTATCTTAATTGAGACCTAGCAAATTAGGTATTATTAATTAACTTTAAGGGATCAATTATTTAGAGAATAAATCCAAGTTTACAATGTCACTTTTACAGAATTATAAGCTCAGAAAAAAAGTAAAAGAGTACATGGCCTTGATAAAATTTTGTCCATTCAACTAAAGTACCTATGCTTCGTTAATATACCAAAATAAGAATGCTAACACTATCAAATTTCAAAATTGCATGGTTGTATTCTCATAGTTACTCTTTTCCATGGTTTCCAATGGTTGACTTATAATGTAGCTTCAATGCTCTTTCCTAGTTATTTCAGTTGTCGTGCCAAATGCTAGATTGTTAGCTGGGACAGAAATAAAGAAAGAATGTATTATAATTATATTTGTGTGATGGAGGACATGTATGATAACATACTAGTGCTAGAGTTACTAGGAATGCCACAAATGAATTTTCTTTTAGGCTTACTGAAGAGTTCACTCCAAGTCTCCAAATTTTTAACATCACTGCTAGAGAAACTTGGCAGTCATATTCAATCTCATCTTATCTTTGTTTCAAGATAAATCATTTTTACATCAGGGCACGTTGCTAACTAGGTTATAAGCTTTTACAGGAGGATCAATGTTCGTCAATGTTCGGTGCCTGCTGGCAAAGAATCATCGAAGGCAAAGGTTTACTATAACAGGTATATATTCTCAATATATTGGTGGATTGACATCTCCCTTTAGTGATTATGATTAAGCCATGTCAAGAATTGCCATATTGTGTTTTTCCCACTTGTTTCTACTCAATATTACTGAGTCATTACTGCTTAAATTCTTTTCTCTTAATTTAAGTACATTTTCTTTCTTTAGGGAAATTTTCTTTTCCCTCAGGAAGGCCATGATAGTAGATCATTTGATCCTGTTCCTTTTTTAGTACTGATTAATTGTCCTATCATTCTCTTAAACTTTTATCTGACTATGATTCAAGATTCATCAGTTTTGGCAGTTGAGCTCGATGTGGAGGGGAACGCGAGATGATTATCGACAAGAAACAAGTTACTGCCGCATGGCCTTTATTTCTCTTTGCATTTTCCTCGATCGCTCTTTAAATTGAAATATGATTCAATGGTAAAGAAGTCGTATTCCATAGAAAATTCGACGGAACCTTTATAGAATTTGTTTTCTTTGTAAACAATTTGTCAAATTCCTGGATAAGAGGTCATTATCACTTTTTATACCATCAAGTATGAGATTAAAAGATAACTTTTATGAGATTGTCTCACAGAACTATGATTCAGTAATCTGGTCATTAAAATTTTAAATTTGCCGAATTGAGGTGGAGTCTCAGTTCCATCATAAAAATGAGTATTGAAGATGAAATTTGTATAGCAATTTACGTAATTATTGCCTTGAATTTGACAAGGAAAAAAACTGCTGTACATGAGGTGCTCGAACTATATATCTGAAGTAGAACAATCTTTTGCATCCCTACATCGACAACTCGGATGAAGTCTTGAATCCAAATGAAAGAATTTGGAGTGTTGGATTTTACTTTCAGAGGAAGGCCCGAGCGTTGCTGTTTCCACCTCCAAAGTCGTCGTCCAGTTCTGCTCCTCCCACGAGCTCACGGTCATGTTCTTCATCCAAACCCATGTCGAACAGCAAGCCGCCGTCTTCGCCGCTGCCTTTCGACTCGAGGAAGTCGTAATGCAGCCACGCCAAGTCGAGCAAGGACTTGGTGCCCTCCTGCAGCGGGAGAAGGGGGAATGCTGGGGTTGTCGCATGTCCATGGCACGCTCTTGAATCAGGCAGTTGCTGATCATCATGACGAGGGGGAGACAAATCTAAGTCCATGTACACTGACGAGAAGCAGCTCGAGATGCCGGTATTCTCCTGCTCATTCTCCGACCTGTACTTCACTGGATCTCCTTTCTTCTTGTGAAATACTCTGCAGAGTACCCAGTCTTCCTGTTACAGCTCAACCAACAAAGAAACCAAAGGTAAGATACTACTGAACTGATGATCGAGCCTGAGATTAAAATTAATCAATACCTTGGGTGGGGTATGCAGCCCTTCCAGTCTGAATTCATGCATGATCCAGTTGGTCTTCTTCCCGTGCGGAGCCCTCCCTTCGTAGAACACTAATGTCTTCCTCATCCCGACGACGACCTCACGGCTCTTGGGATCGGAAACCGTTCGATCTCTCCCCGTTGCTTTCCAGTATCCGCTTTTGGTCGCTCGGTTGGATCGCCACCCCGTGGCGTACTTCCGATCGCGAAAGCTGAAGAAATACCACTCGTTCTTGCTCAGCTTCGCCGCCTCTGATTTACAATATATCAAATTTATTTTCATGTAAGGTCGTTAATTTGATCGATCACTAGCTAGCAATGACTAGTAGGAAATTGACCTGGAAGCTCCCATGGCTCGTGAGTGTGCAAATCCACTTCCACCATGGTTCCTTGAGAAGCCCTCTCATTAGTCACCTTCTTCTGCAAGTAGTAGCACAGAAGCTCCTCGTCGCTGGGGCAGAACCGGAATCCGGCCGGTAGAGTCGACTCAATGTACCTTAAATCCATCGCCTGAACCCTAAATTAAGTCGAAGCCTTCGAGAATTTGAAACTCCAAAAATCACAAGACAGGTACTCTTCAAACCTTCCCTGCATTATATATATATGTATACATATTAATATGATTAGGTTTATGAAACGTGCCTTAATTGCTGTTTGGAAGCACAATTGTTGTCATGATTTCCAGGGTTTGCGCCGGCGGTCATAATCGATCTCTAGCTAGGAGATAATATGTGTCCCTAACAAATATTATGCTTGTGGGAGAAAGATTTGATTAGATATCCATGGACACAAGAAAGGTAGCTGATGTGGCTCCTGACTAAGATCATAATTAATTAATTGAAGTACGGAGCTGCTAGCTACTTGTGTACATGAAGAGATCAAGTATATATATATTTATGGATATTGTTACGTGTTTGCATTCATATATGATTGAGATTAGTATTAAGAGATCCGTCGTGTGAAAATTATTTGTTAAATTTTTTTAATATGATCGTGCACGAACAGATTCTTTATTCGTCTTTTATCTTATTAACTTTGTTTATTTAAACTTATTTGTTTAATTTGTCGTATCACGAATAATTGATAGGTTTTATTCATGCATATTAAAAAATTTACAAGTTCACTGTCGTACGGGGAAGTTATTATACATATAGTTATTTATGTTAAATATAAATAAGTTCCTATTATGTTAAATAAAGATACTGATCTCTAGTTATATATGATAATTCTAAATAGTGTTAGTTTATTTTAGTGCAATTAAAGAAATAATACTATTACAAAGTATGTATAGATATGAACATGCCATACTGTTAGTCGTCAAATTAAATGGATCATGACAAAGACAAATCAGGCACGTACCAACTAATAAATACAGAATAAAAACTCCAAAAACCTGCACTAAATACTAACCTCTTCAAATCGAATAAGAGAATGTTTAGGAACTTTTTATTTCTTCTCAAACACTAAATATACACAGAATTAAATTAAACAATCTGATGGAGACAGTATGTATATACATACTTACACTTGTCATGCATGGCCTGTAAATTAAAACAAGTTAAGAAGTTTTTGTCTCCTTTTTTTCTGAACTAATTAAGTTCAAACTTTTCTATGTTATTTTGTCATAGTCTTACGTGGCTGACCTTCCTTCACGTACGTATCCAAGTCGACATGAAGATGACAAGTCATAAAACGTCTTAATCCAATAATTGAAAGGAGAGATGAGCAAAGAAGAGAGGTATCAGGCCAGAATTAAACTGAGAGACATCGATGAACTTAATAACTCATGCTTGATATAGCCATGTCCTCACTGGAAGAGCTAGAAAAAGAGTGCAATGATTGAACTCCATGATTTGGATATCGAGTTAATAATATTAATGAACCTTGCACCGAGAAGAAAGCTCACATACATCAAACTCTTCTGTCACACCACAGCAATAATTTGATTGATTGATGAGACTCAATATTTGATGTGTAAACATTGGATAAAGATCGGATAACCTCCAAACACAACGTTACAAGGCACATTCCTTGCCTTTGGTAGTTATGATATTTTGAATTATTGCCAAAATTTATTTTAATTTAAATTTTATTATTAATTATTGGATGGGAGGACACACCTTTCTCATTCTCGTATGGCAGTGGGACTCATGAGGGACTCATGAATACTGTAGGATAGAGATTGGACTGCGAGTGTGCCACTCACATTTCTTGTCTTGTGTATCATTTCCTTTGCCTTCATCTACATTACTAGCTAGAGAATTAATTATAGTAGTATGTATGGCAATGAATTCATTCTTTTGATCTTTTGTAAATCTAGCAATGAACTTTTACTTTCAAGTTTCAACAGTGTAACTTAATTTTTTATTTTTTTTTTAAACATATTCAGTGCATTTTCAGTTTTATACATGGATTAAGGCAAATAGTATGCATTAAACTATATTGATCCTGTCGATAAGCGAAGACCGACTCTCTCCCTCTGATGACTCGGTCTAACCAAGACAACCCGGTCTGTAGTAGCTCGGGGGTCTGACCCGGGCTCAAGCAGGGGTTCCGACTCGAGTCACTCGGCTCGGACCAAAAAGAGACTCACAATATGGTGGTGTGGTTGCAAAATGGCAGCGAGCCCTTCTCTGGGGCTCAAGCGTGGTTTATATAGGGGAAGGGGGAGTCTTCTATCGTGTGGGATGTCACATCCTATTAAGGCTCGCTCAGGGGTCAGACTGAGCTAATGGGTATTCCCGCCATGGGGTGAGACTGACACAGCCGCCTGACAATCTGTAAACCTGTCCTTTCCGACCCTGATTAATGTTTGGCGGTTGTGTCAGGTAATGATTATGTTCAACGTCTTTTCCCCTTAATGTAGAATCCTGACAGATCCGACCTCTTGGTGTCTGAGCTCTAGCACCCGACCCGAGGTCACTTAGCTCTAGCTCCCGACCTCTCGGTGTCCGAGCTTTGGCACCCGACCCGAGGTCACTGAGCTCTAGTTCCCGACCTCTCGGTGTCCGAGCTCTGGCACCCGACCCGAGGTCACTTAGCTCTAGCTCCCGACCTCTCGGTGTCCGAGCTCTGGCACCCGACCCGAGGTCACTGAGCTCTAGTTCCCGACTTCTCGGTGTCCGAGCTCTAGTACCCGATCCGAGGTCACTTAGCTCTAGTTCCCGACCTCTTGGTGTCCGAGCTCTGGCACCCGACTCGCGGTCACTTAGCTTTAGTTCCTGACCTCTCGGTGTCTGAGCTCTGGCACCCGACCCGAGGTCACTGAACTATAGTCGCCGACCTCTTGGTGTTCCGCCTAAGCCTTCGACCCGGCTCGTGAAGTCGGGCAAGATCCGGCCTGACCTTTCCTGACCCGGGTCATACTGGGTGACTCCGACCGGGCCGTCAATTTTCCTCAAACCGCTTGCCCGGATCATATATGTATGCCGTTATTAATATATTGACATCACTATTCAATCATGTTGATCGTTTGTCATTCATCTGCAAACATTAAAAAAAAGCTTTCTAATTAATTCACTTGGTTCTCACAATAATTAAGCATATATTGGAGTTTTGTTCGTTATGGTCCATATCTTAAAGTTGTTAGTTAATTAATTAATAAGGATTCGAATGCTGTGGAACTCATGCTAGCTTATGTCTTTATGGCTTGAGAAGTTGGTAAAGCGGTTGTCCGCAAGCAAATTTTAAGAGAGATGGTGACAAGATTCTTGAAAGTTAATTAAGCATGACGAGATGAAGCAGCAACAATATATCAGTCTCAGTTTGAAAAATTAAGACAATAATTTATTAACATTAGGAAAGATAATTATATTTTGCTTTGGTGGAAGGAACTAGCTAGCTAGCTAAGTAGGAGCTTAGGCCCATGGAGTTCAATTTGTACTCACCAAATAAATATTGAAGAAGGAAAGAAAGAAAGAAGGCAAAAAGTGATCAAGACTTTAATGCTATGTTTACCTCAAAGGGTGGATGATGAATGGATTAAACAAACTTAGGGGAATGGGAAGAGAACGGAAAGGAAAAGAAATCCTTTCCTTTGTATACTTGTTTACCATGATTGAAGAAGGTTGGTACATGCGATGTAATTTTATTAATGCAAAAGGATACATGCGTCATTTTTTTGGTATATGATGTAATTTTATGAGTTAACAAGGGTACATGCGTTATTTTTTTTGATTTATGATGTAATTTTGTAAATGAAAAGGGGTACATGCGTCATTTTTTATCCATCCGTTGCTTTCCGTCCGATTTTGAGATGATCGATTTTAGCTCCAAAACTATCCGCGGATGGATTATATTTCTCTTCCCTCTTTAAATTTTAACGAAGTAAACAATGGAAAGATTTCCACTGCGGAAACTTTTCCTCAGTTTTACTTTCCACCCTCCCAAGTAAACAGAGCATAAAGCATTAACTTAACCACTCGGAGAGACATTTAATTACATTGAAGAATAAGTTTGAAATATACATTGCTACAGGAATAAAAATAAAAGAAAAGAAAAAAAAATACGAATATATAATTATGCATGTCCTTGATGTAGCCTCTGAGTTCACGAGAACTCTACCACGTTAGACTGTTCTTGCATGCCCCACATAACATGCAGAGGCACAGCACAAAGAACACAAGGAATTTAATTTTGAAGGTCATTGAAGGGAACAGCTTCCTGATAACAGACCCAAGCACACTACCTCCTCAAAGTCGACAAGGACGTGTCATATATGCAACGTACATTAATCTATAGGACTCTCAACTTTAGCAAGAGAAAACGAAGGATCAGAAAATGATATGTACAAATACAATCAAAATTTCTTACTCCATCTACATTTGCAAGTATTGCCATCCAGTTGACAAGAAAGCTCATGCAAAATGGAATCTTTGTGTCTGTTTCTGTTTTTGGCCTCTGGCTTCAAGTTTCACGATTTTTTTTGGTCTGCTGAAGAATGCACTGATGCTACATTTACCAACACATTCGTTCAAGCTAGCTATGCACTCGGCGTGAAGTTTCAGTTCTTTATCATGAGATGCATGCTTTCTTTGCATCCATATAACTCTACTGCCGGTTTATGACGTCGGATAAAATAGTAATTATCCTATATATGCGATCTGATGAGAAAAGGAGAATTGGAGAGAAAACAATAAGTGAAACCATCAAAAAAAGAATTTTTTTTATCAATAGTGGCTTCTTTTTCACATAGCTAATAGCTAATTATACGTTTATATAAACTCACCTAAAGACTAAGAAAGAAAAGAAATTCTAAATATAAATCTCAATTCCAATCACGTAACACCCTGTTTGGAACCCCTTTAAGTAAGGAATTGAAATTCAATTTCGGTCGGAATTGAATTCCGACCGGAATTGAATTCCGACCGGAATTGAATTCCAATTCTCATGTTTGGAATGAATTGTAAAAACAGAATTGAATTGAATTCAATTATTATACTTTTACGATTTTATCCTGCGAGGATGGAGCCGGAGCAACTTTGTTTTGTTTTGTGAGGGGGTGATTTGGTAATTTAATTTGTTTAAGTGAAAGGAATTCAATTCCTTTCACAAATCACATGTGTTTAGGTGTGATTTGTTTTGAGGGGTTTGAAAGGAATTGGAATTCAATTCCTTAGCAATTCTTTCCTGAAAATTGTTACCAAACGATGGAATTGAATTCCAATTCCCAAAGGAATTTCAATTCCTTCCTTTCCAAACAGGGTGTAAAGAAACAAAAATAATCTTTTCGAAAAAAAAAATTTTCTTGACCGATATTGAAATTAATAAAATATGATACTGATTTATACAATCTAGGACCCATAAATATCAAAAATATCATACTTACCCTAAACACTATAAAAATGAAAATGATCAAAAAGAATAATAAAATTTTTGGTCGTTCGGATGAAGGCCTAAACAGTAGAATTTGGATTCGAAAATTGACGATCACAGATTCCCCGATCATAAATGTAGATCTCTAAAATATACATGTGTAACTATCGACAGAGCTTGATTCCGAATTTAAAATAAAAATTATGACTGTTTGAAGTTCAAAAGATCATGGTGAATTGATCTGCATCAGTTTAGTTGTTCAATAATTATTATATCATCAAAGTCCGTCACCTAGTTTATCACTTCCTTCCACTCGAACTCGCCATACTTATAAGGGAATATTTAGTAAATTTTGCTAAGTACCTTTTAGATTCTAACTATATGGAAGTACTTTTGTGTGTTTGTGAATGTCAAATTCTGCTTCAGCTTTATAATTTTTACTCAAATGCTGGAAGTAAAAATTTAATGCTTTTTTCTGCTTTTACTTTTCTGTTTATGGTCTAAAATTAAAAGTTAACATTTATATCCTTAATAAATTTATCATTTTACATAATTATCATCACACTTTTAAATAAAATTTTATATTTTTTTATAATTTATATTTTCTAAATTTGTTATACATATTTTTATGTATTTATTTAAAATTTATCATTTTTATATTTATATTTTTATTAATTTTATATATTTTTTAAACATACATATTATTAAAAAATAATTTTGATATAATATTTAAAATATAATTATAAATATATAAAATATTATTGATGAGTATCAAAATTATATTTAGATAATTTAAAAAGATTAATTTATATAATTTAAGGATATTATTGTCATTTAACTAAAAATTAAGTTGAGAAGTAATTATTTATCAAATACTCAAACTTTACCTTTAACAACTTTTGACTTTTTTTTCAAACACTCCATACTTTAGCTTCACACTAACTTTAAAATAATTTCTATACGAATCACTTTTAAAAAAATAAAAATTCTCCAAAACACTTCCTAATTCATTAGGTCTAGGGCAAATAATTAATATCATATAGCTATCGGCAGCCTGATCAATCTGTGTTGCACTGATGAAATGTTTGCTGACTATATAAAAATTAAAAGCCTCTTCACAAGTTTTAGTTTTTGCCCCGATATAAGTACGGGCCATCATATAAATTAGTTTATATATATATATATATATATATATATATATATATATATATAACGACCACCTTTGAATCCTTCCATTGGTTATGCATGAACTTCGCCTAAAACCAAGATCGTCACAGCCTCAACACCTCATGCTAATCCATAAATCAAGGAAACTTACTCGGCCTTCTTACGTTTAATTGATGCCATGCCATCTTCATCCTTCCATGCACGTTCCCACTTAAGAACTAATTGCGTCGTCGATCACTTCACTTCCTTTTTCCTTTAATTTCCATGGCATTTTCCATCTCTCCAATCTAAGTGAGCCTGTACGTACGTACGTACCTCTCAGTCTCAACAAGTTGGCCGGTTACATATCGATCAGGCTCTACTACGAGGATCAAGATTCTTATCGACTGGGCCAGTTGTAGACTACTCAACGCCTTCATTAATTCTTTAGGGGCGCAATGCTTCTCAATGAGATCAAGAAGAAGGCTTCCTATTATATTCAAGACAAGTATAAATCGGCTCGCTTGGCCCTCACTGATGTAACAGAAGCAGAGATGTGAGCCCGACAACATGAACTTTTAATGTTGCTAGAGGAATTTGTTTTTTTTTTCAATAATTTGTTTGTAATTTATGATTCATATATCGGAGCTTAATTGTAGATTGGCCGAAGAAGCTACAAACAGTGATCCTTGGGGTCCTGATGCTAAGTTGATGACCAGGATTTCTGAGGCAGCTCATGACATGGATGACTACAGGAGAATAGTCGATGTTCTTCATAAGAGGTATTAATTATGCTAGCTGTTGATTCTTTTTGCTGTCGTACGTACGTCTTTTTTAAACATACTTTTCTTTGTACGTAGATTCTACTCAATGGACTGGAAGGAATGGAGGCAGGCGTATAAAACACTGATCGTCTTAGAATTCTTGCTAACTCATGGTCCCGAAGGCATGTTTGAAGAGTTCCATTGCGATCTCAACACCATTCACGATCTTGAAGACTTCACTTACGTGGATGAAAAAGGGTAAATTACACGATCAGAGCTCGCTCGATCATTCAACTATATATATATATTTTTTAACGGTTTCATATATATATATCATGCATGTTCAGCTTTGACTGGGGTGCATGCATGAGGAGCAAATCCAAGAGCATACTGAAGCTACTAAATGACAAAGATCAACTCAAAGAAGCACGCGAAAAAGCTCTCCGGATCTCGAGGGAAATCCAAGGGTTTGGCAACCAAGTCGTCGTCTCTCCGATCTCTTCTTGCTCGTCGAGGACATCTAGATCGTCATTCGGATCGTTTTCGAGCGACAGTCCCACTTTGGGCGGCCTCGATGAATCATTCATGCAGGAGGAGCATTACGATTACTCGAGCGATGTGTTCCTATCCAATAATTTGCATAAAAGATCACCCAGGAGCTGCTATTCAACATCTACTGATAATGAAGGGATCCATCTGTGGGATTCGCCCATAGATGAGGATAGCATTCTCATCGAATCCAAGACTAGAGAAGAGAAAGAAGGAGTCGCTGGTGGTTGGTCGCCTCGGTTTTATTCAAGGATTTTTGGAAGTGCTCATCAAGCAAAAAGGGATCATAAGTTCACACTCAGGTCTTTATCGGATCTCAGTCAGAGACCCAAGAAGAAGATGGAGAGACAATCTTCTTTGGTTTCTGATCATTCATAATCCGCAAGGAACTCTTTTTTTTTGGCAACTTCTATATATTTTTTTTTCTCCAGGTATTTTGTAGCACGCATGCATGGAGATTTTCTAAATTGTATCTTTATGAGTGTTTTGTGATAAATAAAATTGGATTAACAGAGTCGAGCCCAATCTCAATCAACAGAGCACCATGAATATTGTACCAAACAAAATCTTTCGGAATTATTATGACAGATATCAGAAGAAAATAATAAAAAAAAAATTAAAAACTTTTGGAAAAATTAGTGAAAACTTCCTAAAATAAATTGAGTTTTACATGCAGTCCCCATCTCACAAAATCTTTACATGCACTCCCTGATAAGATTGACAAGATAATTTTATGTGTTATTTTTTATTAGTATAAAATAATAAAAATTTAGTATACATGTAAAGATTTAAGTATAAATTGTTTGAAATTAAGTACTAATTTAAGAAATATAAGTATTATTTGAAAAAAATTGAGTATCATTGTTTCAGTATACAGTAAAATTTTCAATATACATTATAAAAATTTAAGTATAAATTGATTTAGATTAAGTATTATTTGAAGAAATTTGATATGTGAAGTTGCATAAACATTATGATAGAGGGGTCACCGCATCAAGTCATGATGGAGGGCCACCAAAATCTTATAATCAAATTTCTTAAATTAGTACTCAATCTCAAATAATTTATACTTAAATCATTATAATATATACTGAATTTTTACTATTTTATACTAATAAAATAATAACACAAAATCATATTATCAATTTTATCAGGAGTGCATATAAAAATTTTATGAGATGAAGATACATGCAAAATTCAATTTCATTTTAGAGAATTTTCACCAATTAAGTCAAACTTTTTTTTAGAATTTTTTTCATAAAATAAATTCAATTTCATCTGTTATGAAATTTTAGTCAAACTTATTTTTAGAATTTTTTTCATAAAATAAATTAAACTCTGTATAAATTTTACTTCTTTCTTGCAGTATAATAACAAACCAACCCAACGGTTAGGAGAGCCCCTCTCTGGACTCGGACAGGCAACACGATACGGAGAGCACTCACGTGATGCTGCCACGCGCTTTCCGCATTCACGAAAATTGTACCGTTGCGAAATGGAATTTATGGAAAGAACAAGTCGACCGTTGGAAGCTCGCGAAGGGTTGCCTCTGTTTTTTTCATCTTCGTTTCGCCTTGTTTAAATCCCTCGCCATCCCCACTCCTTGTTTGCCTCCCTCCATCTCGCCGGCGATCGTACCGGGTCGTTTGAGTTGAGCGTCTGACGGAGGTAGCGGAGAAGAAGTCATGGCCACCCGGCGTCAGCAGAGAGGTAATCATTTTTATTCCATTCCGCGATCTGTTCTTAACCATTCGCGTCAAAATCCAACCTTTCTTCAGATTTCTTGGTGTTAGATGGATAATCAATCTTCGCGGTGTTTCTTCGAATCCCATTCTTGGTTTTGATTTCTGTTTTATCGACGACGAGTCGCCTAAAATGTGTTGTTTTGACGCGAATCGATAGCTGGGGTAGCGCCGCCGGCAGTGGGCAAGCCGAAGACTGTCGCTGCGGCCGCTGCAAAGAACCGCCGTGCCCTCGGAGATATCGGCAATGTTGTTAATCCCCGAGTTCCAGAAGGGTAAGTGCAGAAATCAACCGATTTGATCCTTCATTTCCACTCCGTGATTATCCATATAATTTGGCATCAATCTTCCTCTTCATCTTATCAGGAAACAACAACTTCATATCCATCGTCCAATCACACGGTAAGCCATTTCAGTAAAAGCTTCACCTCCCTCCCCCCCCCCCCCCCCCCCCCCCCCCCCCCCTTTCTCATTTCCATTTATTGTTTTACAGAAGCTTTGGTGCTCAACTTCTGGCAAATGCAAAATCTGCTGCGGCTGCTGCCGAAGCTAATAAGGTATCTTGCTTTTCCCCCGATTGGTTTCTCATTCACACTGTTATCTGATGATAACTAATCTCAAAATGTGCCTTTGTGACGACAGAGACCTGTGGTTGTTGTATCTGATAGGGCAGCTGACAAAGGTGCAGCAGCAAAACCTCCTCTCAACAAGGTCACAAGTAAAATTGAAGAGAAGAAGACTAAGAAGAAGGATAAAACAGTCGTAGTGACAAACCCTAACAAGAATGTTGCTGCAAGTAAGCTTGAAGAGAAGATAGTAGTGACCGCGCCCATAATTGATGTCCAAACACACCCTGCATCTTCCCACAAAAGGTCTTCCAGGAAAAAAGTTAATGCATATTCTTCTGTGCTCACTGCTCGAAGCAAGGTTGCTTGTGGAATCTCTCCTAAGCCAAAGGATTTGGTTGATGAGATTGATGCAGCAGATGCTGAGAACCAATTGGCAGTTGTGGACTACGTTGAAGACATCTACAAGTTCTATAAATCTTCTGAGGTATTCCAATGTCGAGTCTTGATCATGAATGACTATCTAATCGGATTTGTTTGCTAAAATTGATCTTGGGCAACTAATGCAGCATGCAAGCAAACCCCATGACTACATGGACTCACAGGTTGAGATCAATGAAAAGATGAGAACAATTCTTGCTAACTGGTTAATAGAAGTGAACCATAAATTGATGATGGCCCCTGAAACTCTCTACTTAACATTTAACATAATCGACCGATACCTTTCAATGGAAACCAGTACTCTGCGTAAAGAATTCCAACTGGTGGGGGTATCTGCCATGCTCATTGCCAGCAAGTATGAGGAGATTTGGGCACCAGAGGTATTATTATAGGCATCTCAAAGTTTTGCAGGTCAACGAGTTTTGAAGCTGAACTTTTGATGTATGTTGCAGGTCAACGACTTCCTTTGGTTGGCAGACGGTTCATACAGCAGAGAGCAAGTCCTTGGCATGGAGAAGAGAATTCTGAACAAGCTCGAATGGAACTTGACTGTGCCAACTCCGTATGTGTTTCTCGTGAGGTTTATTAAGGCTGCAGCTTGCGACAAGGAGATGGAACACATGGTGTTCTTCTTCGCTGAGTTGGCTTTGATGAACTACTCCATGATCATGTTTTTCCCGTCGATGATTGCGGCCTCTGCTGTTTATGCTGCACAATGCACACTAAACAAGAGTCCTCTTTGGAGCGAGAGACTGAAGAGGCACACTGGATTTGCTGAACACCAATTACTGTAAGTGATTTATTTATAAGAGAATTTCGTAAATCAGCGATAACAACATCTAAACTTGGGTTTAACTTCGATTTAGGGACTGCACGGAGATGCTGGTAAACTCCCACGCCATGGCTCGTGAGAGCAAATGGAAAGCTGCCTACAAGAAGTATGCCGAGGAGGATTTCAGTGCCGTGGCGTTGCGTCCCTCGGCGACGAAATTAATAGAGGATTTGAAGGCCTCCACTCCAGAATATGATGCTGCGAAAATCCATTTGTTTTCCTGAAAAATTATTAGTTGTGCTTCGTTTCCATGTTCTTTCATGAAGAACAATATTATTTCCTGGCAATCTTTTCGCTACTTTGAATGTGTAAATAATTGCTCGTTATTAAAAAATTTACTGCTTTAGTACCCAATCTTGAATGGAATTGATTTTCGTATCCCTAATTGTGTTTGTTGAATATTTTCAAATTGATTTTGAAATTAATATTATGTCGGGGGATATGAATTTGTTAAAATCATCTATGCAGATCTCGTTGTTGAATTAAACATGCCTCTGCGTGTCGGATTATTTGCCTTAATTTTTTTAAAAAGAATTAATTGTATTAGTGAAGGCCACGTTTTTTTCCTTATCTTTTTTATCATTCAATTAGTATCTAAGATAATCCAATTCACCAAAAGAACATCCATTGAACATTTTTCCCTGGGTATTTTATCAAAACAACCCTTTAAGAATTTATTTATTTCACTAATTTACACTTCCATAATGAGTAGTTTTACCCAACAGTGCCCTTAGCATGCATGCAACTTTAAATAATTATAGGTTAGATATAAATAAGATATTATTCATACAGGTCTAATATAGAATTTAAAATTAATTTTTCCATTATATTTTAACACTTTCAGACAAGTTAAAATAAACAATAGACAGTATATTTGAATTCCTTCCTTGCAATCTCAGAATCCACAGGAACTAAAATGGTGCAATAAGAGCTCTATAAGTCCATCAACGAGTGTAAATCGAAGAATCGACAAAAAATCCATGTTGGACCCGATATGGAATCATATCAAGCCTAACATGGGTCTGATATTAAATAATATACAAGCCCGCGTTAGACCTGATATGATTTCATATCGGGCCCAACATGAGATTTTTGTCGATTCTTTGATTTAAATCCGGTGATGGACCTATAGAGTTCTGACTGCACTCATTTCAGTTCATGTAGATTTCTGAAATTCCAAGGAGATCAAATATGCAATACATTATTTATTTCGGCTATTCGGAGATGTTAAAATGAAATAAGAAGAATCGAAAAATAATTCACGTTTGGCTTAGTACGTGGGCCCGATATGATTCAATATCAGGCCCACGTCGGGCATTGGGCCTGATATTGAATCATATCAGGCCTAATATTGGATTTTTGTCGATTCTTTGATTTAAACTCATTGATAGTTCCTGTAGATTTTTGAGGTTGCAAGGAGTTCAAATATTCTATCCATTATTTATTTGAGAGTGCCCTAAGATGTTAAAATGAAATAAAAAAGAATCGATATGATTCTTTCTTATTTCATTTTAACATCTTCGGACACCCCCAATTAATAATGGATAGAATATTTGAACTCTTTGCAATCTCAAAAAGTCACAGGAATTGAAATAGGTGCAATCGGAGCTCTCTGGGTCTATCAATGAGTTTAAATCGAAGAATCGACCAAAAACCCACATTAGGTCTGATATGATTCAATATCAGGCCCACGTATCACGTCTAATATAGGATTTCAGTCGATTCTTTCAATAACATTTTAACATCTCTAAAGAAGCCAAAATAAAAAATGAATAACATATTTCAACATTTTGTAATATCAGAAATCTACAGAAACTAAAATAAGTGCAATCGAAACTCTCTAGGTCCATTAGTGGGTTTTGACAAAAACTCACTCATGGACCTAGAGAGCTTCAATTGTATTCATTTCAGTTCTTGTGATTTTCTGAGATTGAAAAGAATTCAAATATGTTATCCATCATTTATTTTAGCTTCTTCGAAGGTGTTAAAATGTTATTAAAAGAATTGGTTAAAATCTATATTAGGCCTAATATGCATGAGTTCATATTAAGCCACATTGGCTTGATATGAACTCATATTAGGCCCAATGTAGGTAGGTATGATATCATTCATATAGGAGATATGATGTATCAAAATATGGTAATTGCACAACGATAGCATTTTCTATATTAGAATTCAAAATTTAGTTGAAGAATGTGAGACTAAAATTCATGATAAATTGCAATTAATCAACTAAAATCCTTGACATTTATCACCAAGGAAATCATCTTTTGATTTTTAAAATAATACATATAAAAATTTAAAAAAATACTTGAGATATTTAAATATTAATATTATTTTGATTTTTATCCATTATATAATGTGATCTAAATATTTTTACAAAAGTAATATGCTATGTCAACAATTATATATATTTGTATTTATTCTACATGAGATGTTAAAATTTTTGTCCATTATATTTATTTTAATTTTTCTAAATATGTTAAAATTTAATAAGGATAAATTGGCAAAACTCCCATTGGGTCTGAGTTTAAAAATAAAGAAAAAAAAAGAAAAAAGAGAATTAAGGTTGAGAGAGATGAAGGGATAGAGAAAGAGGAAATTTTTGAATTTATCAGAGAGTAAAATAGAGAGTACATAATTGAGTATGTCTTTGATAAATACTAAAGTAATATATATTTTTTGATAAATTTAAAAATTTAAATGTGTGATTTGATAAATTATTTATAAATTTTTTGGAATATAATCTATTTGACCGTTCATTTGATCCTCTCCTCTCTCTTTCTCCGCTGCATATGAGAGGGGGCCGGATCTTTTGGTCCCAAAATCCTTGGTCCATTCCTGATCGACACTCAAATTGCGGTCGGATCGTGATTGCGATCCGGCCGCAATTTGCTTCAATCCCCTCTAGGATTCATCGTGCCCCTCAGGTTATAATTTGGGTTCGGTAGGTGGCCGGAGGCCACCCGACGGCCTAAATCCTAAATCTAAAACCCTAAATCCTAAATCCTAAATCCTAAATCCGAATTTAGGGTTTAGGCCGTCGGGTGGCCTCCGGCCACCCGCCCGAACCAATGGCAAAATTCCTGCTCAGATTCACTCCTAGTCGCTTTACCTTCTGCCGCCGCGGGGTAAGGATGGAAAGCAGAGAGGCAAGAAACATGGAGAGTAACAAGAACAAGAAGCAGAGCAGCGCCGCCGCCGCCGTCGCCGCCGCCTTCGAGAAGTCGAAGAAGAAGCGGAAGCAACCGATCAAAGTGGTGTACATCTCCAACCCCATGAAGGTGAATACCACCGTCGACCAGTTCCGCTCCGTCGTCCAGGGGCTCACCGGCCGGGACTCCGATCTCGACGCGTCCCTCTCCGGGTACGGTGACGGCGCTGCCACCGGGGTCCCTCTGCCGTCTTGCTGCGGCTCCGTCGGCGGTGATCTTAGCTGCGACGCGTGAGCGAAGCAAGTGGCAGTTAGGGAGTTGGATCAGTTCGACGACGCAAAGTTCCCGGAGTTCTTGATGGCGCCGCCGGTTTACCATGAGCTGCAAGGTCATGTTCACTGCAGTCATTGATTAATATATTCCTCAACTTTCATGTTTGTTTTTATGGTACCGTCGCAATAACTGTTCCTTGATAACTACCCTCACTTGAGAAAGTTCTCAAGTATAATAGAAATTTAAACTGAATAGAAATATACAAAAGTGATAAAATTTTCTATCGAATTTCGACTTGGAACTCCATCTTTTATATGTATAATTTGTAATATATATATGTTTTATATCATGACAATATTTTACAAGGTTCTGAGAATCGGATCGGACATCGAACCGGTCGAAGCAAGGGTTTAGAGGTTCAGAGGTTCAACCGGTTTAACCGAGGGTCCAACCGAGATATAACCGGTATATAATAAAATATGTATTTATATAAATATATGAAACTAACAACTTATTCAACTATTTTCTTCAAGATTAGATCAACTATGTTAACATGTGATATATTTTTGTCAGCAACTCAGTACAGTATTCTTGAAAAAAAAGATTAGGTTTAAAGAAAAATTCAAATTTAAAACCATTGGATTCAAGAAATCTGAATACGAATTGAAGAATCTTATTAGAAGTTAAAATTATATCACAGTAACATTTGTTCACCGATAAACACTTAAATAGGGGACACTAGTAAAGCACATACAAAATTACACATCCAAATATGTCATATATTGCTGCCATCATATGCCAGCACGACGACGCAACGAAGCTGGAGACGGGGCGAGACTAGTGGCAACGAGGCGAGGCTAGCGGAGGCAGGGTGCCGCGGCGAGACTGGTAGAGGCAAGGTGACGCGGCGAGAGACTGGCGGCGGTGACTCTCTTGCAAAAACAATATGTTTTTTCGTTTGGGACTTTGGGTGAAAGCAAACTAGGTTTTTGATATTTTATTTTTTAATTTTCATTTTTAGTAAGAAAGCAAAATTGCAAAAGGGGGGAAAAAATCAAAAAATGAAAATAAAATAAACCAAGCCGGTTTGACCGATTTTTCCGGTTTGTCCGGTTCACCGGTTCCCGCCCGGTTCAGAACGGTTCACATCCGGTTGTTGAGTAGCCGGTTTTCAGAGTCAACTCAGACCGAAAATCTGGCCGGTTCCCGGTTCAACCGGTCCGACCGTCCGGTCCAGTCCGATTTTCAGAACACTGATATTTTATACATAATTATTAATCAATATACCAAGGCCATTGATTTAAAATCTAGCACAAAATCCCGAATATATAGATAGAAAAAGTGCATGAGTGCAATTAATTTTCTAATGTAGTTTTAGTTCCGGTAAATTACAGAAAACTCCTCAATCTCCATTCGATCTTTGCTTCCACTCTCCATTTGATAAATTCTTTGCATTTACTCCCTGATGGATTGAGTATAAAAGAGTGAAAATTGAGTATACATTAGTGAAAAATGAGTATAAAAGAGTGAAAAGTGAGTATAAAAGAGTGAAAATTGAATACACAGTTTCTTGATGTGGTGGATACAACCTTACATACTCAAATTTTTAACTTTTATACTCAACTTTCTTTAAATAATACTCACAGAACTGTCTTGTCAATCCCATCAGGGACTGCATGTAAAGAAAACTTTGAATGAGGACTGCATGCAAAGTTAAGTTTGAACTTGGGAAGTTTAAGAAAATTTCCCCTTTTAGTTCATCGACTCAAATTATTTAATATTTTTAAATTTGAAAGTATTTCATTACATATAATTTAAGTAAAAATCAATAACATGGCATTTATCATTATAATCAAGAAGGAAATAATTACTTTTTTTGGGAACTTTTAATAATGCATAATGAGCCATTGATTTATCATTAATAAAAAAGATTTTGTTATAAACGATATGAATTTATGATAATTAAAATCTATATGAGAAGGTTACATGATTTTTTTTCTCTTCCTTTATTGCGACCAGGATTACAGGATTCAAACAGATAAACAGTTCGAACTTAGCAAATACATTATAGATTCTTGGACATCCGATAAAATTGGAACAGAAAACGAACAAATATGAGTGGCTTAACAGAATAAAAGAATCACAACTCGCTCCGATGTCAAATAAAATGGGCAAACATAGATGCAAACTAGAGAAAATTCATATAACAAGCACTCTAGAATCAGATACATCTGAATTATATGGAGTTATTGGGCTTCATGCATCTTGTTCTTGCTGTTGTGTAGCCTCCTCAGATATCCAAACTACTTCCTTGAGGCTGTTAGACAGATTCTTATAGAACTGCAGTGAAAAAATTCATATTATTAGAGTAATTAATTTTTTGGCTAACCAAATGATTAGTTTGGGTTTTCATTTAATACCTTGTGGAATTCAAGAGTGTCGCCTTTAGCTTTTCGTACCTCTACCATATGGAGTGATGGAGCCACTTGAAATATCTAAATTTCCATGGAACACAGTTAACAAAAAGAATTTGGTGTTCTTCAGGAAGAAGATGTGAAAAGAAAATTCATATTCATGTGACGATTGTACCTCGGTAGCAACTTTGAGATTTCCTTTCCTCCCGGCTTTTGCATTTTCCAGCTTCATCTGAACAATAAAAAGAATGGTAATATGCAAAATTTCAAGGCCATTTTCTTCAGTGATGAACACGGTTTCTAAAAGGTTCATGTAGAAGATTACAAGTATGCCATTTCAAATTTCAAGCTATAAGACCTTGTAATTCTTTTTCTGAACGTCAAATCCGAGTGGCTTTGCAGCTTCCTCAATCTTACTGACAATTTCATTAGCTGGGCATGTAGATGTGAACCTTGTTTCCCTTTTGAATTCCTGTAATAATGCAAACCTGCAATTGAGATCAAAATGTCTAGTGCAAGTAAAGGCGGGCAACTTGATACAATGTTAATTGGATATAACATAAGCCTAGATAAGCTTTCAAATACACCAAAAGCATGACATGGTCATAAGTTGAATGAAAGTTTATGCAACCCCAATGAAACCAATTCCATATCAAAACCTGTTCTACATCGAACAAATTGCCAAGATCTAGCCCCTTTGACATGGAGATCAGTTCAAAGGCATTCATCACTGTTGGTTGCTCTTCTTTCTCCTTTACATGGTGTTCCTGTAATAAAGACCAACCATATCTTGTAAAAACATAAATGTCATAACCGACTTTGACTGAAAAAGAATGAACATTATGCTAGAACTGTTGGTGATTTTTTTTTTTTTACTTCTGAATCCATGAAAACAGCGTGCACGTCATCCAAATTTGCTTCATATGTCTCCTCAAACACAGGGGGTTTATAGCCTTTCTTGAACCATTCATTCTTCAATATCTCAGAAACTGTTATACGCTGTCATTCAAGTCACATATAATGTTGTCAATCTAGTAAACTGAAAAATAGTTGTCAGCTACGCTACCTAAAAAGTTGACAAAGTCTGTGTTGATTAAAGAAACATATACAAGTATTACAAATTTGTTAGTTCAAAAGAGATCCAATAATAAGCAATCCTTCATAGCTTCCTAATACTTTGGATGCTTAGTTTACTCAAGAGACACTATAACCTTAAGTACAGGGTTGAGAAAGATGACTAACTATAATTGGATTTGGATCCAGGATTCTTGTCAATAATATCTTGGCTTCCAAAGAAAACCAGGTTGGGCATGTAAATTCAGCGGCTGAAATCTGCAGGAAGATCAGAATTCACAACCATGCAAAGGAATACAATATTTGAACGCAGTAATGAAATGCTTACTTTATTGTACAAGGTTATAAGATTAGAATCCTCAAAAGGCAAGTACCCTGCTAGCAGTACATATAGAATGACCCCGCAGGACCATAAATCCGCAGTTGCTCCATCATAACCTCTATCATTTAGAACCTAATGAATTTAAATGGTTATAAACAGTTTTTCTCCTTAAAACTAGGGCACAACATAGCAACAAATAAGAAAGTCAAAGTCGTCTGCACCTCTGGAGCGACATAGTTTGGAGTACCACAGGCAGTATGAAGAAGGCCATCACCCTGGAATTAACACCATTGCAGCTTCAAATTTTAAAGTAGGATAAAAATTGAATCCAAAAGGATCTACCAACACAAATGGTGTAGCCTATTGCAGATAAATACAACTCACCAAAGAAGAATAATGAAACACAAAATAGTTCATACAAAAACTAGACCCCTGATTATTTAACATGAGGACAGAATGCAAAAAAATTTCGATGCCATTTTTTCACTCCTAATCATACAGAATGCATGCTAAATACCATCAAAACTGTGAAATAATTTATCTGCTAAAATTAATAATTTTATGTTTGAGTAGTGGTCAATGGAGTGTTTCTTCATTTTAGGTAAGCAATATATCGTTTTGAATTCATGATTGAGGGCTTAAACTTATTGATAGAATAGCTCATTTCCCTTCTGAATGTACACACAACAGGTCTTCATACTCTCACAATCCTGTGAAGTTGAAGGATCAAATTAATGTTCTATGAAAGAGATTATAACATGTGTATGCCCTTACAATTTACATCCGCCCAAATTTTTTAAAAACGATTAATATACACACGCCATGATTACACGATTCAAATATTGCATCTATTTAAAATCAGAAAATAGTTATAAAAAATTAACTTATGCCTGTTAGATTACCCTGACTTGCTGAGATAATGCACTTAAGCCAAAGTCTGAAATTTTCAAGTTCCCATAAGCATCAAGTAACAAGTTCTCTGGCTGAAAATTTGCAAAGTATTGATAAAATAATGTAATAGTTCATTTGAATTATCATAAAATCACGATACCTCAAGCAGTATATGATGTACCTTCAGATCGCGGTGGTAAACTCCCCTGCTATGACAATAATCAACAGCATTAATTAGTTGTTGGAAATATTTCCGGGCCTCGCTCTCCCTCATCCTACCATGGTTTATCTTCATGGTTGGGTTTTAGAAACATTAGCAGATAAAAAAATTAAGGCAAATATAGCAGATATTGTTCAGATAAATATACACCTGTGCATATACATGTGCATTGTAAGCATTTTACAAAGAAGGTAATCCTTAGTGCCTACTTAGATAAAACACATATCATGGATTCCTTTGGCTTTTTTCATTTCCATTTGAAAGAAAGAAACATATCAAAGTTCCATCTTACTATTTTATCTAACAGCTCTCCTCCTGTAACGAATTCAAGTACAATGAAAATTTTTGTTTTGCTCCCCATCACCTGAATTAGAGAAACAAACATTAGCTAACAAATCAATTAGTAATGAACTTCAAAATAGATGCTAATAGAGATTTCTAGTTCAATTCAAACATTTTTTCAAATCTATATAAACAAGCTCACATTTGTTTAAGCTGTGTTAGATGTGCAAAAGAGCAGAAAATCAACAAAGGCATAATAATATCATAGTATCGACGTTGGTGGATATCAAGAGATCTACATAAGTTAACATTTTGAGATGAATTGGACTCTCCCAAGCCTTTTTTTTATAGGAAATGTAAATGTTAATTACTAAAACAAAAGATATGTACATGGATAACATCACAATCACAGTACCGACTTCCTTTCTAATCTACTCCCATAAACCTCTCAAGTGTATGGATGAACCATAGACATAATTAAGAGACCACACCATATACATATGGCATAATTGGAGACAAAATATCTTGAACATAATTGTATAATGTTTCTTCAAAAGTAAAAAAAAAAAAATCAGATATTATGGAAAGGCTTTAGAAGACAACCTCATAGATGCGAACAACATTAGGATGCTTTATTAACTTCATAGTGGAAATTTCCCGCTGAATCTGCATATGTAGAACTTAACATTAGTAGAAAGATAACTATGAGACAAAGGGATTGGTATAGTCCTTGAAGTAATACAAATATGAGTGGAGAATAAAAATAACATGAAACACACATAATCGGTTCAAGTTTTAGATGAGACTAATCTATCTTAAATAGCACCAACAGCTGAGGATCCATATTCATTTTTACATCTTCCTTGCCAATAAAAAGCTATAGTCAGTCAGGCTTTAAATTCACATGTGTTGCAATTGTTAGCTGAAGATTATCATATTCAATAAGAAAATGAGGTAACTTTGAGTAAGGTTAAGTCAAAGCTTGATATGCCACTTAGCATTTTTGAAGGCGGCAGATGGATTCAGGGGTAATTTGGAGATGGGATATGAATATAAAGTTCTCATTGAAATTAACTTATCTCATGCTCCTGGTGGTGGCATAGCTTGTTTGGCAATCTTTCTCACAAATTACAGGTAAGGTAATAATTTGGTTACTTCTACATGACAAGTTAAACACAAGATGAAATCTAAAAAAGAAAAGGGTTCAACCAGAAGATTATTCTTGTGTGCTGTGTGGAGGTCGTGTGGAGGAAACTGGTGCACATTTGTTTTTCTCCTGCATAAACAGCAGGTGTGGGCTGGATGTTGATTCATTGGACTTCAAAGTTCTCCTTCGACGAAGGGCTGGGCAGTTGATGTTCAGTGCTTGACAAGGAGGCAAAGAATCTATAACTGTTTTGTGCATGCATGGTATATATAGTTTGGCTCACTTGTTGCAGTAGTATTTCCCATTTAACCAATCCAAATTTGACAAGCATACTTTGGTTCTGGGCTGAATTGATAGAATTGTGGTCGGCAAGAGTACCTACTTGTGCAAAGAACACATATATAGAGCACTTAAGGAAGCTAGGAAACTAGTTTAGTAGTAACTTTAAGCTTCTGTTTATGTGCTATATATGTGGAGGTCTCTTGTGTAAATTGGCGAATCTCCTGTGTAAAACTGTTCAGTGATGAAATCTAGTGACGCTCACATGGTATAGTGATAGTCAATGGCAAGGTTGGTAGATGGTTTCAATATCAGCACGGTGTCAATATCTTCTTCCTCATCTTAGGTGTAGCAAGAGCCGAGTACTCATCTTGTATACCTCCATGTAGTTATTGAAGTAATGGGTGCACAACCAGCCCGATCAAAATCCTTCAAAAAAAAAAACTGGTATGACACATTGACACCCAACTTTTTTTCAAAAAAAAAAACATTTAGCACTTTACATTAGCAGATTTTATTACTAGTATTTTGGTTGTTTGGTACACCTCTGAGCACAGTTCAGCTATATTAACTTTATAATAATGAAAACCTATCCGCTTGTGTATGAAATATATATATAAGCAGAATTTTGAAGCTCAAATTGTGAATGGATTTAGAAGATACCTGTTCAACTAGCTTGTGCTTCAGCACCTTCTCTTTGTCAAGGATCTTGATAGCAACAGTTCCCCGGTCTCAATGTTCTTTGCAAACCTAACTTTTGCAAATGTCCCTTCCCCAATCGTGCGTCCAAGCTCATATTTACCAACATGACGCTTCACCTTACTTTTACTCGTTCCTCTTTCCATTCTATAGTTTATTTGATAAGCTCCCAAACTATGATTGGTATGCTTCACCAGTCTGTTAATATAGAATTTCAGTTATTATTGAAGTTAGATGGTAGAATGTTTTATGTTTAAAAAAATTTAACAACACTACAGTTTTTGTCCATTGGTAAAAGTTAAAGAAAGAGCTCATGAACCTTTAGGCAGCATAATTGTGGTAGAAGTCTGTGGCTGCATAATTAGAAAGCTCGCTCAAAACAAAATTCCACAGTTGCGAAGCAAATTTGTTATGTTTCAATACCAAAAGCCCACAGTGCTATAGAGATGCATTCCCAAAAAGCTTTAGTTAAGAAACAGATTGTAAAGCCTAGTAAATAAGACAAATCCCGCGACTGATTACAACAACAGCACAGAGGCAAAACTACATACACACACAAAAAAAAGGAGGGGAAAGAAATTATTAGCCACCAAAAAGAGGAAATACGAAAGATGAAAACCCCAGAAGTGTCTTAAATCTCATTAAAAACAGAGAAAGTTTTGATCTTTGCAACGAGAGTAATCCATCGATCACCCACTTACTCCAGAAGATGAGAAGGAGATAACAATAGAGGGGATTAGGGAACCGACCTTTGAATCCAGCGATGCGGCACTTTTGTTGGATCAGGCAGGTGGGTCTAGGAGACTCCGCAGCACAAATTGACGAGGGGGCGGCAGGGGCGGCAGGAGAAGAGAGTGGAACACAAAGGAAATCGATGGGTGTACAAGTGGTACAACAGCAACGGCGGCTATTGATGGCAACAGAAGTGGAAGGCGAGGGATGTGGTGGCCATTGAATCGCACATAGAACAAGAAAACCTGCGTCGTTGTGTGCCACCATTTCACTCACAGTAATCGCTGCGTGCCAAGGAATTCGAACCTCTGTTTTTACATTCACCGAGCCTTCGTCGTCATCTCTTGTCCTCTTGCACAGCGGCGGCTCCTACAAATCCAGTTCCTCCACAAACCACTAAAAAATCAAAAGCCATTTTATTTATTTATTTTTTATTTTTTAATCTTAAAAATCCCCTTATTTTTCCAACATATAATTTTTTCAAGAGAAAAATATATTTTGAATAGTAAATTTAATACTAAATTTAAAAAAATATATATAAAAAAATTTTAAGTTTGAGTTACAGTGTTTAAGCTAAAAAAAATTAAAAATAAAAAATTTCTAGAATTCACAATTTTAATTAGATTATAATGATTAAGTTAAAAAAATATTAAAAATAAAATATTTTAATGTTTATTTTCTCAATTGAGTTATAGTATTCGATTATAATTTTTTTAAAAAAAAGTGACTTGAGACGTCTTTGATTACATGATATTAAAATTATTATTTTTAAAATTTGGTATTAAAAAAAATATAAATGCCGAACTTCGATATTATTAAAATCTTTTTAAAAATTTGATATCAGATCGCTAATTTAATATCAAATTTAGGATCTAAAAGAGTGTGTGTCCCTTTTTTTTAATGATAAATAAAGATAAGGGAGCGTATGTAAAATAAAAAATCTTATAAATGTAAATGAAGGAGAAATCTTTTAGGTCCGAAGCTACTTCATGAAATAGTTTGATAAAATGGAAGTAATTAATTTAAGGAGTATATCTAATTTTGAACCCATTTTATATGATTAATAGAACTCTGACACATGGTTGGTAGCTTCATTTACTCATTACTCTCCCATTCTTCTGACCACCATTCAAATTGGCCTATTAATATCCATTGAGAAATAATTAAGATATATTTAAGGAACTCCTATTACCTTCTCTTTCTCTCTTTTCCATCTTCTTTCAACTTTTTTCGGTTGTTTGGAACAATGCTCCTGTTATTAAGGTACGTAGCCAATTGCAATTAGATTTGCTGTAACTTCATTTGTTTTAATTTCCATGCTTAAGATTCTTATCAATCTTGGTATTCAGATTTTAATGGATCATATATGACAGAGATGGTGCATTAGGATCCAAGTTTTGACAATTTCTTAAAAGAAGCAAGATTAAGGTTCTTTTCTTTAACAACATTAAATTAGCAAGAGTCGGATAGATTCTTGAATCTAACCAACATTTCATTCATTTTTATTATGTTTTTGTTCCACTTGCAGATTCCCAAAAAAAGAACAAAAGAAAAGAAGATTCAGTAACTAAATCTGAGAAATCTGTGCCCGAAATATATAGCAATTCCAATGTCCGGGAAAATAAATTGGACTTGTGCTTACTATTATCCTTTCTTTCTCGGCGCAACATGCTTCTTGATTACCCTTTGCAAGTTCTTTCTTCCTCCATTTATTCTTCTTTTAAAACCCTTCTTCCTTCTCATCATTTTCACTGTTCTTTTGCTCGCAATGCTTCTGAGATTTGGTAAGTTAAATAGCGTCCTCAGAAAAGACAAAAATGAGAAATTAATTCGCAAAAGCTCCATGAAGCTTGAGTTGGGCAAAAGGGACGTGATCAGAGTCAGGAAGGTGGAAAGTTTCAGATCCAATCCCAACATTCGAAGTAGGAGAACTTTCAAGGGCATGACAGTGCAAGCAATTGCTCCGGATGATAAAGGATTCAAAGATGATAGTAGAGCGGTCGGAGAGGACGATGTCAATCCAACGAGTGCCGCTTCCATTTCTTCTAGCAGCTCTCCTGACGAAGATCACGTCGATAAGCTTTCTGAAACTGAAGATACCCAACAGTCATCAGAACAGTTACCTGCCTGTGATCGTGAGAATGCCGAGTCATGTTTGGGCTCACCGTGGTGCCTTGTCGAGCATCGAGATGGTCGTCTCGATTCTGAATCGTGGAGGACAAAGTCGACCCACAATTTTCCGAGGACAAGTTGAAAGATGCAGCGACCGAACAGAGCCACTTGTGGATGACGGTGATGTGAAGGTTGAATCCGGGAAGAAGGACGGCGAAGATGTCGAACGGGCAAAAGAGGAGAAGAATGAGAGAAACAGGGTTTCTATTTCTTGGACTGCCGATGATCAGAGGAACCTCATGGACCTCGGGGACTCTGAACACGAAAGAAGTCGACGATTGGAGAGTCTGATAGCCAAACGCAAAGCGAGAAAAGCGATGGAGAGAAATTTAGTAGACTCGGATGATAACACAGAGGCACTGCCATCCATCAGTATCGGTACAAAAAGGAATCCTTTTGATCTTCCTTATGATTTCGACGATTCACTTCCTGGTTCAGCTCCTTCCAGACTCTTGCCGAGATTTAACCTTTTCGATCTTCATTGCGCGGAAGAAGAAGATGGCCACAAAAGCTTGGTTACGACTCTGCCCCAGCGTGATGTCTACAGGAGGCACGAGAGCTTCACGATTGGCCTTTCATTTTACGAAAACTTCAAGCATGAAAACAACTACTACTTCGATAGAGAGACTAAAGAGAACGTCGGTGATTCCAAGTTTAGTTTCGCATCTGAATCTGATACAGTTTCAGTGATGAATCTTCAAGAAGACCTTTCTCAACAGGATGAGGAACTTGGTGGGCGAGACTATCAGTACTTGGTGCATGTCGAACCGATGGATGCTGAATTTGTGATGGACCATATGGACATGAACTATGATCACGAAGCTGAAGCTTCTGAAGATGCAATTCGAGATGATAGCAGCGAGGAATCGGTATCGAGTTCGCTCATTGCATATACAGACAGGCCCGAATTGAAGAATCCTATGGACCTAAACAAGCTGCATGAAGCTCATGCCATTGAAGACTTTGGAGTAGTTCAAGATGAGAGCAGTCAGGAATCAATGTCAGTATCCAGTTCGCCTATTACTCTTTCGTCGAATCCAATGCCTGTAAATTGCCATGCTGTGAAAGAGGTGGCAGCTCAAATTGTGGAACTTGCTAACGACGACCATAGTCCTTCATGGACTGATAAGTCCAATTCAGATTCAGCACCTGATGGAACTCTCAATATTTCAGGTGATATATATACTTGTTCAGAGATGTTTTCAAGTAAAACAAAACGTAAAAATTCCATTGTCATTCATTGAAGTCTCATCCTTTGCAGATAAAGTACAATCAAACCCCAAGGAGCCTGATAGAACTGGAGAATGCTCGACTATAGAGTTTGATGTTTCTGAGTTACCTTCTTTGTCAGAAGCAGAAATTAAGCAGGGGATTCATCATCAAGTTTTGCCCTCCGAAGAGATAACATTGAATGAAAGTAGCTAAAAATCAAAAGAGTATAAGAAACTAGATGGTACTCTTCCACTCACTATCTGACTTTCTCCAAGCAATAGAACAGAAGCCAGAAGTTATTTCGAAAAACTTGAAATGATATATAAATAGTTAACAAAGATGAATATAGGGACAAATTATAGAAAAAGGAAAACAATCATTTGTGCAATTGTCAGAGTACTGTAGTGATCTATGTGCAAAAGACAAAAGTTTATGTTTTGTTTTAGATTTTTTTTCTCTATTTTTTTTTGAGCACATTCATGAAACTTTCAATATTTAGTTTTCTGTTGGAAGTTTGTTTTGATTGTGACTCATGAGATTCCCTGTGCATTTGAAAATTATGATTCATAAACAATGACTCCAGTTTTTTGTATTTTTTTAAACAATTTTCAGTAATTCATAGTTTTATGATTATTGTATGCTAGGACACGTGGATCCACATTCTCCACGTAGGTTCAAATCTACCCAAAGAAATTAAGTTCAATTTATAATGACAAAAAAAAAATTAAAGCTACTTTCACACAGAGTGAGCATCATGTCTGGCTATTATTATGATGGAATGTTTTTATTTTATATGATATTTTGGAGCATAATTGAGTTTGTATTCAGGTGAGATCTCGTGGGATTATCTCATATCTCTTATTTAAAATGATCATTGATCCCATGAGATAAAATAGCATGGTTAAATCTTTAAGTGATAAATAAAAATTTAGAATTTGATATTCAGCTGCGACGTCTTATTAATTTTTATCTTTAATTAGTAGTGGATCTGAGAATGTTGACTATCAGGGTCTCCATGTGTATTTTTTGAATTCATCCTGACGATCGATAAGAAATTTTTGTAAGACTGAATTGATAGTATAGGCACGATGGACACATTTGCAAAAGATGGCTCCTTTAGTCCAATTTCGACAGAAGGCCCAACGATAGTACGCACCGCAACTAAACTCGCTAATTCACAATACGCATCGTCGTATGAGAAACACAACTATCAATATGCATGCATCTTGCTTTTTGCACGGTGCAGATATTTGTTATGCTGTTAAGTTAGGAATAAGAAATTTTTGTTAATTTGCGGAAATAATATTTTTTTTTGGGTAACTGTCCATACCTGGCATGAGTTGATTTTATCCATGTCGATCCTCTCAAATTTAATTATTATCTAATTAATATTTTAAAAAAAACATTCAACTAAGACTAAATAAATCTTTTGTACTTTATTACATCCTTTTAATACGATAGATCATCATGCCACCTACTAATTAAAATTACACTATACGTCTATGAGAACTTTAATGGTAGGTCCTCTTCTTTAACGATCTTTTTTTTTTTAAAATGTTTTTAATGACTGCCAAAGAAATGCATAATATGGAGTTTATCTTCGAACTTTATTATTCTAAATTTAAGGATTTTTATAATGCAAAAGAAACAAGTTCATCATTGTTATTGCCTCATAAAATTTATAAATTTGGAATAATAATTACATGAAAGCATATACGGAATATTAGTTACTCAGGTAATAGTTAAGTGACAGGAGAAAGGATCTTCTATCCCAAAATTTTTTTAATCCGGTATTTCATAATCGTTGGTGATGATTGATAATTCATCTGATTGATGATCGAACATTATCGATAATCTTCGATCGTCATCCCAAATCAGATTATATCCTGAGAGATATTGTGAATCCGTCGAGATCATCGTAATTATGATTTCATTGGATTCACCGACGAATCCGACGAGATCACTATTCTGACGATCCCAACCGGTTCATCATCTTCCAGGGTATCATTTAGTTCGGGATGATGATTGGAAATCGTCAATGATGTCCGATCGATGGTCAAATAAATCGACGATTAAAAGATACGGGGCAGAAAAAAAAAATAGGACAAAGATCCAAGTGGCAGGTCTTCTCAATTTTATTTAAGGATTAAATTTCAGCTTCCTTAAGTAACTGTCCGTTAAGTATTTTTCTATTTATTTTAACGATGAAAAATTTATATGAGATATGAATCAAAATGAATTGAATATCTAATATTAATTAAATAATAAAAAGCAGTCAAAATAGTTGAATAAAATCTCCAGTGGAAGGCCACTCTCGCTTTTGAACCTTTCCTCTTCCAGTCTCGGTCGTCCAATCCAGGGGTAGTAGACGTGATCGCTGAGGAAACAAGGCAGGCTTTTGTTTCGCTTTTCCGCATTGTTGGGAATCGTCCTCCTCGTTTCTCATCTGATTAGGGTTCTTCTCCTTGATCTCACTTGGCTACTCAAGTTATTTCATTGCTTCGATCGTCGGATCCTGGTCCTTTTGGCAACTTATAGCAAGACCGGATTTTGGTCGCCCCGTCGTGGTGCGCTTTCTCCCTCTGTGTTTTTCCCCCCACTTTTGTGAGTTAAATCTGCAAGATTTTTGTAGCACTTGGAAGTGTTCTGATACGGAAAGGTCGGATCTTTTACTTGGGATTTACTTTCTCTTGGGCTTTCCTCCTATAAATGCGATTTTTGCATCCTGTGTATTAGGTTTTGGGGGATTTGTTTGATTTCTTTCTCTTATTGATCTGACTATAGTATATGATATAACTGAAGTCAATAATAGGAAAGGGAGAAATGGATTCGTTCTCTTAGTTTTAGGAGGTGTTCATCTCTCAAAATGCAGTTCAATCAGTCAACAAACGGCGACTTTTTCGATGACCTGAAATCCGTTCCTCTTCTCAGTACTCCATAGCATCTCTAGTAGGCTTCCAAGTTCCAACTAATGGTTCGAGTTGGTTATCGAAAACTTAAAAGATGTAACAGATACGTTTTTCTTGCTTTGTGTGAGTTTAATTTCTGTGAACAGAGAGGATTACTTGGGGCTTTAGTTGTTGATCATATCGACAAGCGGAGAGAGCTCTCACTCGGATGACTGGGTCGAATCGAGATGACTCGAGTTGCGGCAGCGTGTGAGTCGGGGTCGGGCTCAAGGGTTAGCAGGACAAAAGTGAGTCGGGGTCGGACCAGGAGAGAAATACAAGAGGTGGAGAAGAAATTTTCAGTAGTAGGAACCTCTTTTCTGAAGCACCCAAGAGGCTTTATATAGGGGAGGAGGAAGCCTCCTGTCCTGTCAAAGCTGTCTTGTCTCATTAAAAACTGACCTACTAACACACTGATCTTTTGGCGGCCTTGGTCTGACCGAGGGTTTGACACAGCCGCCTGACAGTCTGTCCAAGCTGTCACTTCCGATCATAATTAATGGCTGGTGCTTTGACAAGTCATGATTATGACAGGTGTCTTTTCCTTATAATGGGAAGATTTGGGAGATCTCATTGTTGTTGGGGGCTTGATAATAGTTAATCAGTTTGGGTAGTGTGGTCACTCGATCATTCGGGCTCATCCTATCGAGTAGCTGTGAGCCTACCAAAGTTTGGCCGACCGAGTGAAGACAGTCGGTCAGATAAGCTAGGCTTCTCGACTATCCATATCTTTGGCACGGACCCATCGTCAAGGAGATCCAACCATCCCTAGTATGTATTGGTCCGATTTGCTGACCGGGCAGGTTCGACCAGTCGAGCTCGACAGCCGGCCTGTGCAAGTTGCTTCTTAGAGCGGGGTGAATGACCCTGTTGGCAGGGCGATTAAGTCGCCTGGTCGGGGAGTCCCGATCGGACGTGCTCGACCGGGAGTCCCCGACCGGGCATTCCTGACCGGGAGTGCCCGACCGGGAGGGCCACTATATAGTTGACACTGCCCTTTGGCAAGGGAGCCTGGCACGTGGTTTTACCCACGCCCGACTGAACCTTCCCGGCCGGAGACACCCGACCGGATACCGCCAACCGGTCCCAGCACAAGTAACCTCGAACTCTGAGCCCCCGGCTAGGTTGACACCTAGCGTGCCCGACTGTCTTTGCCCGACCGAATCTCAACCCGACCGGGCTTCCAATCAGCTCATAAAACCTACCCGACCAGATTAGTTGTAATCATTTGACAAAGCTTTGTCTAATGGATGATTATTTAAACTAATTTTCTCTTCAAAAAAGAAGCGTGTGAATGTATTGTTTTCTTTTTCCTTTTTTTTTCTGTCGGCATGCTATAAATAAATTCACCTTTATTTGCATATGTATACAAACATGCAAAAAGAAAAAAGGCTAGTGATATATACAAAACCTAGATGCTTTTTTTTCCTGCATTATTTGATACATTTATGATTTATGGTTCTTTTTTGGTGTGAAGTTGGGCTATATTTTTCAAATTGTGAAACATAAGATGATATTTGCACTCTTTTGTTCTCGAATATTCAATGTTGTCTTCTTTGTTTGTTTCTGGAATGAGATTTCCATAATGGTTCCTGAGTTTCTATACTACTGTCTGATCATGAAATATAGTATTATTTCCCATCCAATATATTTTTGTTTCTTGAGAACCAGCTAGGCAACTATTTATATGTATATTTTTTTAATGTCGTCTTCCTGTCCAGATTATTGCAAAAGAGAACAAAAAGGGCATGGCAACCTGCAGAAAAGAAATCGCAGCATCTTTTGGAAGATTAACTATGTTTTGCATCCGAAGTACCTATAGATCTGCTTGTCATCATCCTTTTGTGTTTGGTGCAATGTTTTTCTTGCTTGCATTGTACAGATTTTCTCCTTTTCTGTTTGCTTTCATGTTTTCATCTACTCCTGTCATTGCGTGCACAACTGTTCTTCTTGGACTGCTTCTAAGCTTTGGAGAACCAAATATTCCTGAAATCGAGGAAGAGGACAAAAACTTTCATGAAATGTATTCTACTGAAATTGGGAGCCCTACGGATCATTTTTATGTCAAGATGATAAATTAACTGTTGAGGGCCTTCTGGAGGATGGAAATTACAATGAGGAAATTGCCACCACAGAGGCAATTCTATGTGGAGAAAAAGCCAATGCAGATGAGAGTATATATCCTGCAACAGATGGAGATGAAGATCTTGATACTACAACGGAGACAAAATTATTAGATGAGGAATTAAAGAAAAGGAATTTTTCTAAGGACAAAGGGATTCAGGTAGAAGAAATTCTAGGGCAAGAGGGTTCCAATGACAAAGATAATGGCATCGAAAAGGTGGCTACAGGTGTAGCTGAGACTGATGAAAGTACAAGTTATTTTGTTGTGACAGATAAACCAGCAAGCAAGAGCCTTAAGTTGGAGAATGGTGAACCCTCATCGCGGCACCATTTAGACCCTTCAATTGGATTGCCCTGGCTTTCAATTGAAGATCAAAAAGCCCCTCCAGATACTGATTCTGATATGTCAGAGAGTTCCTCTCCAGATGCCTCCGCAGCTGACATTATTCTGATGCTTGACGAACTTCACCCTCTTTTAAATTCTGAACATGCTCAGCATGTTTCTAATTCGAAGCTGGATGTAGCCTCTGAAGCATCATCACTTGACGAAATTGATGGCCTTAGTACAGATGAAGAAGCTCAAAACAACGGGGAGGAAGAAGACGATGAAGCACCGGAGAATGATGATGGGATTGAAGCTGCCATCAAATGGACAGAAGATGATCAGAAGAATGTCCTTGATATTGGCTCTTCCGAATTAGAGAGGAATCAGAGGTTAGAAAGTTTAATTGCAAAACGGAAAGCGGGGAAGAATCAGACACATCTTGTGGAGAGAAATCTTATTGACATGGACGGTAATGAATCTTTTCTCAGCATGAATGAATCACACTATGGTATTCGTGTTCCAGCAGTATCAGCACCAAGAGGGAATCCCTTTGATAGTCCATATGAGTCAGAGGAAATGATAGGTTTACCACCAATTCCAGGCTCTGCCCCATCATCCTTGTTACCAAGAAGAAATCCTTTTGATCTATTCTATGACCAGCAAGAACAAGATAAAAGCCTTACAGGTGAGATTTGGGGTCAACAAGGTTTTTTCTCTGCCCCACATCGTGAGGTTACATTTAGAAGGAATGAAACCTTTAGTTTGGGAAGAAGGCAGCGTCAACAAGAGAATCAACATTCGAGACTGAAGCCCTATTTTGATGTTGAGAAGTTGGATCCAGAGGGAGTTTCTAGTTTTCAAAGACAATTCAGTGACATGAGTGAGTCAAGAGTAAGTTTCAGTTCAGAATCTGATGCACCGACAAATCAGGAAGATAGTAGAAAGCTAGATGAACAAGAATTCCACGATGAAACAGAAATATCATCTCTTGCCAAACTTGATCCTGATGACATGGATCGTGCAATTCAAACCTCGAAAGAAGTGGATTTAGCTGATATTGTAGAAAAGAAAATTGAGCATGCATCTAGTGTTCGTGAGTTTGGTGGAGATGATAAGCTCATCATAGTGAATGACCTAATTGCTGGAGCTGGCGAATATAATGTCACAGAAGCTGCATCACATTCATTTGAAGGTGAAAATGGTAACCAAACAATTGAAATATTCTACTAGCATATCAGAAATTTTATTTGGGTTCTTTTGACATTTTTTGTGCACACAGGTGAAGGTCTTAACAGCATTCCTTTAGTGAATTTTGTTTTGGAAAAAGAAGCTCCTGGAGAGAGTTCATCTGTGAAGCTATTTGAGAAAATGACCGAAAGTTTGCACTCGGTTGTTCCACAGATGAACCTGAAAATCATAACTAGTTCTGATGAGGAATCCGATGAGGTGTATCCAATTTCTTTTCATACTAATGGTATGGATGTGAACCTGCCAACGAGGTTGGAGGAAAATGAGTATTCAATCACTGAAGAACTTCCATCTGATCTTCATGCATCAGAGTTGGTCTTTCACGTGAATGGGCAATCTAAGGATGTTAGCTCTGGTTCCTCAAATTCCCTCATGCATGAATCTGGCAAGTTTCAAGTTTCTGAAGGTAAGTCCACTCTGACTGCTGAGAAGCTAGACAGTCAATCATCTGGAGCTAGTTATGATATACTTGAGGAAGTGAGTTTACAGAATCCAGGGCATCTAGTTAAGAAGTATATACAATCAGATATGTCCTTTGTTGAAGCTAAATCAGTTGAAGACATGGCCTTCGCTTTTAGCCACCTTTCAGAAAGCACTAATGACAAGGCCCTAGGACCAGTGGAAACCATTGACATTATTGAGGAACCTACATATCATGATGTCAGAGCGGATAATTTAGATGGTGTACTAGTTGCTAAGGATGCACAATCAGATATGTTCTTTGTTGAAGCAAATTCTGTCGAAGACATTGCGTTGGCTTTTAACCAGCTTTCAGAAAGCACAAGCAATAAAGCACCTGAACCAATAGAAACCCCTGACAATATTCATGAACCTGTGAACCATGAAGTTCGACTGGATAATTTACAAGGTCCAGAAAATCTTATCGCAGATGCTATACAATCAGATATGTCCATTGTTGAAGCAAAATCTGTGGAAGACATAGCCTTGGCTTTTAGACTGCATTCTGAAAGTGCAACCAATAAAACCCCAGAAGTAGAAACAACAAATAATATTCAGGAACCTATAAGCCATGAAGTTGGAGTCAATAATTTACAGGGTGCAGAGAATCTATTCACAAATGAAATGCAAACAGATATGTTTGTTATTGAAGCAAAATCTGCTGAAGACATAGCCTTGGCTTTAAGCCAGCATTCAGATAGCATTAGTGATACAGGCCCAGAACCAGTGGAAACCAGTGATATTGTTCAGGAGCCTTTGAATCATGAAGCTGGAGAGGATTATTTACATGAGGCAGAGAATCTAGTTACAAAGAATATACAATCTGATATGTTGGTTGTTGAAGCTAATTCTGTTGAAGATATAGCCTTGGCCTTTAGACAGCATTTAGAAAGCACAAGCAATATAACCCTAGATAATATCCAGGAATCTATAAACCACGACGTCGGAGTGGATAATTTACAGGGTTCTGGGAATCCAGTTGTAAATGAATCAGATATGCTCATTATCGAAGCAAAATCTGTTGAAGACATTGCCGTGGCTTTTAGACAGCATTCAGAAAGCACAGGCCATGAAAACCTAGAACCAATTGAAACAAAATGTAATATTCAGGAACCTGTAAATCATGAAGTTGGAGAGGTTAATTTACAGGGTCCAGAGAATCTAGTTGCAAATGAGATGCAATCGGATATGTTAATTATTGAAGCAAAATCTGTTGAGGACATAGCCTCGGCTTTTAGACAGCATTCAGAAAGCACAAGCAAAATGGAAACTGCAGATAATTCTCAGGAACCCATTGACCATGAAGTTGGAGTGGACAATCTACAGGTTCTAGGGCATCTAGACACAAATGAGATACAATCTGATATGCTTGTTATTGAAGCAAAGTCTGTGGAAGACATAGCTTCTTCTGTTAGACAGCATTTAAATGGATCTGTAGAAGCTAATGCAACTGAAAGGAAGTTGGAAAATAAGGTTCTTGAGGTACAGCCAATGAGGGAGACTGGTTTTGGTTCCAAGAAAGCTACACCAACTAAAGCTAGCTCAATCATGGATGGTGAAAGTACAAGAGCTGAAATAGCAATGGGAAGGGAATCAGATGAGGTTCTTGAGGTACAGCTAATGAGGGAGACTGGTTTTGGTTCCAAGAAAGCTACACCAACTAAAACTAGCTCAATCATGGACGGTGAAAATACAAGAGCTGAAGTAGCAATGGGAAGGGAATCAGATGAGGTTCTTGAGGTACAGTCGAGGGATGAAATTGGCTTTGCTTTAGCTAAGGAAACTAGCTCAAATGCTGATGATAACATATATGAGCAGAAATGGTAGAGGATATTTCTGAAAGCAAGGAAAACTGTGAATTACTATTCTGTCTTCAGTTCAAGTTCCAACTTGAGTGAGTTGGACTGTGAAGAAGATATCACATAAACACAACAAGGTTATGAAAAATGTTTTTGGTTTGTTTCTCATCTCTGGGTGTGCATATTTTCTTCACACAACTGGTTATATGAACTTTCAGGTAGCAACTCTGGCATTCTCATCAAGACGTTTCTCCAGTTTCTTATTTGGTATTGCATTGTCTTATTCTTCTGGTAGTCTTTTTTGTGTGTAAATTTTTGTTTTTGCAATGTAATTTTTCTCTTCCCAAATAGGTTTGTATTTTAACAGTTTGTTACCTGATAACAATCTTATTCGCGTCTACCTTTTTACCTTATTCCAAGTCTGGCTATCTGCTGAGCTAGTGAATGTATTGTTTAAAATGAATTACAAGTTTTCCAACCATCCATTTCATGACCATGGATGTGCTTTTATACATTATAAGTGGTTTCCAGTATTTTGTGCTCCATACAAACTTGTCAACGCTAATTGGTTTGTATTATTTAGCATCATACATTTTTACCATAGTTTTCTTTTCCTCTAGTTAAAATGAAACTTGGAAATTTTATCTCCAATGATTGATACGTTGGTTTAATCCATGAGATTCTGATGATGACTACTGTGAAAATGAAGTAGAACCCACAGCTTTATAATCTAAACAACCATTAACCAAACCAGCTTACACTTCTTTGCTTTCATCACATTTGGAAGTTCATCCTGAAAATTTCAACCGATGGACTAAACACGATTGAGATGGTTTACTTAACTTTTGACCTTAGTTTCTTGGTTTGGTATTGGAGAAACAGTCAAACTCATGTGCTCCTGTTTTGCTGTGGTTTGACAATTGTTAAGAGGAGCAGTTAAACATTTATTTATTAGAAAATGATGAGCAGACTGCAGAGATAGATTTTGGAGTCGTCTTTGCAGATATCTTATTTGTCGTTGGTTTTGATTCCTTGGAATGAATCAAAAGGAAGACTTTGTTGGCAATTAATGCAAGTCTGTCATGTGGCATGCAGTGATGCCATTATGTAAGTAGGTGCTACAAAAGATTAGGTAAAAAAAAATAATTAATTGATCGAATTTGAAAATTCAATTCAGTTTATTTATGATCTCAAATTTTAAATTTAAAAATTATTTAATCAATCAAATCTATTATTTGGTTTTGTTATTGATTTTATAATATTAAAATGTTATTAAGGTGTGACTGCTAAATTGTATGGACATCTAATATTTTAACTACCTTATCTTGAACAAAGTTAAACAAGTCTCCTAACATTTAATTTTCAATAAATATAAACACTTAATCTTAAGTTTATACCAAAGTTAGTACATTATCATTCTAACATATGGTATAATTTTTCTATTACATATTACTCAACACTTTTTTTAAAAAAATATAGGAATAATTAATTTATTAAAAATATTTATTTTATCTTAATAACTAAATATGTCCCATTAATATGCTGGTAGTATGTTAAGTTTATTAAAAAACTGTTCTAGTATAATTAAACTATTAAAAATGTAGCTTCTTTATTTAAAGCTGCTTATACCAAATCCAATCAAAAGCAATCTAAAAACTGAATTAAAACTGATCGGGGAGATCCAGCGAACCAAGAAAAAAAAAGTTAAAATCGATAGATTGAGCAACGTTAAAGTCAAGAGGCGTCAACGACACTCAGTCTCCCCAACAATTGAGCTGCCAATTGCCAAAGCAGTGTGGCCGAGTTGTCAATTGCCAAAGGAGTCTGGCCGAGATGTCAACATCCAAAGTAGTACACTTAGCTGTCAACATTACAGTAGAGTTGCCTACATCCAAAACAGTATGGCCGAGCTGTCAACATCTAAAGTTGTATGTTGGTAGCTCGTCTGTATTGCTATGGATGTTGGCAGCTCAGTGTACTGCTTTGGATGTTGGCAGTTCGACTATACTACTCTGGATGTTAACAACTCAATGATATTTCTTTGATAGTTGGCAGATTAGTCATTTGTTGACCCCCCTTGATTTTAACCTTGCTCAACGTGTTGATTTAAGCTTTTTTCTTAAGGGATCCACTGCATCTCCTCGGATCAAAAACCAAGGTAAGATAACAAGTTTAGCTGAATTTAATAATGTGAGAGGTGGCATGATTAGATACTCCAATGATAAATCAAACATTTGGAGCTAGAGACTTAGTTGTTAGCGTATTGTGGAGAATTTTCTCTTTAATGAATAGTGGATCCAAAAACGTAGATTATTCGGATAGAATTTTATGTGCGCTTTCCTAATTTATCCATATGATCGATGAAATTTTTTAAAAGATTGGGTCGGTCATCACTGGATTAGTCGAACTGAAAGTTTAGATATATGTAATGCCAACTAAAAAAGAAAAAAATAATACTTTAAATCTAAAGAAATATTTATAGGTTATTCGTTGTGAATTTAAAAAAAAAATTGATTTGTTTCCTCCTCCACTAAAATCAATGACGTAAGTGGGATCTAATTTATTTTTGTAAAAGTAAGCCAGCAAAATGCCTTGATAAGTCAAAAGGTTAAAAAAAAAATCTAAATCGTTCTTATATAATTTAGAGAAATAAGTGGTTTGAATATTCTGATTATAAAAAATCTTCAACATTAATTAATAAAAAAGAAAATCAAAGAGTTAATGATTTTAATTCGTCCTTAATTTGATTTTTATTAAAAGGCATAGATTTATTTTATCTAATTTATCATGATTATTTATTTTGTTAAACAAAAATATATTTAAAAAATCTATTTTCTTAATCATTCCTCGTGAATACATAATAAATATTATGAGAAAGAGAAATGATGCTCGGCGCGAATCTGTATAGCGAAAGTGAGCAGCGAATTAGGTGGCGCAGACGTGTAAAGCTCCAGCTTGGATTTCTCTCTCCGAGCGAAAAACGCAGAAGCGCCATTTTATCTTGCTTTTCCACTTCGAAGCAGAGGAAAAGCAAGCCCTAGCAGATCTGCCCTTCCTCCCAGCGCCGTGCCCAGCCCTAACAGATCTCTCCTTCCTCCCACACAGGCAGGCGAAGACAAGAGACGACCAGCTCTAACAGCCACCTCTCTCCTTCCTCCCACACCGACAGGCGAAGAGAAAAGGCGAGCAGCCCTAACAGCCACCGCCTTCCTCCTTCCTCCCACACTATTGGCCGGCGAAGAGAAGAAGCCAGCTCCTTCCTCCTTCCTCTCACACCGGCCGGCGAAGAGAAGGGGTGACCGCCAAGCTAACGAGCAAAGGCAAGGTAAAGTTCCTTCCTTGACTGCGATTTTTTTCCCGATGATGCTTCTTCGCTGCTCAACCCTTCTTCCTTTTCCCGTTCGTTGCAACGATTCGCAACCCTAAAACTTTTGGTTCACATAACAAACTATTTGGATCTCAATTTTATGATGTACATGTCTTTGTTTAGAGGGTTAATTTGCTCATAAGGTTTCTGTAGATGTAAATATTAATCTTGTTGCTGAACCATATTTATGCTTTAGGCTTTTTTGAGATATTGAAATATCATTCAATTGATCAGGGAAGGATCATCAACACAGCATCCGTTGTTGGTCTAGTGGGTAACCTAGGCCAAGGTAATTACAGTGCTGCAAAGGCAGGAGTGATTGGTCTCACCAAGGCAGTTGCAAAAGTATACGCAAGTAGAAATATCAACTCCGCAGCAAATTGGTAAGCGCCCTTGTGCTTTACAATTTTATTTAATTTTGTTGGGTTTTCCCCTAGTGGCTTCCTCTTAGGGTATGTTTTTTACTCCGCATCCAGATTTTACAGTTTCTTTATGACATTTGGTCAAAAACCGCATTACATTAAATCACTTTCAATCATCTAATGCAAATGAGAAATGTCACCAAGTCTTTTGAGTCATCCTTTTGTCATCTAAGTAAATTTAAATTCTACCAAGTTTTTTCCAGTTGTTTTGTAAGAAACTTCTAACAATAATTGAATTCCATTGAATAATCTAATTAAAATTCATTTGCTGCAATTCCAAGTTGCAAGCTTGTCACCATGTCTTGCACCACTACTCAAGCTCAAAACCAGAAATATGGTCAAGTATGGTTCATTTCAATTCCATTTCAATTCCTTTTAATTTGTTGGTTCTAACAGTATGGTCCTTAACTTCTTCCTTTTAATTTGTTGGTCTTTAACTTGTTCCTTTTAATTAGTATGGTTCTAATAGTATGCAATTCACCTGATTATAGGTGAAAGAACTTAATTAGTATGGTTCCTTTTAATTAGTATGGTTCCTTTTAATTAGGTTGTATTTCATCAATTTGTAGTTGAATACTTTGTTTTCTTTTTTTTTTTCCTTTTGCTTAACTAATGAAATTTTGAATATTAGGTTGCCATTTCATGGGATCATCAAGGAACAGCAGCAATCACAATGCCAAATTTGAAAATGTAATATGTAGGGAATGTGGACTAAGAGCATTGGTGTTAGTATCTAATCGGCCAAGAACCCAGGAAGACTCTATTATGGATGTAAGCATCATGACTGGTTAAAGTGGGTGAACGACGTGACTATGTTTGATGAAGATAGCAATAATATCTGTTTTAGGAGTTTGGCAAAAGTAGAGACAATACAGTCTGATCGTGGTCAAAATCTTAGAAATTCGAATGGTTTGAGAATTGTCATGGTATTAGTGATTGTGAACTTGATGCTTTTGGCTATGTATCTGATTTGTTTGTTAGTTCATCTAGTTAAGTAGTGGCAAATTGTACTAGTATTGTAATGTGATAAAGAAATGTAATTCTAGAAGCACAATCTACTTAATGGTTGTAATATATTGACCAAATATGAATTTTATGCTTGCTTATGAAACAAAAACTTTAAATTCTTCTATTTTGTTATTCTTGTTAAATTATTGTGATCGTAATGTTTGTGTTTCAATGGTGAATGCTTTTGCAAGTGGGCAAGATGGAATTGGGTTGTTAAGTGTTGTGGAGTGTTGTTGTAATAACTTTCATAGAGATCATGAACTTGTTGTAATAACTTTCATTTCAGAGTTGCTCAGGAAGTGTTGTGGAGTGTTGTTAAGTGTTGTTGTAATAACTTTCATAGAGATCATGAACTTCTTGTTGTAATAACTCTACTCTCAGAGCTGAGGATTTTTCTCAATTGCTCTGAACCAGTGTTGTCTAACTCTTTGTATTGTATGGTATTTCTTTCTCATTAAGTTGTCTTGCAAGAAATCATATTTAGGTGAGATTTTTTATGTTTGAAAATTCAAGTCATTTTGTTTACAAATGCTAGAAAAGAACGTTGATGTGATAAGGCAGCAATATTCAGTCTATTGTTTATGAGGTAAATGTCACAAAATTTTCATATTGAAATAAGATTTAGGAAAAGAGCAAGAAATGATCCTCTACTTAATAACTTAGACATGACTGCACTGTTGATATACTGCCCTTTAATCGATTGATTTGGATTCATTAGTTAAGTCACGTATCATATATGCTGTAGATAGGGATGTATATGCATTCTTATTGTTCCGCCTATAAATACTAGAATTTCAGTATGCTATACTAGTTACGATACCAATGCTTGCATGCCCTACCAATTGAGTATCTTCTTGAAACTTTTTTTCTCATTGTCATGTGACACGTTTTGAGCTCCTCAGTTTTTTCGTTGTTATAAAATCTGAAACTCCAAGTGAGTTACATATCTAGTTTTACGCAAGATATTCGATGAATTTTGTGCACCTGCACGGCTGCACCAATGGCTGTTATTTACCAACTTTAGTGGTTTACCTTTGATGCAAAAAAAAGGGGCCAATTTCAGAGGTAATTCTCAACTTTGCTAATTACACCTGAGTAAGTGTTATAAAAATCTCAGGCGGCAAAATGAAATGGGTTGTATAAGAAAGAATTACTTGTGATTGGTTTGGATCACTGTTGTTTTGCTTAACTAGAGGCTAGCCATGGCCATATTTGCTTTTTTTTGCTTGATTTTACAACTTCCCGAAAAATGACAGAAATCTGAAATGATTTTTTTTTCTTTTCAAGCATTACAACGTTATTGAATTTCTTTTAAAGATGACAAGGTGTGAAATATATGGTTGGAAACAGAGTTACTTGCAAACAAAAATATAAAAAGGAAAAAAAACTCAGAAATGCAAATTATAAAGTAATGCACATTTGGTTCAAACCAACAAGATAGGGGCTTCTCCTTATTGTTGTTGAACAATTAGCATATCAGATATCTGAATTCAAAGTGAAAGTTTAAGCATCAATTTCTTTCCAAGCATTAGATCTTTATACAAATAAGGAAAGAAATAAGGGCGAGCTACAATAAAACAGAATGCATCAGATAGAGACTTTCTGCTGTATATTATCAGCGCCTGATTACAATGGTGAAGATAAAGCAACATCAAGCATTTAGTAGCCCCCAAGCAAACACTTCAACTTGACCTCTCAAAAGGAATGAGAATGTGTGTGCTCATTTAGTAGCCCCCAAGCAAACACTTCAACTTGACATAACTTGCTGTCCACTTGCTGTCCTACAACAAGAATGTGTGAGCATGCAGTATCTCAAATACATTAAATTAAATTTGGTACGTGAGAGTTGGTAAGAAAGCTCTTTTTCAAGGAATTAAGCAGAAGCTATCAATTTATCTATCACAGTGAAAGAAGAAAAAAAATTCTTGACTTGTATAGATCTTTATATCCTTATACCTCCTATCCCCTTTATCTTCTTTCATTGCTTAGTTTACTAGTGCAATTCCTTCTATCCTGTTGAAATGAATAACTTGGCAACAGCTTTTTCTCCTAAGGATAAGGTAAAACATCACAATGTTGGAAATGTACATACGAAATCTATAATCCCTACAGGAATAGCTTCATCTCATGGACATGATTCAATAAATCAAGGTCGCAATGCAGTAATGATAATGACAAAGATCAATAAGAACATAGTATGAATCGTCAATTCAAAGAGAAACAACTGTCTATTCTCTGTTTGCTTAAAAGAGAAACAACAATGAACTTCTAACTCAAGGAACTAAACAGTTAATCACACACCTTTGCACAACTAAATAGTTACAATCAGGAGATCTTCAGCTACAAGTCACCTTTGCATACCTATAACAAAGAGGAGAATTCTATAAATAATATATAAAGTAGAAATTATGTAGATTGCTAAAGCATAATAAATCAAACCTTCTTTTGGGTCTTTGAAATGGATTTCTTCACAATTTGTTCTATCTTAGACTGTTTCCTCTTTGTGGGTGGCCGACCTCGAGATCGAACTTTTAATGGAGAGTGTATCACTTTTGCACTAGAAGTAGATTCCTCATTCAGTTTTTCACAATCTTTTTCAGCTCTTGAATGATCAATAGCAAATAACTTTTCACGTGCGCTTTTCAAGATTTCCACCAAAAGAGAACAACTATCTTCATTTCTTGCCCCAAGTTGTTGAACCTCTTGTATCAATGGAGTGAGAAGCTTATTTCGATGTCTTTCTCCATCACAAGCATAATCATCATAGATGTTTGTGATACTTTGATATCCACGCTTAATATCTTTACGCCATCGGTCCATAATATAATTCATAGGAACTTCAATCACCTTATTTTTTATCAACACAGATATCACATGTCTACATAGAATTCCTCGAAACTCAAATAAACGACATAGACACTTCACTTGGCAATTTAACTCGGTGTAATGCACACTAAAGGAAACATCTCGTAAGGGTTCTCCATTTTTTTCTAACATTGTTTCTACGACTTCAAATATCAAAGTTGTCCCTTCTTGCTTGAACAATGAGGTATTGCAAAACATTAATCCTCTGACTTCATCTTGGAACAACTTAAATAAGTTGTTAGTATAGAAACTTTGAAATTGTCTTTCAATAGGATAACCAGTTATTACTGGTATGATAAAATTAAAAGAACCAAAATCCAAACTTTTTTCCTTTTCAATCTTTTTTTTCAAAGCATTATCATACTGCTCAACAAATTGCTTTAAGGATGTTTTAGAATGAACATAGTCATCAAAAAAAGCATTCATGCTTTCACTTCTTTGAGATGTAGACATACCTGCCCAAAAGGTATCTTTGACGTATCCATCTATGTCGTTCTTCATACAAAGATTTCAACCAATCATTATTCTCTAAATTAAACTCATCAATCATTTTCATCCAATTCTCTTCACATTTATCAACTGTAAGGGAATTATAAACAATGTTCTTCAATTGCTTCTTTATCATTTTATACTGAACATGCCCACCTAATTTTGCTGGAAGTTTTTTCATGATATGCCATAGACACAAACGATGATGAGAATTTGGAAATACCTCTGCAATTGCAATTGACATGGCACGACATTGGTCTGTGATTATAGCCTTTGGAGCACGTCCGAGCATACTTGTCAACCACGATTTAAACAACCATATGAATGTTTCTGAATCTTCGCTTGATAATAATCCGCAGCCAAGCAAAATAGATTGACCATGATGATTAACCCCAATAAAGGGGGCAAATGGCATGTCATAACTATTTGTCAAATAGGTTGTATCAAAAGTCACACATCTGAAAAATAATCATATGCAGCTCTACATCTTGCATCTGCCCAAAAAACATTTCTTATTCGAGATTCTCCATCTAAATCAAGCACATAAAAAAAATTTGAGTTTCGACTTTGCATGCGACAAAAATAAGAACTCAAAGCTTCAGCATCTCCATCCCCTAACCTCAATCTTCTAGCTTCTAAAATATAATTTCGACACTTTCTCTCATCAAATGATAAGTTTTCATAGCCTCCAGCCTCAACTACAAATGAATTGAAACTTTTACTCAAAGTTATTCCAGCTTGATCATTTAATTCCAATTTTCTCTTTGTAAAAGAATCCAATACTTTATTGCATCTAAAGTGTCGTGACTTTCCGGGGCTCAAAATATGATTATGCTCAAGGTATACACTAGTTATCACAAAACTCTCATCATTCTGAATAACAACATTAATCTTAGCTTTGCAATTCGTTTTCGCAATAGGTCGAGGGTATAAAACATTTTTTGCTTTAGATACTGTCTTACCATGTTTGGCACATCCAATAGAGAAATATTTTTGCTTTCCATCATCTCCATTTTTTCCACCTAATTTGGAAATACCAAAACCAATATTTTGAGCATAAGATTTATAAAAAGATCGAACCTCCTCTTCAGATGAAAATGTCATTCCAATCTGAGGAATTTTGACTTTATTTAAACTAGATGGGTCATGCACAGGCTCATTGTTACTTGCTCCTTCTTTTGAATTGTTGTTGCTTTGTTTTATGACACTTTCTTCACCTGCATTTAAACCAAATTTCATGGCAGGTAAATAACTTAGGCCATATTTTAGCTCAGGTCAATAAGAAAATTCGAACACACATGATAACTACATTTACATAACATAGCTCAAGTCAATGAACCCTGCTTTTCCCCAATAATAAAGGCATTGAACAATCTATACATACCCGATATCGCTGTTTGATAGTTTTCGATCGGATTGAAGGGAGACGGAAGGGAGAGGGGCTCCATCCTTCACGCCTCTTACGCTGGGAGAAAAAATCAGAACGAGAAGCCACAAATTGAGTAAAAAACATACCCTAGGAGGAAGCCACTAGGGGAAAACCCAACAAAATTAAATAAAATTGTAAAGCACAAGGGCGCTTACCAATTTGCTGCAGAGTTGATATTTCTACTTGCGTATACTTTTGCAACTGCCTTGGTGAGACCAATCACTCCTGCCTTTGCAGCACTGTAATTACCTTGGCCTAGGTTACCCACTAGACCAACAACGGATGCTGTGTTGATGATCCTTCCCTGATCAATTGAATGATATTTCAATATCTCAAAAAAGCCTAAAGCATAAATATGGTTCAGCAACAAGATTAATATTTACATCTACAGAAACCTTATGAGCAAATTACCCCTCTAAACAAAGACATGTACATCATAAAATTGAGATCCAAATAGTTTGTTATGTGAACCAAAAGTTTTAGGGTTGCGAATCGTTGCAACGAACGGGAAAAGGAAGAAGGGTTGAGCAGCGAAGAAGCATCATCGGGAAAAAAATCGCAGTCAAGGAAGGAACTTTACCTTGCCTTTGCTCGTTAACTTGGCGGTCGCCCCTTCTCTTCGCCGGCCGGTGTGAGAGGAAGGAGGAAGGAGCTGGCTTCTTCTCTTCGCCGGCCAATAGTGTGGGAGGAAGGAGGAAGGCGGTGGCTGTTAGGGCTGCTCGCCTTTTCTCTTCGCCTGTCGGTGTGGGAGGAAGGAGGGAGGTGGCTGTTAGAGCTGGTCGTCTCTTGTCTTCGCTTGCCTGTGTGGGAGGAAGGAGAGATCTGTTAGGGCTGGGCACGGCGCTGGGAGGAAGGGCAGATCTGCTAGGGCTTGCTTTTCCTCTGCTTCGAAGTGGAAAAGCAAGATAAAATGGCGCTTTTGCGTTTTTCGCTCGGAGAGAGAAATCCAAGCTGGAGCTTTACACGTCTGCGCCACCTAATTCGCTGCTCACTTTCGCTATACAGATTCGCGCCGAGCATCATTTCTCTTTCTCATAAATATTTTAGGATTAAATCTCTATTTATCTCTGATAGTAGGTGAGAACTTTTTATGGATTAGATCATCATCTATAGAATTAATTTATTCGAATAAAAGAATACTTGTATTAAAAAAATATTCCTTAATAATTCTTATATGGAGTGATAATTAATGAGATAAAAATGACATTCAAAATAGAGATAAACCCATTTTAGCCCTAAATTTTATAATTTTTGAAATTTATAAATATATTTTCCCCTGCGTCCAGTCGCAACGGTCATATTAGCAACCGCGCCCGACGCGGCACTGGTGCCGTGCTGTAGAAGGCTTATTAATCGCTGATCGCACGGCGACCGCGTGAACGATGGATGCTCCGACGGTGGAGATTTGGATACTCCGCATGTGGAAGTCCTATGCGGACGAGTGGACTTAACGAGGCGACAGCCATCGGGGCCCCGCACCGGATCGTCGCGTGAGCACGAAAAGCTCGTGTCCTTGTTGCCCGCTTCGTTGACCGCGACCAATAGAGCGCGCTCGAGACCGTTTCGCTTCTCCACTCCTCGCCGTCGATTTAAGAAGAGCAAGTTCTTGGAAATGCTCGACTCCATTAGAGACGACAGAGGCACAGGGAACTTTTGTTCTTGCTGATAAAGGAGTTTTTGGCTTTAGGACTCTTTCAGGTAATCAACTCTTTCTTCTTCAACTTATTTGGAAGGGAATCAAAACATGGAATTTCTTAGATTTCAAGTCGATATCAAAGAGATCGATTTCTCTTCCTTCCAGTTAGATTCATCTTTATATGCCAAGTGATCTGGGATTTCACTGGAGTTGCTAATGATCGTGACTTTCCTTTGATTGTTGCATCCGGCAGCGATGGCCGACCGCGTCCACCCCATGAAGATGCAGGAGTCGGCGACGCCTGACGCACCGGAGAATCCTCGCAAACCCACTCCGGTGCCCGGAACCTACGTCATCCAGGTCCCTAAGGACGTGATCCTCCGACAGCCTCCGCCGGGGAACGCCCGCCTAGCCGAAGTCTACGCCCGTCGCGCCTCCTGCCGCCGCAGCAGATGCTGCCTCTGCCTCGCCGGGCTCGTCGCCCTCCTCTTCCTCCTCGCAGTCGCGGCCGGCGTCCTCTTCCTCGTCTACCGCCCCCGCGCGGCCCAATACACCGTCGACGACCTCTCCATCTCCTCCTTCAACCTCAGCGCCGCAGCCATCTCGCCGGTCTTCGACGTCACCGTCCGGGCCGACAACCAACGCAACAAGAAGGTCGGCATCTACTACGGCGACGGAAGCGACATCACGGCGGCGTACGACGGCGTGACGCTGTGCGAGGGGGTGTGGCCAGCCTTCTACCAGCCGCCTAGGAACGAGACGGTCTTCGTGACGGAGCTGCGGGGAACGGGGTTAAGGCTGGCGGCGGAGGTGGAGCAGGCGCTGACGGCGGCGCAGAGACAGGGGAAGGTGCCGCTGGAGGTGAGCGCGAAGGTGCCTGTGAGGGTCAAATTCGGCGCCGTCAGGAGCTGGACGATCAAGGTGAAAGTGAGGTGCGAGGTTACGGTCGACGGGTTGAGGGAGAACGCCGTAATCCTCAGCAGGGATTGCAGTGTGAAGGTGAAGGTTTTGGGCTTTCTTGGACTATGAAAATCAAATTTAATCGAAATTTCTGCATATCTGTAAATGAGTTTAATAGTGATTACATTTATCAGAATACTCCTTGATTTATCAGTTCAATTTTTATGAGATAAAACTGATTTCAATTTTCATGAGATAGAACTGATTGATTCATCATTTTTTTTAAAAGGATTTTTTTATAAATAATATGAATTTATTTTTTATAATTTTCAGTCGTGACATTTTTATAAATTCCGTTCCACAAATCGCAATTAACAACCAAAAATATCTAAAAATAGAAGTCACAACAATTTCATTCTCCGCTCACGTTCGTTTGCATTTTTCCACTCTTTTTTTTTTCATTTTTTTCTTTGCTCCTTTTTTTCCAGCCATTTTCTTGTCTATATAAAACCTTCTCCATCCATTTGTGGAGAGTCCAATCGGCCATGGCCGTCCAGCTTCGCTTCTCCCACCTCAATACTCACGCCGCCGACATCACCGGCGGCAGTCGTTTCCACTCCGCCCCTCTTCTCATCTCCGCCCACATAACTTTCGCGATTTGTGCTCCCTCCGCTTTACTCTCTCGAACCCTAACCTTCCACGAGCTCTCTCCCTTGGAGGAGGATCTGGCGACGGCATTCACTCTAGTAGACCCCCGGGAGGCGGCAGCGGAGGATCTGGCTCTGATGGAAATCCCGGCGACCATCACGACGAGGAGCGCTCCCATTATTCCAGCCCGCTCGATATTTTTCTGGAGGGTTGGCAGGCGAGGGTTTCGACCGATCCACAGTTTCCCTTCAAGGTCCTCATGGAGGAACTCGTGGGCGTGAGCGCCTGCGTTCTCGGCGACATGGCGACCCGCCACAACTTCGGCCTCGACGAGCTTGACTTTGTCTTTTCCACCCTCGTGGTTGGATCAATTCTCAATTTCGTCCTAATGTACCTTCTCGCCCCAACCTCCGCTACCGTCGCCGCATCCTCCGCCCTCCCTGGAGTGTTTGCTTCCTGCCCCACCGGCCACATGTTCGAACCAGGGTCCTACTCTCTGTTATCACGTCTCGGCACTCTTGTTTACAAAGGTGCGACCTTTGCGGCTGTTGGATTGCCGCTGGGCTCGTAGGGACGGCTATCTCAAACGGATTGATTGCTCTGCGCAAGAGAATGGATCCCGAGTTTGAGGTCCCCAATAAGCCCCCGCCTACGCTGCTGAACTCAGGTACTTGGGCATTGCACATGGCTTTGAGCAGTAACTTCCGTTATCAAACTCTGAATGGGTTGGAGTTCGTACTGGAGAACGTGTTGCCACCGGCTGGATTTAAGACTTCGGTACTGGCTTTGAGGTGCTTGAATAATGTATTGGGTGGAATGCCATTTGTGTTACTCGCAAGACTGACTGGGTCACAAAAGGTAGAAGTAGAGAAGGGAGAAGAGAAACAGAGGTTGATTGATAATGGTGTATCTGCAGTTCCGGAGGTTGAAAGTATTGATCAAAAGGTAGAAGTAGAGAAGGGAGAAGAGAAACAGAGGTTGATTGATAATGGTGTATCTGCAGTTCCGGAGGTTGAAAGTATTGATTTTCAGAGAAGTGAATCAGTTAAGTGATTATGTAAGTCGTGGTTATAGTCAGTTTTCCAATTAGATGCAGCTTGGAAGGTATTTGTATTGAGCCAAGTAGTTTCACCCTGAAATTCCTTAGAGTTCGTGCAGTTTCTTTTAAATTGAATGAATAAATAGGGGTATGGTTTTTATCCCCTATTTTCCTTAATACGTTCTCTCTGATGCTGTTAGTAGACCTAAGAATAGGATATGGCCATCCATTATATGTTGTCCTCAAAAGTGCCATATGTTTTCTTTACATTCCATGCTTGGTGTGTTATGTGTGACAAATCGCATAGTCGGTTCTGTCAATATAACACTATACAAATAGTTTGTTTTTTTGAAATAAATTTTATGATCTAACATTGGTTGAACTTTTTCAAAAATAATTTCTATATGGTTGAAAGTTGTTAAATATTTTAAAGATTAATATCTTTGGTAAACAAATTGAGTTGTGCCACGCGTTCATGATTGATTGTACTGTTAGTTCCAAATTCTATGAATGCAGTTCATGTTTCAGGTTGAGTTATATTATGCTATTTCCATTATTGTCAGCCCTTAGCATTATTTAAACTATGGAGACAGATTATCTAATAGAACTTGGATTGTGCTTTTGTTTTTTATTCCCTTTGTTGGATGTGGCCGTTGGATTTCTTTCATTTTTAACGAGAAAACAATTACATCATAATCTTGTTACTAGAAATTAGGTTAGGCATTTCTTTATTTAGATTTCTGAACTTTGATGCATATTGATATTCTAAAGCTTTTCCGCATTCCGACCCACCTTTCTGTTCTGTACTCTTCATCTAAAATCCAAATTCAATTGCTTTTTTGATTTGATTGTTTTTGTTCACGCTTATTGTTAGTTGACTATGTTCTTTACTGTTTCTCATTTGTCTCTTATGCTTGGCATGTGATTTTTTTCCTCTTAAAAACATATCTGATGCTTATGCCTATTCCATTTGGTAGGCAAGAGCTAGAGGAATAATTTCTTGTACATATGTAAAAGTAATGTTATTGTAACTATAATTTTTTGCTTTGCTAAATAAAAAAGCTTATTCTTTTCAAAGTGTATACAGTTGTATCATCGGATGCTTGTTCGATTCAATCTTTAGTGATAATCTATCTCACTTTGGAAAAGTCCAATCTTGGTTTTCTTTATTTTTCTCATTACATTATTTTTTGGGGAAGATGGAACAACAGTTATGAGACTCAACTTTGCCATGGTGTGAGTTCAATCTTGAAGTTGAGTAACCATTATTTACAGTATGTGTATCATTATTTACGATAGATATAATGTTCACTATGTACAAATTTAAGCTAAATTCAGTAATGTATCTAGAGTCAGCAAAGATCACTATGTATGCATTCACGTTCTATTGAAGAGTAAGTAGATCATGCACTAAAGCTGCTTCACATCAACCTGTACAATTGTAGAATCTTCATTTCATGTTGTTGTTAACTTTACAGGAAAGTAGATTATTTATGACAGAGAACACATGCTTTAATGGTGTTGCATATTTTACGTGGGCTCGTTTGTTTGCCTTTTAAACTGCCTTTTAGATGATTGCAACCCCATGACTAATGGCAATTATGTACTCGATCTGCTTTGTTCATTATATTTCAGAATTTTCGCATTCTTTAAAGATTATTTTCGTTTGATTTATTATTATTATTATTAAATATGCATCCTATCTTCTTTAATATACTTTTTATACTGATTTATTTCACTTTTATTACTTTGAAATAGAAATTATTTTAATTTTTTATATTTCTGAATTCGTGATAAGAGTATATTTCGTGTTTAACTGAGCAAGGATAAATTTTAAATTGATAAAAGTGAATATTATTAACGAACTCATTCACTCGACTTGGAATATTATTATTATTATTGTTTTTATAAATTAATGGATATGTCTGTATCAACATGCGTGTACTACGTCGTGTACTTGCTAACTGGCATGCCTAAATCATGCTGACTAATCTGTTTTATATGTTTTTTTTTTAATTTTGAATACTTTTTATCATAAAAAATAGGTTCTATTCTCTCACTTGTCTTCTCTGTTTGAGTTGAAAGAGAATGGGAGAGCATGACGAGCCAAGTGTTGATCTCTTCTCCACCTCTATGAATACGACCAGCTATTCCTCAAGCCACTTGGCTCCACCTGACATCCCTTTAACCATGGTTACAAACTCCCTCGGTTAAAAACAAATGCCAACTCATCGCAAACCCATGGTTAAAGGTTTATATATATGCACACTTTCCGTGCCTCTTCAAAGAAGCTGAGCACTCAACGCCACGCCCTTCTCCTTCCTCTGTTCACTCTCTAAATCCATGAAAAGCTCTCCTCCCACCTCTTCCATCTCTTCTTCGCTGCTATTACGAAAGCCCTGCAGGCGCCCCAAGAAAGACCCCATCCTGGAGAATGGCAATGGTAATGCAAATGCAAATGGGAAGAGAAGCTCTTCTTTCAGAGGCGTCACCAGGTAATTTGATTAAGTCTGCTGTTGAGAAGATAGCATGAAAAGAAAGGAACTTGGTTTAATTGCTGGATTTGGATGCGTGTCTCAAGGCATAGATGGACTGGGAGATATGAAGCTCACCTGTGGGACAGGCATTGCTGGAACTCGATTCAGAAGAAGAAAGGCAGACAAGGTTAGGATGTAGATTCAACACCCTTTCTAGGGTTTGCAATTTTAGACTCGCTAGTAAATTAGATGATTATTTACTGCTTGTTATTTGTTTATATTTAGTGCTGACATTTCTGTTCTCTGCCCCTTTTTTTTGCTCGGATCTTGTCTGGGGACATGCATGTGGATGGATCGTGGATTGGTGGTCTGATGTCGATCGCTATTAGTTTATTTAGGTTAGTCACTGCTTACAACTCGCAGCCTTTCTTTTCCTATAATAAATGAATGCTTTTCTCTTGATGGTTTGATTGATTCCTTTGCGTGTTTAATGTATTGTATTGCTTTTCCGATGAGAAGCATGAAAACAAACACGAACCAAATTGCTCAAGAAGAATTCAAACAAACAAATTACTAGTAAGGAGAAACACTAAATAGCAACCAAGATTTGTGCCTGATAATTCTTTACAATGTCTGAACACAGACAAAGTAACAATGCCTGAGTAGTGAGTTTAATAAAGAAACTTTATACAGATTAGATTTAAACATTTTAGATTAGAGGTTGAGCCTGATAAGTTAATGAGTCAGTTTCTTAATCTAAGCAGGCCATGACAGTTGTAGCTCATATCTCAAGAGAATCTGCATTTACACCAATGTGTCATGTTATATTTCTTCTCTTCTCAAAGGGTGTTGATAAGTGTACTTATTTGGTTTCAATCAGAATATCATCTCATAGTATGCCAGTGAGATTTTTTCCCCCTTTGGAGTCACACTATTGGTGTGGTTAACTCGCGAAATGTCGAGGAAGCATGAAGCATCGGTTAACCTGAAGGGCATAACCTGCTACTCGAATTGGCTATCTTTGGTTTTGAAGGTGATGTTCTGTTCCCCTCCTCGATTGGATATGAATCTGCCTAACTCAAACCTCCTCAATTGGATATGAATCTGCCTAACTCAAACCTTAACCTACCACAGTTTCTAATTTCACCATCTTACCTAGTTCAGGTCTTCAGATATTTAAGCTATTGTTTGAAATTCTTAGGTTGTATGGTCAAGTAATGTGAGCTTTGCTAATTGTTTCTGTTTCTAATGCAATCTCTCAAGAACATTAGTCCTAAGTAAAAGCTAGGGGCACCGATTTGTCTAATTCAGGAAATTATGAAATCTTAGTTTGCAGAATTATCTGGAACATAGGGGTTATGTCGCTCCAAGTTGATGTTGTGTACATGACTAGAAATGCTGAAACGTTAACCAACAAGGATTAAGAAACTAAACATGAATCATGCAAAAAAAAAAAAAAAAAGGGCAAACATTATAATCCCAAGCATGAACTAAAGGAACAATACTATGAAGCAAAAAACTAAAAGAAAATTATGCAAGCCACCCATGAAGAATCCTAACACCTAAATACAAGAACAATGATTAAAAAAGAAGGAAAACTCCATAAGATCAATGCCTACTATCTACCTGATGCCTAACTTGGCATCTAGAGGGGGAAAAACTACAGTCCTTGACGATTCAAGTGTAAAAATAAGTTCTTGAGATGATATGGTCTCCATATCAGATTGGTATTTGATTTACGAGTTGATTTGGTGCAGGGGCTTATGATGATGAGGCAGCAGCAGCTCACACATACGATCTTGCTGCTCTCAAGTACTGGGGTTCGGAAACTGCTCTTAATTTTCCAGTATGTTCATATACGAAAGCATTGAAAGATTTATTGTCAAACTAATTTTGTTCATAGATCAATTAGATACTCTATTTTGTGGTTAATAAGAACTGGTCATGTATCGAAATGCAGTTCGATACATATTCAAAGGAGTACGAGGAGATGCAGAGCGTGTCAAAGGAAGAGTACTTGGCTTCTCTCAGGCGCAGGAGCAATGGTTTCTCGAGAGGTGTTTCCAAGTACCGTGGTGTGGCCAGGTTAACTGTTAATTGCCATTGAGCTTCTTGATACTTAAACCTTTAGTTTGTTGAGTACACGTTCAATTTGAGGCCTTGAGGTCTACTCATTTGTCGACATGGCTGGAATTTGGCAGGCATCACCATAATGGACGATGGGAGGCGAGGATCGGAAGAGTTTTTGGCAATAAATACCTATACTTAGGAACTTTCAGTATGTGCTCCTCTTAGTCAATAGTTTTCAGTTCATAATCTTGTCCATGAACACATATCTTCTACTTGCAGGTACTGAGGAGGAGGCAGCCCAAGCTTACGACCTCGCTGCGATCGAGTACAGAGGTCCCAACGCGATAACCAACTTCGACATCAGTGGCTACTTAAAATGCCCAAAGTCACACCCCGCAAGTAGTGCTACTGCTCCTCCAGAGGAGCTCCAAGAAGCGAGATCCGAAGCGCCTCAGGCCATGCAGGTATCGGAGTACTGCACGGATCATGATGTTGCAGCAGAGGACATGATCACTTGGAGCCCTTTAATGGACGAGTGCTTCGACGGCTGCTCTCTCCCTCAACTGAGCGATATGCAGAGCTTCTTCTCCGACAAAGGTGGGTTTGAGGACAATGTGGAGGTCCTCTTCGATGTCTCTTGAGTCAAATGGGATGGAGGGAGGAGAAATGCTGCAAAAGATTACATCTTTTGAGGACTCAAGATTAGTGTATGGTCTCAAGCATGAGATATTTGGCGGTGTATTAGGAAGTTGGATTCTTTTGTTTTCGGGACATGAAAGAAGACTAAGAAAGTTCTTTTTTGCGGCTAATTTGAGGGCACAATTTAAAGGATTTCATTGACGATGACAATAAACGATAAAGCGGCGGCCACGGCAAGCTCTGCAGCAGCTCCATGCCCTCCGTCGAGTTTCTGCGCACTTGATGCCGGCGTGGATCCTAAGAAAACGATGAATTGGAAGAAGCATGAACTTCCAATTTAATGTCGTGAAAAAAAGATTATAGATAAGTCCCATCTCACCAGGTGATTCCCGGCCGCCGCCGGAGGAAGCCGGTGAGGTGGCCGTCGTCGGACTTTCGGGAGCCGGTGAAGCAGCCGTCGTCGGACTTGCAACTGGAATTCCTACATCAGCAAGATCGAAGAAGTCAAAAGGTCGACTTCACTACGGCAAACAGAGAATGCTTTTCACGCGTGTTTCCCACCTGAGCACAAGCTCACCGGTGGCGCGTCGAGGCGACAGATGGAGGGGAGTCGGAGGGCCCTGCCGTTGTCGACGGCGATGCCGAAGCTCTCGGCTCCGCCGGCGAGGAGCTCGCAGAGGCAGATGGGGTCGGAGTCGATGAGTCCAGCTAGCTCGGGGCAGCAGTCGCCGCCGGGCGTCGTGTCATTGCTGCCGACGCTGGCGTAGGACAAGCAGCCCGTCATGTTGAGGAAGGCGTCCGTGCAATCGGCCACCGACGGTGCCGACGCCGGTCCTTGCGCTCCGCCGCCAAAAATCATGCACGAGATGACGGCGGCGACGATCGCCGGCGACGTCACAGGAAAACGGCCCCGCATCGCGCACAGCGTATAGATCAAAGCAAAAGAACACGGTAATCGATTCACTGATTGCGAGGTTTTGGAAATTGGTCTCAATTTATAGAACCATGAAGCATTCGACTGCTTTTAATGAAATTTTTTTTGGAGCAAAGAATTAATTTAATTGACGATGGAATTGCTGCAGGTCGGAGTTCAAAGGTTTAAATGCTTCATTTACTCACTTCTTGGATCATAGTTTGGAAGACGTTATGGTCCATTAATGTGATGGCAGGAAAGATGAGATAGATGCCTTCGCACAAGCATTCAACACCTGTGAATGTGACCGTGATTCATACATCCTTCGATGAAGATAGGCAATCTCTGAATTAAAATTCGCAGCTATTAAAGTGTAAGTTCACACAGGTGGTAATGAACCCCTTTATACTAAGTTCTTTTTTGTTTTCAGTAAATTTTTCCGCAATTTGCAGAATCTTTATCATAGTTAAGATTTAAGAATCAGATGAAATAGACAGTCAAAGGTAAGCAAACTCATAGATTTAACTCGATAGAAGTATGCAAAGCCTTCATATTAGGACAATTCCATCATTTGATGTTGAATAATAATTAAAGAGAGAGTACTATTAAGATCGTTACTGATAACCGAGGGAAGTCTTGGATCTTCAAATTGAATCTTCAAGGGCACTTGGGCCCCCCTCTCTTGGTCTTCCAGTTATTGTAACATGGGCATGCCTCCTTGTGTGCATAGGTCCCTGGAGGCACACACCGGCACTTGAAGCAGCATTGCTGACAAAAGAACAAGCAAGGCTTCTTGTAGGCAGTCTTGGAGCATCTGTATTGACAGGCACCAGGGCACTCTGCAAAAACACAGTATAAACATCGTAAAATTAAGAACGAAAAGGACGCTGATTCGACAAGTTTTTTATTTATGAATGTAGTACCTGCTTGAGAAAACCCAGAATGCTTGTGTTTCTGCTGCTAATTAAACAAGAAAAAAACACTAGGTCAGACTATTATGCATGTAGTCTTGTTCCATTCTGCATGAAATCTTTACTTCACTAACCCTTGTAGCCAAGTTCACTCCTAGATCCTCAGCTGCCACTTCCTGCAACATGAACAAATAGAATTCCTTTGAATACATAAACAAAGAAAGAAAACAGAGAGAGAGAGAGAGAGATAGAGAACAAGTAACTAAACCATGGTTGATGCTGCCATTGAAGCAAACAAAATGAGGACCAGGAAGACAAGAACTCCATCTGATATCTTCATTTCTGAAGAAGCAACCAGTGCCTACAAGCAAGCTGTTGTCTGTTCTAACACAATATGTTATATTTATAAGGGAAAATTTAGCAAGAACCCACTCCACCTTATCATTCAAGCTGCCACCGACGCCCTCAATCAGTGCACTCTCACCTTTTTGCTTTGTCTGCTTCTTTGTTACAATGATTTAGTTTGATGGTAGATTTACTACAGTGATCCAGATTTGACTGCAGATTAGCTCATAAGTCCTATAGTTAAGGATCCAAGAAAACGCGTGGTGAAGTAAAAGCTTTCTCATGATCTGAAACACGATCACATGCCAATGAACAAGATCTCATTTATTTCTGAGGCAGACATCCAAAGCTGCAGTACTTGCATTTCTTACCTTTGATGCTAAGGTAAGAGAGGAGTGCCACCTCACAGTACACTCACAAATTAAAAGACTTCACCTCCAAGTCTTTTCATCTCTTATAGCCTTCAAAAGCATCCCATATCAACTTCTAAGCTCTAAAACACTCGCAGTCTCTCACGAAATACAAATCTGGTTAGAATATGCATCCTCAAATCCCTCACATTAAGTAAACAAAAAAGTAGTAGTGTTGGATGGGTTTTGTTTGAATTATAAATTATATGATCGAAATTTTGCTTAAATGAAAAAGATATAGCATTTCTTGTAGCAAAATGGGTTTTGTAGCCTGGTTTAAGACGATTTTAACATAATTTGAGAGATAAATTATAGAAATTTTTACGGCGTTGATCTTTACAAACTCCACCGCACCTTTTATAATCCTCGGTTAAAAATAGCAAAGTCTTACTACCGGAGATGTAAGATCATATTTAGACAAAACAAAACCAAAAAAAAACAAAAAGAGCACAAACCTTAGTTTAACTTTATGGAATCTTTAGATAAACAGTGGAATTTCTTTTCAATCCTCACAGCAAAGAGGACAGGGTCTGTATGGCTGTGCCTTCCCAACAACTGCCCTTCTTCTTTTCTCAAATCGGAGGAAACGAGTGCAATGCCGTCCAAGAACACCCAAGGTGATCCCTTTCTTTTTCTAATCTGTTTTTTTTCAACTCTTCCATCTTCCTCTATCAAAAAGGAAACATCTTTTCTTATTCTCATTTGCATCTTTTTTTCCTCCTCAGGCTCTCTTTTTCCCCTTCTTTTTAGATGTTTCGAAGTCTACATGAACCTTTGAAGCTTCTCTTTGTTTAGTTTTTTGTTAGTGATCGGATTTCTGTATGTGTTGACAGGATGCTTAGTCAATTGATAAAGGAAATTCCTGCCTTTGTGTGTTTCTTGGATGTAAGAAAGTTTCCTTAGCATGTAGTTTATTCTGTACTGGTGATTGTTTGTTCCAGATACGAAGACTATTGTTGAAATTTGAAACCCTAGTATGATTCGTTTACTCTTTCCGATTCAATGGCCTAATGCTTTTGTTCTTAATTTCCAGGCTTCTTCCTCTTGGAGCTAAGATTTGCTCAGATCCATTTTATCTGTGCATCCCTTCAGTCGTAGAAGGGACTTGTTGACTTCGATTTTGTCAGGTTCTCAGAATGATGCACACTCAGATGAGCATCATCGACGTTAATAAGGGTCACTATTTTTCTCCGCAACGCCCCTACGGACATAACTGAGATGGTAAAAAATTAATCGATTACCATTAAAAATTTTGAATTCGAGCCACGAAGTTGGTGGGACGTAAATCCCTGCATCTTGTATAAAAAAATCTCTTCCCCTAACCTCTTACCTTCTCAGTCATCGTGATTTATCTCCTTCTAACGGGGGCATTGGGAGCAAACGTTTCACCTTATGCCACTACTTTTCTCCTCAGCAAGTAAGAAATATTAATTACTTAATGACTGTACACAGTAAGTTCTCAGCCAACAGATCATCAGCCAGTATCTCACAATTCAAACATCTTTATCAAACAAAACTATACATATAGTATCAATAACAGTGATTTCGATGAAGGTTAATCCACTGCTATGACTATTGGCCTACAGTTCGAATGCCATTTTCAACCTGACAAACAAGATCACGTTCTGTGGAAAACAGAAGAGGAATTTATGGTATCCTGACAAAAGGATGTACATTGAAAGCAGTAATCCTGCATGTTGAATACTAGTGAACTGAAAGGGTAAACGAATCAAATGCTCCAGCAGGCGATCATGCGAGAAGCACCAGAGATGCAGTTTTTGACCTGTTACATGCGCATAATTGCAAATACAGACTAAATGCTGTGCTATAGATGCAGAAATTGTAATCTGAAAACTTGTTTATGGACTTGAGTAGTGAGTGAAAGAAATAGCAAAAATAAATAAACATTGAAAAAATTGTCTTTATAATCTAGTATCAGACTGTAAATTCTGAAAAATATATAGATAAAATATCAGCATTCTCAACAGCAGCAAGTAAAACAATTACTTTCATTAGAAAGTATCTATCTTATTCCCATTCATCATCTATCAGTAAAGAGCAAGTATATTCCAGATATTTCAGTAAAACAAATGCAACATAGTTTCTGAATACTGCTAAAAGGAATAGGGAACACAAAAGAAGGAAAAGGAGAATATTCAGTCATCATAACGTTTTATTGATGATTTATGAATAGCAAAAAGGATCAGAGCTGATTGTTCATGATATGTGGAAAGCAACCTGTCGTACTAATAATCATATCCAGAAAGGAGAACAAATTGATATGATCCTGAGATGCCATAGTGAGTCTTTTATTTTATTCTTGCTGTGGGCAAAAAGAAGAAAAAGTATCTAGTAAGAGATAATGTATCAGCTATTATTGCCTACTTTTTGATCCTTCTTGCTCTCTTCGCCCCCCAAACCTCCATTCTTCCCAAGGGGCATCCACAGGGGGAGCGAAAGGTGAGAACAGTGCGCCCATTTAAAGGTGCCATCTTCTTCAGCTCAGCTTCAAGTTCCTTGTGATCTTGTCCCAAGTCCAAGGGGCGTGTTCCAAAAGCATCCTTTGGGAATCGCGGCAAGTATTTCACGCACTCCTCTGACTCAAGCTGGATATCGAATTCCACTGCTTTCCGCAGAGCTTTGCAGTAGGGATTGCCACACTTTCTGGCCTGGTAACTCAATAATTCCCAGGCAACAACCACCGTGGCGAATATGAAGATAAGGCCCACGGCATAAGCGATTGGGGCCTGATACATAACCTCGCCGATGACTTCGATCGCCACGGGCAGGAGCTCGTACGACTCTCTGAAGATGAACTTTAAGTAGGGGACGGCAAGGACGGCGAGGGCGATAAGGACCAAAACCAGCAGCACGAAGTCGATGGCGGCGAATTCGGAGTGCTCGCAGAAGGGATGGGAAAGGGGGTTCAGAGATTTGCTCTGTCTCCTCGAATTGCCGTTCCGGTGCGCCGACGAGGCCTGGGAGTTGGCCATGTTTTGATGTTGCTCGAAGGCCCTGCAGAACTCGATCAAACCCCGGCAGTCCACCATCGCAACCCCAAACCAGTCACGCAATCCACCCAAAGACAAAAACTCTCCAAAGATCGAAACTTTATGCAAATCGCACCAGTGTAAGCGGCAGTTCCGACCTGAAGAATCTAGCCGGCCAAAAAAAAAAAAAAATCAGCAAGGATCAGAAGTCAGAAACAGAGAAATTAATAAAATCCCACAGAAATTCATCGGCTTGGAACCTGAATCGGCGGAAAGAATCCAACCTGCTGAATTCTCGCCCCAATAAGAGGCGGCGAAGGGGATCTACGGACGAAGTGCAATGAGCCGATTGGCGCCGATTCGGATCGACTGAGATAGATCCTCGCCTCGCCGGGGAACCAGGGATCCAGACTCGAGATCCGAAGTCGATCAATCGACGCGACGGAGAGAGAAGAGATCGGAGATGTGGAAACGGATCGGTCGCCGTGCCGAGGACGAGCGGAAGGAGGAGGAAATGGAAAATGACGTGGGGAAAGAAGAAGCGTGGATTTCATCAATAAATAATACGAAATAAAAATAAAAAAAATAAAATACCAAAGCAACTTATATATAAGGAAAATTTGTTTTTCTATAAATTATTTAAGGGGAAAAAATGGAATAAATCTTCACTGACAAGGAACGTGATTATTCTTGTCGTTGTAGAAGAATGTAAATAATTTTTTAAAAATATGTAACGTAAATACATTATTAATTAAAAATAATTTATATAAGTTCCTTGAACTTATTTTATTTTTGTTTTTTCATGTTGAACAATTCTAAGTATACACGCATTAATAATTAAATTCTTTTTTTAGTGGGTTTGGAAATAGTTTAATTCATTCAAGTTGCTTGAACAATACAATAAATGTAAAATTCTCAAATTCATGATTGAAGCAATGGACCGTCAACAATAAACAAAAATATCCTAAAAATTAAATTCCTTATTTTGACGGGTGTTTTGAACAAATCTTCTTATTTCATTGATAAAAAATTAATTATAAAATTGATTGCATGTTAAAGATGACTCCACTATTTTAATTGCATCAACTTTTAGTTAAATCTTAAGATTTTATTTTCGTTATAAAAAGTTATCATAAATTATAGATCTCAATGCATAAACACAAATACGATAAATCAAATATAAAATTAATAGTTTGTTAAGTAACTTTGTGCAAATATTTTGTTAGTTCTTTGTTATGATACTAGATAAAATAAAGATAATACTTATCAAATAAAAAATATAAAGAGATTAGTTGACGTGATATGTGAGTATAATAAGAAAAAGATAAGGAAAAAAAAAATCATAAAATAGAAAATTTTATTATCAAAGAGAATTAATTTCTCGTATAGTCAAATATATATTTATATAGACTCTAAATTTTAGATAAAGAAAGAAAAAAAAAGAAATCCTATATGACTTCAATTTCAATTTTATAAAAAAAAGATCTTTTCAGAAAAATTTGTTTTGGCAGAGATTGAAATAAAATAAACAAGATGCTATTATAGACTAATTATGTGTCACGTCCCCAGAGGCTCATACTTATTCGAAAATCGAACAGCATCTTCCCTGTACGACGGACAATATGAAGCTCATACTACATCTATCTCACACATATAATAAGCACAACCACATCCGACCGACAATAATAGAAGTAACTTACAAAACATCATAACCACACAGTTTAACAAGTCCAAATAATAAATAATATAAACTAAAAGAAAATGCAAAACCAACCGAAAGTCCAACGTAGATAAGTACAAGTTCACCGACGAAATAAACTACAATATCTCTAGTAAACATGAAACAACTCAAAACAAAAACACTCGACACTGAGGGATGACAGATGGATTCTCTCCTTGCGGCACGAGATACAGCTATCTACTACCTGAAATAAAAAGGAAAGCAAGAGGTAGTGAGTTCGAGATCGAACTCTGTAGGTATAGCGAATAGATAAATGCATGGTATAAATAAGATAATCAAAGCAAATAGAAATAAGATATACAGTCTCTGAAATGTAGAGCATATATCAAAATGCAAAACCACCATACCTGCAGGGCATAATCAGAAACCTCCATGATACCTCAGTAATCTACTCGTATTACTGAGCAAATACGAATCAAATAACAAGTGTAAATCAAATAGTCATAAATGCATGTCAATCATATGCAACAATCATAGCTCAAATGCAAGATGCCTCATATGCACATGATGCAATGACATGTGTCACCCCTCCACACCAATCTACAACCATCATACATATCTGCATGCCTGACCGGACTAAGACTGTGACAACTATATGCACTCTGACATCCATCTCCTATTAGTGCTCGAGTGGACAGGATGTTGGGAGAACAATCTCAATTCCAAACCCCATGAAAAGGGGAGCACAACTGCTTTATATCAAAGACCCCAGGGGAGCACAACTACTCTAATACCCAAGAACAAGGAGGAACAACCGTTGACTCCAAGAAAGGGAGCACAACCGCTCTAGTACCCAACGGGGAGTACAACCACTTTACCTATCCCTCATAAATAACAGAGGAGGTGTCATCGCCGACTACTACTCCAACAACTACCACTACCCATGAGTGGTTGAGAGTAGCATGACAGGACGGTCGCTCGCACTCTGACAACTACCACTATCCCGATTGGTTGATTGGGCATACCACTATATGATTGACGACGGATTTAACCATAAGGAAGTCGATAACCGTCAGCATGTAACAAATGCAACATGGTGCATGATACCAACATGCACAAATAAAATCAAGTCAACCATCATGGAATCAATAAGTGACACATGCACCTAAACTAGAATCAGAACAAATAAAAATGCAATTGATCTATTGGGTAGAGTATATCTAATGCTAACCAAACCCTAGATAAGTCACATGATATTTCTTAAGTACACGCGTACTAGCGGTACTCTTCGGATCAGAAAACAAGAGTCGAAACTGTATAATTGAAAATTTAAATTTTTAACTCAAAAAATCAAGCAAAGAAATATATCAAACAGGAAAACAAGCAAAGTAGAGCTAAGGTAATTAAACCTACTCAAATAATGGAATAATCATGCATTTAAAGTTAAAAAAAGCTAAAGAATCAAGCAAGAAGTATTTGCCTCATAATGTACCAAAGGAACCTCTGTGATCAAATACACACAAATGATTAATGTCTTGTATCAAGGACACGGTTTAGCTATTTATATATACAATAAAAATAAATTAACTGAACTACATATAAACTAAAATTAGAAGAAATTCTAATTACAATATCCATTTGATTAAACCTTAAACCACTTGAAGTTCATTCGTAACCCAAGGAGAAACGCCGAATTTGAACTAAACCTAATCTATTAAACTGATTCTTAAATCAAATTAAGATTAACCTAAATCAACCTTTTAGGAATTAGGTTTAATTAAGTTCCAATTAACCCAAGCCATGTATCACCCATATTTCTAATAATCCCAGGATTTTAATTTACCATTGATCCTATCGCAGAGCGAGGTGGACTCCCAAGGGCGAAGTGGACCCGAGTACTGCTAATGCTGGCTCTAATCTGCAAGGAAAACGACCGTCAGCAACCCGTCGGGAAGAATCCCTGGCAAGGTACTTTGACGATCAAGTCAGTCTCCTGTGGAAATGAGGAAAGCAATAGAACAGTAGCAAGAACACTATCGCGCGTACCTATGGACGGAGTGCAGAGGACCTTATATAGCCGAGGGAGCCGACAATTCCTGCCCGCGTCTGACGCCCATTTTGTCTTATGCGGGGACATGATCGGGAGGACTGTTAGCTTGTCGACTGGCGCCGACCGGCGCTGCCCAATCTGACACAAGTGGTGGTTGCCGTGGTACGGAGTGCCAGGGGATGTTAGGAACATACTGTGTCAGCGGGATATCCACAATTCAGGCATGAATGATGTCAGGCATGCGCCGACTCTGTACTACTTCTATCGGTATAGTGTCAGAGAGTGGGTGTTTATTAAGAAAAGGACAAATCCTGAGCTAGAGCGCCGACCGGCCACCTCGAGTGAAACCTGGCCGCGTGGCCCATACCTCCTGGACTGGAATAAGATACTCTCCGGATTAAGGAGTACTCGGGCTTGGCCAGTCCGACTTATCTAAGGGTCAGGTGGTTAGGGCATAGGAAGACTACCAACTGGACGCCAATCGGATGTTGCTCGGGCATTTTAGGCTCGGGAGTCGATATCTCTCATTAGGGGCTAATGTGTTGGTGCCCCAGTTGGTTTTGATGTGATCAACCAAGTTAGGTTAGGTCCTGTTGGTTTTAATCCCTCTGCTAAGTGTGCAGGAGCTTAGGTACGGAGGAAGTCGAGCGTAAGACGTAGCGGACGAGAAGGATTGTGCGGGGAAGTGAGCCGACGGGCTCGGTACAATCCGAGGGACGCGGAAGCTGCGGAAGAGTACACCGGTGGAGCGAGAAGGACGTGCGCGGTGTCCGAGGGACGAGAAGCCGGGAGGAAGGACGCTTGAGGGGCGAAAGGCCGAAGCCGGGTTCGGGTGAGCCTAACTCCGGTTGGCCGGAAATCACCCAGAAGACGAAGAATCAAAAAGACTAGTCCAAGCGCCCAAAAGAAAAGAGAAAATTATTTGATGCCACGAAGGATTGAACCCGAGACCTCAACAACACACACTAACCACTTACCATTTGGACTAAAAGGCGATGGTAGTAAATTGTTGCCGATATTACTACTTAGAGATTACAACAGCGACATGGAGATTCCAATAACCATCTCGAGGAAAGATAAAGTTTTAATTAAAACAATTAAAACTTAAAGGATAATGTTACATTATCCTTTAATCAAATCCAATGGATGCAATTTAATCCCATCCAAGATCAACCATCCAGATTACATCCATGGATCAACGGCCAAGAGAAAAGTGATCAACAATCAACAATCCAGATTTATTCTCTTAGGCTATAAATAGACTTAGAGGTTTTACTTTAGAAATCAATCATTTTATTCATTCTTGTAAAATCTCTAGCGTGCTATTTTTGTAAGGCTTCTCCGCCACAAGGAGATTTTTATTGAGCGTCCACTGCCTTGGAAGCAACGTTCTCAGTTGCGACCAAATTCTTTTTTAAAGACGAGTGCATCCACTTTCATAATTTTTCCCCGTCTATTCACCCCCCTCTAGCCGGTCCAACCCGATCCAACAAGTGGTATCAGAGCCAAGGTCGCCGCAGAAGGACTAATCGCCGACTGCAGCAATTTCAAGAAAAATGGTTGGAGCCGTAATCTACCCGCCAAAATTTGAGGGGGAGTTCGCGATGTGGAAGCGCCGAATGCAGGTATTTTTTAAAACTGATATTGAATTGCTAATAATTATGAAGAATGGTTTTTCAGTTCCTAAAGGCAACAACGGCAAGGATAAAGAAATAGAGTCGTGGACCAAGAAGGAGAAATCAGACTTTGAAGCAAACGGCAAAGCTGAATTTCATCTACTAGCCGTTCTTCCCGCGCAAGAAGTTAATTGCATCGAGAATTACAACTCGGCAAAAGAGCTCTGGGAGAAATTCCTAGAATTGCATGAAGAGAAGAATAAGAAATCAGACATCGCCGCACTGAACACAAGAAAGATCCAACTCGATGATGAGTCCTCGTCAGAAGAGTCGGAAGGTCAAGAATACGCGGGACTTGCGCTGATGGAAAATCATCAAGAAGAGAACACTGATGAAGGGGGAGAGACCTCAGAAGAAAGCGACGACGAAAGAGGAACCTCGCTTTTCGAAAGCGACCCGGTAAGTGAGGTATGTCTACTTCCACCTGCTCGAATCTACTCGGTAATAAAATCCATGGTTAAGTCGATGAATAAATTGGAGATAGAAAACTCTGAGTTAAAAGTAAGATTTGGCACTGTATGCTCATCTGTTCTATCCGACCAATTAAAAATAGAAAATGAAAATTTGAAGAATCTAGTGGAGAAATTAGAAAATGATATTGCATGTTTAAGAATTAAACAGAATTTTTATCCTGAAAATCTGAATTGGTATGTTAAAAATCATAAAGGCCAGATTAGGAAAATTCCTAGAAATTATATTCCTCCAACGTTTTTGATTAACCCCGTAGATGAAAATTTATTTTGGGTTCCAAAATTTATTTTAAACTGATAAGTTTTTTTTTGCAGAATTCTTTTACAAAAGTTATGTTAATATTTTTCAAATATTTTCGGTCAAAATTTGAAATTAAAATAAAAAAAATAGATAAATAATTTATTTTTATTGATCTAATTTTTCATGATTCAGATATAGTGGAAAAACTCATTATAATTTTTTTTTAAAAAAAAATATTCGAAGTATTTTTTGATTTAAAAAAATTTATTTTCAAAAACTCGTATCTGTTATTTTCAGACTTGATAAACAAATTTAAAGCTGAAAATTTTTATCTAAATTCATATCTTCATCTTCGATTTTGACAAAAATATTCATATTTTTTCATAAATGTTTGATTTTTTATGAATCGTTTATTGAAATTTATTTTTTTTTCAATAAAAAAAATTGGAATTAACTTCTGAAAAAATATGTCATTTTAAATTTGAAAAATTTGTGGTAATGCGATTCTTTTTACTTAGAATATTTATTATCACACTTAAAATTTTTCTTCTTCCCTAATTATATTTTCCCTTCCCTATTTTTTTTGTCCCATTTTTGCTGTGATCAAAGGGGGAGAGTAGTTCGGGGGAGGTTATGTACTTGATTGCAAAATTTTTTATGCTTAATTTTGTTACAATACTATTATTGTTTGTTGTTTATCCCTAACTAAACTTGGGTTGATGCACATCAAAAAGGGGGAGATTGTTGCTGCCCCAGTTGGTTTTGATGTGATCAACCAAGTTAGGTTAGGTCTTGTTGGTTTTAATCTCTCTGCTAAGTGTGCAGGAGCTTAGGTACGGAGGAAGTCGAGCGTAAGACGTAGCGGACGAGAAGGATTGTGCGGGGAAGTGAGCCGACGGGCTCGGTACAATCCGAGGGACGCGGAAGCTGCGGAAGAGTACACCGGTGGAGCGAGAAGGACGTGCGCGGTGTCCGAGGGACGAGAAGCCGGGAGGAAGGACGCTTGAGGGGCGAAAGGCCGAAGCCGGATTCGGGTGAGCCTAACTCCGGTTGGCCGGAAATCACCCAGAAGACGAAGAATCAAAAAGACTAGTCCAAGCGCCCAAAAGAAATGAAAGAAATGAGAAAATTCGCCCAAAAGAAATAAAATAAAGTTTTGATGCCAAGGAAGGATCGAACCCAAGTCCTCCACCAAATACACAAATCCACTTACCAACTGGGATAAAGGGTGTTGGCAAATATGTATTGGCGATATTGCTACTTATAGATTACAACAGCGAGATGGATACAACAATCATCTCGAGCAAGGGGGGAAGATAAAGTTTTAATTAAAATAATTAAAACTTAAAGGATAATATTACATTATCCTTTAATCAAATCCAATGGATGAAGTTTAATCATATCCATGATCAACCATCAAGATCGAATCTGCAGATCAACAGATAAGAGAAATCCTATCAAAGATCTACGATCTGGATTTATTTTCCTAACCTATAAATAGGCTTGGAGTTTTAGAAGTTAATTCAATTAATTGAGTTGTAAACTCTCTTTCTCTCTAAGCTTTCTTTGTGCTACAACTGTAAAGGCTTCTCCGCCTTAAGGAGTTTCTGTTAGAGCATCAACTGCCTTGGAAGCAACGATTCTGTTGCAACCAAGTTTATTTCTTTTTAAAGATGAGTGTTAGTGCTTATTTTTCATAAACCGTCTATTCACCCCCCCTCTAGCCGGTCGACCCGATCCTACAGTCATGATCCCAGTTTTCTCACTGGGGACCGATCAGGCTGGAGCCTGATCGGTCTGGGCTTACCCTGATCGGTCTGGGCTTACCCTGATCGGTCCGGTGACCGATCAGGATCATCTCTGATCGGTCCGGTGACCGATCAGTAGCAGTAAACTTTAATTCAAATCCACTGTCAGAGTTCTGATCATGTCTGTTTTGCTCTGTGTTTTCTCTGCTATTACTTATGCAAGTTTGATTTCATTTGCTAAACATCTGTTGAGTGTGCAGGTAATGCAGGGATGATTTCAAACACTGAAGGAGGGTCAACTGGGTTCTTTCCATGTATCAGGTTTGGCTGTTTCTCCTTCTCAGGTTTCAACGGACGCTGGCGCTGCTGGCAACGACTGGAAGCTGACCTGGGGCTCGACTGGAGAGGGTTCTGGGAGTCCAGGAGAGCTCAGTGATAGCTGGGCAGTTGTAGATGAGCTGTTGGTGAGCAGAGGCACGCCTGGTGACTGGCGATGTGAGCTGCAGAAGCTAAATGCTTAAAAGTCTTGCGAAGGGGAGAAGGAGAGGAGCCAATCTCTTCTTGCAACAACTTTGATCATCCTGAAGCTTAAGCGACTCTTGCATACACTCTTGAGGTTTCGGTTGGATTTGCGACTTGAGCACTGAGAAGGTTTTGATAGCGTTTCGAGGCGATCAACAAGCAGACAAGGGAGAGCTGAGTGAAGGCTCTTGCCGAGGTTGTGCTGGGTTGTGAGTGTTGCTTTGTAAGCGCTTCTCCTTCTGCTTGTGCTCTGTAAGTCTTTGTGTCTCTGTGCTTCATTCTTCATTTTGTTGAGACTGCTATGGAGAGGTTTCTCCACCGAGAAGGAGGTGTTATTTTATCCGGATTTCCAGGGGCTTGATCTGCCGACGATCAAGGGATCGCCCACCTCACGGGCACGCCAAGGAGTAGGGGCAAGTTATCCCCGAACCTTGTAAATCCTCCTTGTTAGCGATCTTGTTTTGTTATTTCTGTTCTTGTCTTTGTTTTCCTGTGTTTCCGCTGCCGCTAACTCTAAGTGCAGAGATTTCAAAGAAGCCAAAATTTGTGTTTGGCTACATTCATCCCCCTCTCTAGCCATCCAAGCACCAACAGGCTGTTGGGACCGGGTGCATGTCGACAAGGATACGGGTTCGTAAAATTTTATATGTTTACGTGCAGCGGAAGAATTAGCATAATAATTTCTCAAATTATTTTAACCACGTATCTAGCATGCGACCTTATATGTGTGGACATGATCATAAATTAAAAAACTTTTGCGGAAAAGTAAACTAATTTACTTTATACCTCGCGTATCTCGAAGTAAGGGACGAGATCCAACCGTAGTGTCCCTTGGAAGCTCCGCCTCTATTCGCGTCCACGCCGAGTTCTCTTCGGGATGACTTCGCAAAGCCACGAGTTTTGTGCCGACGAGAACTACTAGATTCTCTAAAGTCACAACTAGAAGATCAAGAGAGAAGGAAGGAAACTAACCACCAAGAATCGGAATCTAAATTCCGATAAGGAAGGTGATGCGTCCCGCTTCTTCTTCTTCTTGTTTGGCTCCTTCTTGATGATGGTCGCTCACGCCAATCTCAAGGTGATGTGAGGGAGGTGCGCCGGCCCTAAGGGGAGGAGGCGCCGACCCTAGGGTTGAGGTGCGCCGGCTCTTGCAAGAAGAAGTGGGTGCCGGCCCTAGGAGAAGAGAGAAGGAGAGGAAGAGATTAAGAGAGAGGGAGAGAATTAATCTCTTGATTACTCAATTGATTAAGGAATTCAAGCCTAGCCTTGGTTCCTTTATATAGTAACCTCTCTCTTGCCAAGTCTCCCTCTTAACGGAATTTTCATAAGAAATTTATCCTATAAATTCTCTTATTAATTATTCCGTTTAGGCCAAGTTTTATTATAACTAACTTTATAATAAAACAAATACCTTCTCTCCTTTTATTATGGAATAAATTTTATAAGAAATTTATAAACTTTCTTATTATGGAAAAATCAATTCATAATTGATTTTATAAAATTAAAATAAACCATTCCATGGATTCTTTTAATTTCCATAAAAGAATAAATTTCTATAAATTTATTTATATAAATTTCTTTACACAAATTTATTTATCCATAATTTATAAAACAAATCGTGCTAGATTTATTTTATTAATTAAACCAAATAAATTGGTTTCTCCCCTTTTTTGTGGCCGGCCAAACCAAGGGGGTTAGCACCCTCTTTGGCCGGCCAAACCAAACTGAACCGATCGCGAATTAAACTCATTTAATTCGCCCAATAAGCCTTCAAAAGACTTAGCCATTTTAAGTTTCCGTTGCGCCTCTGATTAACTCAGATTCGACTTATTTCTCTTGATTGGAAAATCCAATTTTCAACTCATTTTAAATCCCTCAGATTACTCGTTGTGCGTGTGACTAAATAGGCTTTCGATTTATGTTGGTCGTCTATAATCAACCAATTATAGAACGATCATGAGTGACACCTAGTAGTACATCATGACCCCCAATTAATCGAAAGATCAACGGTTGACCTCAGAAAGAATTCCGAAACCCTTCAGCAGCTCTAATGAATCGTGCTCCATTCCCTTCACCATCTTATACCCACTTGGTTCAGGACATGATCTGTGTGTGTCAGTCCCCACTAGGCTGACTACGTCACACCTAGCCCAAGTAGTGTCTTTCTCGTCCTTTAGATTTCTAATTACTCTCATGTATTTAAGAGACTCATACTCCAAACATGATATGCTCTGGCCAGAGGCTTTGAGTAACAATCCGACGATAGGCCTGGGTATACATCTCCTCGCAAGGAGTGGTGAATCCTTTGTAGGCTGTTCAAACATCTTCGGGCACTTCAGCTTATACCCAATCATCCTGGGTCCACACCTCCTTGGAGATGCTTGCTTAAGATGTTAAAGTATAAGTCTCCATGACCAAGATGACTTGAACACCGCAAGTCAAAGGAACATCGCACTTAAGCTGCAGTAAGAACTTCATTGACATATCTATATAGATTACCATATGAAGTTTTATAGCGAGTCACTCCAATGAACTAGTTCCCTTAACTAGCATCCATGTTTATCTCCGGACATCCCAATGTCACCAGCCAGTGAGAATCAGCTGATTAGAGAATAACCCATGCTAGTCTCAACAGAATTGATAATGTCCGTTTTTATCAATTTATCGACTAGGGATATTTTCAATACTTCACAATTGCACATTTAGAGATAATCACTAGTTGTGATCCTATCACAAATTCTCTTATGCTGTGAATTGTATTGCGGACATTCAGTAGATGAGTTTAAGATCCCAATCAAATACACAAACATGTATACTCAAATAGTGAATTATCATTTAATAAAATGAATGTTTACAATCATAAGGCGATTGCCTTAAGACACTTCTCTCATATCACTAACACAGGCATGCCCACTTATAACTCGTTCAGGGGCGAGAGTCTGGACACTCGGTCTGCTTGATCCCAGGGAGCATAGGTCGCCACGTGTCCGGTCGGGGAGCCAAGCCGAGGGGTGCGTGGGGTCATGCCCACTTATAACTCGCTTAGGGGTGAGAGTCTGGACACTCGGTCGGCTTGATCCCTGGGAGCGTGGGTCGCCACACGTTCGGTCGGGGAGCCGAGCCGAGGGGTACGTGGGGGCATGCCCACTTATAACTTGCTCGGAGGCGAGAGTCTCGACACTCGGTCGGCTTGATCCCCGGGAGCGTGGGTTGCCACACGTCCGGTCGGGGAACCGAGCCGAGGGGTACGTGGGAGCATGCCCACTTATAACTCGCTCCGAGGCGAGAGTCTGGACACTTGGTTGGCTTGATCCCCGGGAGTGTGAGTCACCACGCGTCCGGTCGGGGAGTCGAGCCGAGAGGTGCGTGGGGGCATGCCCACTTATAACTCGCTCGGAGGCGAGAGTCTGGACACTCGGTCGGCTTGATCCCCGAGAGCGTGGGTCGCCACGCGTCCGGTCGGAGAGCCGAGCTGAGGGGAGCGTGGGGGCATGCCCACTTATAACTCGCTCGGAGGCGAGAGTCTGGACACTCGGTCGGCTTGATCCCCGGGAGCGTGGGTCGCCACGCATCCGGTCGGGGAGCCGAGTTGAGGGGTGCGTGGGGGCATGCCCACTTATAACTCGCTCGGAGGCGAGAGTCTAGACAATCGGTCGGCTTGATCCGTAGGAGCATGGGTCGCCATGCGTCCGGTCGGGGAGAAAAGCCGAGGGGTGTGTGGGGGCATGCCCGCTTATAACTCGCTCAGAGGCGAGAGTCTGGACACTCGGTCGGCTTGATCCCAGGGAGAGTGGGTCGCCACACGTCCGGTCAGGGAGCCGAGCCGAGCCGAGAGGTGTGTGGGGGCATGACCACTTATAACTCACTCAGAAGCGAGAGTTTGGACACTCGGTCGACTTGATCCTCGGGAGCGTGGGTCGCCACGAGTCTGCTCGGGGAGTCGAGCCGAGGGGTGCGTGGGGGCATGCACACTTATAACTCACTCAGGGGCGAGAGTCTGGACACTCGGTCGGCATGATCCCAGGGAGCGTGGGTCGCCATGCGTCCGGTCGGGAAGCCGAGACGAGGGGTGCGTGGGGGCATACCCACTTATAACTCGCTCAGGGGCAAGAGGCTGGACACTCGGTCAGCTTGATCCTCGGGAGTGTGGGTCACCCCGCATTGTGTGGGTCGCCCCGCGTCCGGTCACGGAGCCGAGCCGAGGGGTGCGTGGGGGCATGCCCACTTATAACTCGCTGAGGGGCGAGAGTCTGGAGTGCCTGCACATTGGGTGAGGATTTCGGCTTTTCATTAATATTACATAGTGATGAAATATAGTCGACTCTCCGAACCTCACTATGGCTCTTTGTAAGGCTGAAGGTGAATGACACTCCAGGGTCGATCCAGCCTATTTCCTTGCTCATTCTCCAAGTAATAGGCTCCTGACGCCAGCTTCTGGATGACCTTGAAGGGTCCTCCCCATTGAGGTTCTAGCTTGCTCACATCGCCAACCGGTTTTATCCTTTTCCATATGAGGTCGCCGACCTGGAACGTCCTTGGTAACACCTTTCGATTATACCTTTGCTTCTTCCTCTAGCGATAGGCGAACAACCGAGCGACGACCTTTTCTCGAATTTCTTCAACCAGGTTCAGCTCTAAATGTCTTCTTTCCGAGTTCTCTTCATTATAGTCTTTCCGCCGATCGGACTCACACCCGACTTCAACAGGTACCACGACCTCGCTTCCATTGACCAACTGGAAAGGGGTGTGACCCGTGGTCTCCCTCGGTGTGGTTCATTGAGCCAACAGAATGCTCGGCAACTCATCGACTCTGGTGCCACCTACATGGTTGAGCTTGGTCTTCAAGCCTCTCACGATTTCCCGATTGGCCACTTCAGCTTGACCATTGCTCTGAGAGTATGCCACAGAAGTAAATGCTTGCTGAATACCATAAGCCGAGCACCATTCCTGTATCTTCCGACCTTGAAACTGTCTCCCGTTGTCTGAGATCAACTTATGGGGAATTCCGTACTGGCACAAGATATTCTGCCATAGAAACTTGATAACAGCTTGCTCAGTTATACGCGCCAAGGCCTTGACTTCTATCCACTTGGAGAAGTAATATATGACCACCAGTAAGAATCTTTCCTGAGCAATAGCGGTCGGGAAAGGCCTCACTATGTCCATGTTCCATTGATCAAACGGGCAAGAGACCACTGACGCCTTCATCATCTCGACCGGCCGGTGGGGGAGGTTATGGTGTTTCTGACATGACAGGTAGGTAGAGACAAGTCGGTCGGCATCCTTCTGCAGGGTCGGCCAATAATATCTCGAGAGCAACACTTTCTGAGCCACAACCCTAGCTCCAGCATGACTTCCGCAGATCCCCATATGTATTTCCATCAACACATATTCGGCGCCTTCTTCACCCAAGCACTTGATTAGTTGTTGAGTGAAGATCCTCTTGTACATCGCATCTCCGACCAAGGAATATTGGGTCGCTTGCTTTCTCAGGAGTAGAGCTTTCTCTCGGTCGGTCGGGAGTGTACCACTTGTTAGGTAGGCGATGAGCAGTGCTCTCCAGTCCGTCTCGAGCTCCAACTTGGCCTGTTGCTCTATGTGCATCACCATCATGGTCTGACTGCTTAGTTGGGGAAGTACCCAGGAGCCTACCGAGCTAGCCAACTTGGCTAACTTGTCCGCCCGTAGGTTACTCTCTCTCGGGATCTTCTGTAACTAGACTTCCTGGAACCCGACTTTTAGATTCTCATAGGCTTCCATGAATGCTTGTAGATGATCGCTATTGATCTCGAACCGACCGGCGAATTGTTGAGTGGCTAACTGAGAATCTGAGTATAGCATTACCCCAGCGGCGCCTACATGCTTAGTTGCCTGTAGTCCAGCGATAAGGGCTTCATATTCGGCTTTATTATTTATGGCCCGGTATTCCAGTCGGACCAACAGATGCAGCTGCTCTCCCCTTGGGGAGGCCATCAGAATGCCAATGCCACTTCCCCGCCGAGCCGACGACCCATCCACATAAATGTGCCAAGCTTCCTCAACTTCCTCTGAATGTAATTCACTTAGAAAATCGGCTAAGGCTTATGCTTTGATAGTCGGCCAAGCTTGATATTGGATTGTTGGAACTTGGATGGCTAGAGGGGGGGTGAATATAGCCAGACACAATTTCTTGCTCTTTGATACTTCTGCGTGATCAAATTAGTAGCAGCGGAAACAAAAACACAGAAGCAGAAATAAAGAACAGCAAGCCAAACACAAAGGGAAAGCAAACCGACGCTAACACCTTGATATACAAGGTTCGGGGATAACTTACCTTTACTCCTTGGCGTGCCCGTGAGGTGGGTGATCCCTTGATCATCGACAGATCAAGCCCCGGTGAACTCCGGATAGTAGCAGCCTCCTTCTCGATGGAGAAACCTCTCCACAAGTGATCTCAAGAAGATACAAGTTAAGCACAGAGACACTCGAGAAGACAAACTCACAAAGATGTAACAAGATCGCTCAAGCACAAAGCAACAGAGAGCACGAACATAGCCCAGCCAAACTTCCCAAGTTTCTGTCTTGTTCGCCACCGCTCCTCTGCATCCAGCTTTGTCTCTTAAGCTCCTGCTCAACGTCGCCAGCTCCATCAGCACCACTGACTCACACCCTGACCCATTGACCTCTCTAAGCACTCAGTCCACTGGACACTCCTCCAGCTGAGCCTCCGTCAGTTGCCAGCTGCGCCTTCGTCAGTTGCCAGTTGCGCCAGACGCCGTTGAGACCTGAAAACACAATAGATCCAAACCTGCTCCAAGGAAAGCCTCCCATTGACCCTCCTTGAGTGTTTGAATCACCTGCTATCACCTGCACACTCCAACAGAGGCTTAGCAAGGCATATCAAAAAGAAATCAGCAAGTAGCAGAGAATCGGCAGTGAAAATAGACTTCTGACAGCATATTTGAATTAAAGTTCTGCTCCTGATCGGTCCACAGACCGATCAGGGAGGAGCCTGATCGGTCACTAGACCGATCCAGCAGTCTTCTGCATACTCCTGATCGGTCCCCAGACCTATCCAGCAATCTGTTGCACACTCCAGATCGGTCCCCAGACCAATCAGGCTCCAGCCTGATCGGTCACCAGACCAATCAGGCTGCTTCCAGACCAATCAGGAGTCATCCTGATCGGTGATAGTGAGAACCTTGCGACAAATGATCGTTCACTAGACCGATCTGAATAGTATCTCTGATCGGTCATCAGACCGATCAGGAGCAGATCAGCAGGGGAACTCAACTCACTGTGGGCTCCCTGATCGGTCACCAGACCGATCAGGAGCTGTGCAGTGAGTGAAACACACACTCCATAATCGATCACCAGACCGATCAGACATCGCTGGATCGGTCACCAGACCGATCCACGAAGGAGCAGCGTGCCAACTCCCTGATCGGTCACTAGACCGATCCAGGGATGCAGACCTAGCCTTCCAAGCTAGGATTTCATTCACCTTAGCCCTCCAAGCTAAGGATTTTTCAATCTAACTCTCCAAGTTAAGAATTTACACCTAACCCTCCAAGTTAGGACTTTTCACCTAGCCCTCCAAGCTAGGACTTTTCACCCAACCCCTCCGAGTTAGACCTTCATCCAACCTAGCCCTCCAAGCTAGGCACCTGACCCTCCAAGCCAGGACTTTTCACCTAATTCTCCAAGTTAGGACTTTTCACCTAGCCCTCCAAGCTAGGACTTTTCACCCAACCCTTCCGAATTAGGACTTTTCCATACCTAGCCCTCCAAGCTAGGATTTTTCCACACCTAACCTTCCAGGTTAGGATTTTCTCACACCTAACCCTCCAGGTTAGGACTTTTCATACCTAGCCCTCCAAGCTAGAACTTTTTCACATTCCAGTGTGCGATCTCCTGATCCACCTGGACTTAATCCAAATCCATTCAACTAAACTTAAATCATTGTCAACACTAAAATAACAATCGGGCCAGACTGCATCAACAATCTCCCCCTTTTTGTTGTTTGACAACCCGATTTAAATTTATCAATCAATTCAATTCTCATAAGGGAATCATGATCATTCCCCTATAATAACCATAAACTTAATCAGCCATTTTCTCCCCCTTTGTCAAACATCGAAAAGGGTATGGTTATTATGTTTGAACATACCTCCCCCTCAAACACGAGTCTCTCCCCAAATCCAAAATGATCAAGGTTAAGTTTTGAATTGCACATGAAAACATATACAAAATTATATCATGGTCAAACATGTATATGTTTCATATGACAAGTAAGTCAAAGGATGATTTTGGAATTGCATATGAGAGGCATATACCATAAATGTATCATGACAACAATGTATATGTATCATATGACAACAATTACCACAGTTCCATCAGACTGATAATCGATACAGAAAAATTACTGATTTATCTATGAACGATCAATTTTCAGAAAAATGTCTGTAATTCTGATTCGTTCAAGATCGAACTGCATTAACACTTGGACTTCCATGTGAAGACATATACAGAAGTATATCATGGTCAAATACATATATACTTCATAGGACGAGTAAGGAATGCAACTGTATCTGAAACATAGTCCTGATTGGTCTCCGTGACCAACCAGGTCTGTTGATTACGTGACTTTCATGTGAAGACATATACAGAAGTATATCATGGTCAAATACGTATATGCTTCATAGGACGAGTAAGGAATGCAACTGTATCTGAAACATAGTCCTGATTGGTCTCCGTGACCAACCAGGTCTGTTGATTACGTGATACAGAAGGATATTTGATTAGTCTGGGGAGCGATCAGATTTCAGAAAAATTTCGAAAACTCTGATACGTTCCTGATCAGACTGCATTAACAATTTGCATCCCATAACAGGAGAGAGGACTCTATTGATATTCGTCATTTCAGAAAAATTTCCGAAACACAACATTAAGAACAAGAGTCATGACTCAACAAACCCTTTCTTATGAATTTGAACATTCCAACATAGGTTTGTATCAAATCACTATTAAGTACCAGGTTTGTATCACTTGAACAATTTTGTGCTCCCTTAGTACCAGGTTTGTACCAATGGGTGATCAAATATGTTTCAATTGTAAACGGATTATATCATGTTTGTTTGTAGTATGATCAGTAAACTGATACAATTCGACGAGAAGGGGGTCGAACTGAGGAGTTTTGACCCAATCATGGAACTTACTGATCAGTGTTGATCTGATCAGTCACCGGACCGATCAGAGGGATCCCTGATCGGTCGGTGGACCGATCTGGGTTCAGATAGAAGGTTTTTCAGTTTCAGATTTCAGAAACCGATTTCAGCAATTCTGAAATCAGGTTTGTTTCAATTCTTAGCCATTCTCAAACCCCTAATTCAATTGATTTTAATTACTTTGGTTCCAAACATGGGGTCCCTTAACCAAGTGTTATTCCATATCAAGGATTAAGAGTTTCTATGAGGAGAAACAACACATGTTTGTATCAATTTTGATGAATACGTTCTAAGTATGAACTTGAGTCCCAAACACAGATTTATATCAAAGCATGATCAGTGAGAAATCAAACAAGTCATGGAACTTAAAACATCATAACCTATGTGATCATGTTGTTCTTAACCAAAATTAGGTTTGTGCCAATTCCAATGGATGATCAAAATTCCAAAACATGCTTATTTCACATCATGATCAATTTAAGCTATGTGTTCATATTGTTCTTAATCAAAATGGGCATGTCATAGATTAATATTAATCATCCAAACATCAAAGTCATGGCATACTCATCTAGATTCATCTCCAAAATAATAAGAAAAGCTTAAGCCTAGGCCTTAAACTCATGTTCTTTGTCTAATCATGTATTGTGAGATTTTCATAGTGATTTTCACAAACCATGTGTTCTTCATGTTGGCATAATACATACAAGAAAATCATGACATACTTGATCATGGAAGAACTTAAACACTAAAGTAGATTATACCATGACTAAGTATTTTAACACATGAATACCATAAAAATCACTAGCCAAGGGATTATATTGTCATAAGATTTAAAACAATGGAGCTCAAAGCATTTAATTCGAATTTTCCATAACCATCCATGTGAATGACAAATTTGCCTTTGGTCATGGGTTTGGAGCACCAAATATCAACCTCCCATGTTGATAGATGCTCCCCCTCAAATAATGCTTATACAATTCGAAATATGGAGGTTTTAGGTACCCAAATTTTGGGACCTAAAGAACCTTCAATCAAAGACTTTGGCACCCATGCCTTAGTCATTTTCTTTTTAACCCTAGGAACATTTGATGATCTAAAATGTGTTCTAGACATTAATGACACAAAGGTCGGTTCTTTAGGTCGGTAACTTATACCGGCCTTGTTGTAAACCGTCCTTTGGGAGTTTAAGATCATGTCTAGGGTTTTGGAGCTTGTTGAAAATTTTTCAAGATCAATCTTGAGATTTTCAATTTCACCCTTTAAGATCTTATTCTCATTCTCAAGGGATTCATTATGTAAGTCATTAATATCCTCAACCTTAGAGGATTTTAATTCTTTTACTTCCAACTTCAATGACTTAACCTTATTCTTAGATTTCTTTAACAATTTGGTTAAACATGCGATAGCTCTATAGCACTTATCTAACTCGGGAGAAATTACCTCTTCATCATCCGAAGATGATGAAGGCGCGGTTGAGGAGCTACTTGATTCATTATCACTTTCCTCCTTTGACTCCTCTAGTGCCACTAGAGCCACGTGACAGTGGATGTCCTCCTCCTCTTTTTCCTTCTTCTTCTTGTTGTCACCTGCCACTAAAGCAATACCTTTCTCCTTTGGATTTTTGTTAGAGATCTCATGCAACTCCATTTCACAAAATAGATCTTCTAACTTAATAATTGAAAGATCCTTGGATACCTTGTAGGCATCCACCATAGATGACCACAAGGCATTCCTAGGAAATGCTTTTAGAATGTGCCTCACTAAGTCTCGGTTTTCCACCTTTTCATTGATGGAATGCAAGCCATTGATGATTTCTTTGAACCGACAATGAAGCATACTTACAGTTTCGTTTTCTCCCATTGTCAAGTTCTTGAGTTGGCTGAGAAGGAGGTCCTTCTTGACTATTCGTGTATCTTGAGTTCCCTCATGGAGCTCAATGAGTTTGTTCCACAAGTCTCTGGCAGAGGTGAAGGGACCAATCTTGATCAATTGCTCTTTGGTCATCCCAATCTTGATCAATTGCTCTTTGGTTATCCCACATTGTAATGTGCCAAGCTTCCTCAACTTCCTTTGAATGTAATTCACTTAGAAAATCGGCTAAGGCTTATGCTTTGATAGTCGTCCAAGCTTGATATTGGATGTCATACTCACTCAGCTCGGTGGTCCACTTGATCAGTCACCCCGATGCCTCTAGATTTGAAACTACTCAGCCCAGATTAACGTTGGTCAGGACCATGATCGGATGCGCTAGAAAATACGATCGGAGCCGTCAAGCAGCTAACAACAATACGTAAGCTAACTTTTCGAGTGTCCTATATCGACACTCAACACCCTTTAATACATGAGCAAAGAAATACACTGGTTGCTGCTCGGACTCATTTTGCCTAACTAACACCATACTGATCGATTCAACAGAGGCCGCCAAATACACATATAAAACTTCTTCGACCTCAAGCTTGGACAAAACTGGCAACTCAGCTAGATATGCCTTCAGTTCTTCAAACGCCTTGTTGCAGTCAGCGTTCCATTGAAATTTGGTAGCTTGGTGAAGGGTCTTGAAGAAGGGTAACCCTCGCTCGACAGATCAGGAAATGAAGCGAGATAGTGTCATGATTCGCTCGGTGAGCCTCTGTGCCTCCTTGAGGTTCCGCAGTGGGGGCATGTCGACCATGCACGGGTTGGCCTCAATGCCCCTTTCAGTGACAATATACCCGAGGAATTTTCCACTTCAGACTCCAAAGAGGCACTTGGCCGGGTTCAGCTTCAGTCCATACCGGCGCAAGATCTGACAGGTCTCCTCCACATCTGACACCAAGTCGGTCGCTCGCCCCGACTTGATCAAGATGTCGTCCATGTATACTTCTATATTCCTCCCGATCTGTGACCGGAAGACCTTGTTCATCATCCGCTGGTAGGTGGCTTCGGCATTCTTCAGTCCGAATGACATGACTGTGTAGCAATATATGCCATCTGCCATGATGAAGCTGACATTCTCTTGATCCTCGGCCGTCAAGGGCGCCTGGTGAAAGCCCTGGTACGCGTCCAACATGGAGATGAGCTCACACCTGACGGTCGAGTCAACCATTTGGTCAATCCGGGGCAAAGGATAGCAATCCTTCGGGCAGACTCGGTTAAGGTCTGAAAGTCAATGCAGACTCTCCATTTGTTGTCGGGCTTGGCCACCAGGACCACATTGGCTAACCAGGACAGGAATTGTACTTCTCGGATGTGTTCGGCCTCCAACAACTTCTCGACCTCTGCACGGATGACCTTGTTCTGCTCCGTCCTGAAATCTCTTTTGCGATGTTTGACCGGCCTGGCGTTGGGATATACGTGCAGGTGGTTGATAGCCCCGAATTACTAGGTTAAATTGTCACGAAAGTTGGGACCATCAGAATTTAAATGTAAATGAATGCTGGAAACCCTTTTACAATCAAAAGTATGAAAATGTAATATAGGGGCCACAGGTCGTATTTTTCTCGGGGACTAGTTGAAGGTTTATTTGATTCGCGCTTGTATTTAGGTGTCGTTTATGAATTTGGGTTTCAAATAAGTAATTGGGTTTTAGTTTCAAGTGCAAATGAGATCGCAATATGATATAAAATGCATGCCACCTAAAACTTGATACACAAGGACGAAAGCTTATGTGACAAGATGATACTAAGTGCCAAATTTGTGATTGCCTATTCTGAATTGAAATTACTCACTCCAACTAGGATTACAACTATTAGTGAAGTGCTAGCTCGAATTAAAAAGGAATTTCATACATACACGCAGCAGATCCGAAATGGGACAGAATTTCAGGAATGCAATCTATTGATGAAGCTAGATGCAGACTTAGGATGTAAAGCCAACAGTCTTCAAGTGTAATAACTCATTAAAAATAAGCTTAACTTCAGTAATTAGCTCTGCAAACCAACTGAATGCAAGTCGATGCTGCGATTGAGAAAAGAAGCTGATACACAATCAAATAAGCAAGCTGAAATCCAAACCATTGGATGTAGAATCGAAAATTTAGATCTCAACAGTGCAGAAATACTTGAATGCAGAGATAGTGAACTCCAATTCAGTGATAACTTGTTCGGTTCAGCTAGCATCATGTGGCTTAAGTAAAATGCTGTGCAAAAACTGTAAAAACTTGATGCTAGCTACATGATAGAGATGGAACTATCAATTTCAGACACAATTGAGTGAAGACAAAAATCAGAAACGCAGAAAAGAAGTGCAGAAAACAGGATCCAAATGCATGTGTGCAGGAGTTCAGAAATGGAAGGTAAAGCTTCAAGAACGAATGCCAAGAAACACCAAATTGGATTCAGAGCTTAATCAAGCCACTAAAATCAAGTATTCTAATCTAATGTCCAGATAAAATTCAGAGACAGCTCAGATACACTCAAGAGCACAAGACTGATACGCATGAAACCTGGGATTTATTTCAGAAACTGCTACAAGGGCAAACTGAATGAAAATTCAGGTAGAAATCTAGATGCCAAACAACTTAGATCCAATGCATTATCACACTAATTGTTTTCTCTAATTCATAGCATCAATCTAGACAGAAATCAAATGCAAAGAAGGCTGCAAAAATCAGAAGTAACTGGCACGCAAGAAAAAAACAGGGAAAAACTGATACATAGAAAACAATTCTGATACGCTAGCTAAAAACATGAAGTAAACTGAAATAAAAAGCAATTAGCCACTACACACATTCCCTAACTATTAAACTAGCAGAAACCAAACCTACTTTAAGCAAAACAATTGCATTAAACAAAGTTAACCAATCTGAAATTCGAAAACAGTAAGAAACTACAGCAGTAATGGAAATTACAACTAAACAAACGAAATTAACTAAGCTAACTAATCCTCAACCCTCCTTAAGCTCAAGGTTTCTTTGTTCGTCACGTAAAGGTTGGCCTCGAACCCCTAAGCTCAGCAATTCGCTGGAAAACAGCTCCGCTTGGTAAATTCTGCTCAAACTGCACATTTGGGGAAATTTCCAATCCGAAAGCTTCGATCTCAGTTGTTGAGCTGCGATGGTGATTTGGGGAAGACCTGAGCTCACCTGAGAACCCCTACAAGTGGCCCAGGTCGTCGGAAATTGGTTGTGGCTGAGATTTAAGCTCCCGGACCACAAAGCTGTCGAAACCCTCAAACAAGCTCTGTCTGGCGCGAATTTGATCTGAAATCTCCAACAAAGTATCCTCCAACGATCCAAACCTTGATCCCGATGAAGAATTAAGGGGTCGCGCCCCTTGAATGGAAGAAATCTAGCTAAACAGTGAAGAGAAAACGAAGAACGAAGAAGACGGCGAGGAAACGCGACGAAGAACAGCTGCTGCAAAAATTTCCTTAAGTAATTAGAATTGGACGGCTCAGATTGATTGGAGGAGATCCAACGGCTGATCTTGCTCTGATTGGAGCCAAACTTTTATGATGATGATCTGGGGTCAGGATCTGCCTTGTGATAGCTCGGATCCTCAAGATATGCAACGGATGGTCCAGATCAACTCTATCTGTGAATGGACGCTCTAGAGCCCTCCTTGCTTGATCCAACGGTTGATTGAGCTCTGATTGGGATGAAACCTTCAGATCTTGATCATAGAGCTTGATCAACCCTAACCCTAGCTCGGATTGCTTCAGATCGTCCCGGATGGCTCAGATCTAGCCGCTCTTGAATCGGACAGCCCGGATTAATCGTAGGCTTGATAATTCGATCCGGTTCACATCCGACTCAGGTTTGACCCAGCATGCCCTAGGTCCAGGATCCTTTCATGCCTACAAAAATATATCAGAAAATTAGTGGCCAAATAATTCAAAAATTGTGTAATTTTGCAATTAAGTCCAAAATAAGATAAAGTTCCAAAACCTAGGGTAAAATCATAATTAAGCAATAAAAACATGGGTCAAACATGGATTTTAGAAATTAAAATAATCAATAAAATGGTGCTTATCAGTGGTGCTCAGCTACCTTTGGTCGGATACCCTGCAGTTCCCTTATAGACCAGACGAACACATCCTGGTTCCTTGTCAAGCACTCTAGCAGTGGCTCCTTCAGCTCACTCGGCAGACCCGTGGCTATCTTGACTCGGGACTCCCCCCGGTCGGGGAGCAGCTGAATTTCTTCTTTGTCCTTGTGCAACTCGGCCCAAGGAGAGGATTGTACCATATTGCAACTAGTGGATGTGTGCTGAGCCTTCTAACTCTCGGTCTGGACATCGTCCACGTAGCATCGACGTGCAACCCTCTGATCTCCCTTAACCTCCCTGACATTATCGCCGACCGGGAACTTAATCTTGAGGTTGAAGGTTGAGGTCACCGCCTGGAACTCATTGAGAGCCGGTCGGCCCAGAATCACATTATAGGCTGAGGGAGCATCCACTATCAGGAAAGTGGACCATCTAGTTGTCTTCAGTGGCTCCTCGCCTAAGGAAATGGTCAGGCGAATCTGCCCGATCGGCTGCACCTAGTTCCCAGTGAACCCGAATAGTGATGTGGCCACCAACTCCTGCTGGGATGGCTCGATCTGCAATTGGTCAAAGGCCTTTTTGTACAAGATGTTGAACGAGCTGCCCGTGCCCACTATGGTGCGGTGGACCTGGTAGTTGGCGATCACTGCTGTGATAACCAAGGCATCATCGTGCGGGACCTCAAGTCCTTGCAAGTCTTGCGACCCGAAGCTGATCTGGGGCCCTTGTGCCTGACCGGCACTCGTTTCGACTTGATGAATCTCTATTCGGCGTACGTGTGCCTTCCGGGCTCGGTTGGAGTCTCCCCCAGTCAGCCCACCTGACATCACGTAGACCACTCCTCGGATGGCGTTTTGTTGGTTGGCTTGCTCTTCGTCTATTTCTTCAGACTTGGCTCGCTCCTCCTGTGGGAATAAGTTACGAGCAGCCGGTGGGTTTTGTCTAGGCTCCCTGGCCGCTGGGATAGTCACCGGACTTCCCCCTACCCGAGCCGCGTCCCGGGGATATCTGACATCCCCGTCCTTGCGTGGCAGGAGCCCGACCTCTTCTAACTTGTCGGCACTCCTCAGTGTTGTGCGTGTTGCTCTGATGAAACACACAATAGGGTCTCCAGCGGATCGGCAAACACCCCTGAGCCACTTGCTGCACATGTCGGCGCTCCATTCCTACTTGGTCGATTGCTCCCCGAGGGCTGCGGATGGGTCCACCCGGGGATTGGGTGTTCTGAGCAAGACTCGGGGTCGACGCACTAACCACCTCCTTCTTCCGAGCGTCTTGTGCTTCTTCCACATTGATGTACATTGTTGGATCGAGAGAGTACGATAGAGGGGGGTGAATATCGTAAAACTTTTTCGGATATAAATTTAAGAGAATGAGCAGCGGAAATTAAAACACAAACACAAACACGAACACAAGGATTTACTTGGTTCAGAGTCGCGGTCGGCTCCTACTCTGAGGCCCACGGTCCTTGACCGTTTACTGCGGGCAATACTATAATCGCGCAAATAATTACAAGAAGATGTACAGTAGTAGTGCAGTAAAAATAGAAATCTAACTCTTCGTTACCGACGCCTGGTGTGGATCGTTCTTCGGTGCGTAGGGTCGTCGTCGGCGCTAGAACCTCGAGATCAGAAGTTTCCGGAGCAGAGCGCTTGAGCGAAGAGTATTGAGGAGTTGAAAAACTGTGTCAGAAGCCTTGGGGGTCGAGTCCCTTATATAGTGCACCTGGGGGCGCCCTGGACGCTGGGGGCACCCTCCACATGTCACTCGATCCTCAAATCTCTCGGTCAGCCTTTATCCCTCCAGGATCGGGCTCGAGGTTTGACGGGGGCGCCTGGGAGCACGGGGGCGCCCGAGAGCTTGAGGGTGCCTGCCCCAGTGAGCTTCCGAAGCGTTACTTGCTCAGCTTGTCTTGCCTTCACCTTGGGGGTGCCCGGGACCTCCGAGGCGCCCAGCCCAGCTGTTGCCCCTCTCCTTTAGGGCGTTCTGAGCTGTAGAAACTCATTCCTTCGGTCCTGCATCCAGGGTTAGTACCAAATAAAACAAAGCAAGAATGTTAATGCATTTTACAACCGTAGCTGTCTTGGTTCTGACTTCGGGTCTCCAAAATGGAACCCTAGGTCGAACCGACGCCTACTGTTCCCTCGACGGGGAACGCGTCCTCACCTACTCCTCTCAGGAGAATTTACCTTTTGCCAACCGGCTCCTCCAGTTGGACTTTTGCCCGGCAGTCCTTCACCGGGTGCCTAGCAGCCCTTTGCCAGGTCTTTGGTACCAAGTAGTCCTTCGCCCGGTGCCTAGTAGCCCTTCGCCAGGTCTTTGTTTCCTGGCAGTCCTTCGCCAGGTGCCTAGCAGCCCTTCGCTAGGACTTTGTTTCCTGGCAGTCCTTCGCCAGGTGCCTAGCAGCCCTTCGCTAGGACTTCTTTCTGCACACTTGAGTAACTTCGTTAGATCACAAATAGTACTTAATTTTGAATCCTTTGCCAATATCAAAACAAGGTTCGATATGGTGCTTCCTGCACCAACAATCTCCCCCTTTTTGATTTATGGCAATACAATTCAAAGTTAAGTAAAAATTATAACAGATTAAGCAATAAGGTTAAGACTAATTAAATATAGCAATTCTGAACAGTATAAAGTCTAAAACCAATGTAATTTTGAAAAAAAAAATTTCTCATACTCCCCCTGAATAATTGTGTTATAAAACAACAATTAACTTAACTCTTAACTTTGACCTTTCCTCCCCCTTTGACATATATCAAAAAAAACATTTATGGGTGAACAACATATTTAACAGGGATTTTTGAGTTTTTCTAAGTGCTTCATGTTTTTGACAAAGTGTTTTTCAAAAATAGAGTAAAAGCATTTTCACTATCAAAACTTTTTACACTTAGATAATTTTCCATTATGAAAAGTTTTGCAAACCTAAATTTTGAAACAAACTTTTACTTACAAGGCCTAAAAAAATTTTATTTAGGCAAAATTTCCATTCTTGAAGCTAAATTTCCAAAAACAAAGTTCAACTTTGGGAAAAATTTTGTTTACTAAAGAAAATTTTGCACATTTAGACGAATTTGCTTGGAAACACTTTATGCATTTTGAAAAACATAATTCTTAAGAAATTTCTAGACAAGTTTTTCCCCAAAAAAAAACTTTACTTAGAACTATTTGCCAAAATTTTCAAAAAGTTTTGCTCAGACAAATCTTGTTTACTAAGGAAAATTTCACTAAAAAATTTGAAATACTTAGATACTTAGAAACTTTTGCTTTACTTTTGAAAAAAAATTCCTTTTTCTCTTTCTTTCTCTCCCCCTTAATGTGAAACTCTTCTCCTTATGTTTTAGACCATTTCTAAGATAAACTTTCATTAAAAAGGGGAAAAAGTTTAAGGAAGAATTTAATTTCACTTTTTCAACTCTCCCCCTTGGCTGTATATTAATAAAGAACTTTTGAAAAATATATTTCGAAAGAAATTTTAAAATTTGTGTATCAGAGCTTAAGAGTCTTGAAAATATAAAAATACTTAGCATAATTCTTGAAAGCATAGCAAAAAGCTTTAAATTGCAAAACTCCACTTTGAAAGGTATTAAAAAAAATTGTATTTGTAAGCAAGTCTTTTAGAAAATTCACGTACTTAGAACACTATTACCTTGAAAAATATTAGTACTTTTGAAAACATTATATAGAAGTACTTTTGAAAGATATTATGCATTTTTTGAAGATATAAGTATTTTTGAAGATTATGTATTTTTTTTTAAAAATATAAGTACTTTTTGAAGATTATGCATTTTTGAAAAATATAAGTACTTTTTGAAAAAATATTATGCATTTTGAAACCATAATATTTTACTTGACTAGGTTTCTTTTCCAGTCTGACACAATCCTAGGAACCCTTGTTAACTACAAGGACATTTTCCTAAGTGTCCTGGAAATTCTCAAAACTCAAGCAAATATTATTTCAAAAGGTATTTCAAAAATAATTTTATAAGCCAAAAAAACCATTTTAAAATAATATTTTGTAAGACAAATTACTTATGTTTTCGACACAATTTTGAAAATTTAGTGTATGGAAACATATTATTTAGAAATGTTTAATAACTCTTTTAATTTGACCTCCTGCTAAACTTGACACAGTCCTTGGAAGCTTATTGACAACAAGTATTCTTCCTCTGAGTTCTTAGGGTTCAGTTCAGATCAAAAGAGTTATTTAATATTTTCAAAGCTAATTGCCAAAGAAAATACTTGTTAGAAATAATTTCTTTTGGTTTAGACTCTCCCTAAATTTGATACATCCTAGGAGTCCTTGTAGATCATTAAGTAGACCTCCTTTGTGTCTTTAGGGTTTATCAAAATAACAAAAATTTTGAACAACCTTTTGAGTATGATAACTTTCAAGGAGATAAATTTTTGAAAACATAACTTGAAATGATAGCACAGTTTTCGAAAAACATTTTGAAATGATGATAATTTTTCAAACAGATAGTAGTATTGGAAGGTTTTTGAATCAATTTTTGAAAACCTTATTTTGAGATGATAATAAGTTTTAGAGCATAAGGTTTTTGAAAAATCTAAATTTTTCAGAAAAACAAAAAACAAAAAAAAACCCTTTGTATCCGACACGTCTGACTTTATCTAAGTGCCTTAAGGGATTTCAATGTTGACTAGGATTGACTATTTTGACCATGGTTTACTTATTTTGACCATTGTATGACTACTTTGACCATGATTTGACTGCTTTGACTATGGTTTGACTACTCTGACCATGGTTTGACTACTCTGATTATGGTTTGACTAGTATTAGGTCAATTCCATTCTAAACTACAGGATTTAATGTTTGTATTTAAACAACAATACAGGTATTAAATGAATTAAGTTAAATTTTACCATCTCGCCCATTCTAGAGTTGTCAATCACGTTTGTCTTATAGGTTTTTGTGAGATAGGTTTTTAATAGATAAAATTATTTTGAAAAATCATGAATTGTTTTGAAAACATTAAATTAAGTTTGAAAATAATTGATTTTGAGTTTATTTAAAACAAATGTTTGAATCTACAATTAACTGAAAATTTGTGTTAGATTTGAATTTGACAAACAATAATTTGAATTTGAATTTCAAAAATTGGCTTCTAGGTCTTGGCGAGGCACTAGGCCTTCTTTGACCGTAGCCTTATTGGATCATCAACTCTTTCCTTGACAAAGCCTTTTAATGAAATTTCATTTTCAAGGTTACTTTTTGAGAAATTCTGGTCTAACTAGCTTGGGTCTTGGATCGGTAGCTTCGGCTAGTTTCACCAGTCTAAAGAGACCAAGTAGTGTATACTTGACCTTATTAGAAAAGGCTTCCCTAACGTTCTATCATCTCACCGCCACCCAATACTATGTTGTTCAAATTTCAGTTAATTGATTTAATCCTTATACTAACCAATCCTAATTCTAAGCAAAAAAAAAAAGCAAACATGACAAAAAAATGATCTAAGTTATATCATAATTGAAATAATACTATGGGTTTTTAAAATCAGCAAGGTTGTGAATTAAGTTTTCTAACATATTAGCCTTAACTAATTTATATAAATTAATTACGTTCTTTGAGGTAAATATTAGATTTTCAAATATCGTAAATTTAACTTTTGATTCTCGATTGGGAATCTCCCCCTTGATACTTGACGTCTTTCTTTTTTGTTTCTTTATCATTTTGTAGTGATCACGAGCTAATCGGATCAGTTTGGTTCGATCTCCTTCTTTGTTGTCAAATTCTGAGTCTAAGTTGGACTCAGGTACTGGTTAAGGCCTCTTTTGCAGTTCACTTGGAGTTTTCCCTGCAATGAAAACTAAACCTTCCTCGACCATTGCAGTATCAGCTTGATTATTTAATCTTAATTTAGAAAATGATTCAAAATTATTTACTGATTTTGTCTCAGAAAACTCGTCGTCTGACTTTGACTCTGGTTCGATTTCGACGTCGGGTGTCGAGTCCGTCTCAGCTACTTGTGCTTGAACCGAAAATGCAAAATCTTCTAAGATCTCAATATCGGAGCTCTCTTCGTGTAGATTGATTAGTTTTTCCCACATCTCTTTGGCACAGTTGAAGGATCCGACCAGCTTCAATTCTTCATTGGTTAGGCCACATTGTAGGATTACGGTCGCTCTTGCATCTGTCTTGATCTTCCTCAGGGTTGGTTCATCCAGTTGGTCCCACGTAATTGATAGTCCATCTTCTGTAGGGAGGGAGAACCCTATTTGAATGATCATCCATATGTTCATATGGGCCTTCAGATGGAACTCCATTTGACTTCTCCAATTATTGAAGTTCTCGCCAGAGAATAGCGGTGGGCGGGCACTGTTCCACTCTTGGTTGACCATTTAGTTTAACCTCGTACAGAAAAGAAGTAACAAAAATGTACCAAGACTTGGTCATGGATTAGTAGTGAGGGAGAAGGAAGAAATAGCCTAACAAAAATATTGCACGAATTTCGAGGCAAAATAATAAAATAAAAATAATTATGATAAATTTTTGAAAATGCTACATTTGTCAATTCTGAAAAGAAATAAGCATTCAAAGTTGAAAATTTTGCTCGAATTAAAGTAACACGAATTTAGAGAAAAATATTAAAATAATAATAAATAAAAAAATTCATGACAAATTTTCAAAAATTGATTGTTTTATCAATTCTAACTTATGATGAAAAAAATGAGAATTCAAAATTGAAAAAGGCGTAAGAATATTTTAAACTCACCCACAGATATTATTTATTTGAAATAAAGATCGAGTGGTGTTGCACCAACCTCGATTAACGAGAAAGATTTAAAAAAAAGATAAAATAATTTCGAAAATCCGAAAAACTCTCAAATTGGTGGTTGCATCAAATTTGAGCTACCCCGCTCTGATACCACTTGTTGGATCGAGAGAGTACGATAGAAGGGGGGTGAATATCGTAAAACTTTTTCGGATATGAATGTAAGAGAATGAGCAGCGGAAATTAAAACACAAACACAAACACAAACACGAACACAAGAATTTACTTGGTTCGGAGTCGCGGTCGGCTCCTACTCCAAGGCCCACGGTCCTTGACCGTTTACTGCGGGCAATACTATAATCGCGCAAATAATTACAAGAAGATGTACAGTAGTAGTGCAGTAAAAACAGAAATCTAACTCTTCGTTACCGACGCCCGGTGTGGATCGTTCTTTGGTGCGTAGGGTCGTCGGCGGCGCCAGAACCTCGAGATCAGAAGTTTCTGGAGCAGAGTGCTTGAGCGAAGAGTATTGAGGTGTTGAAAAACTGTGTCAGAAGCCTTGGGGGTCGAGTCCCTTATATAGTGCACCTGGGGGCGCCCTGGACGCTGGGGGCGCCCTCCACGTGTCACTCGATCCGCAAACCTCTCGGTCAGCCTTTATCCCTCCAGGATCGGGCTCGAGGTTTGACGGGGGCGCCCGGGACCTCCGGGGCGCCCTGCCCAGCTGTTGCCCCTCTCCTTTGGGGCGTTCTGAGCTGTAGAAACTTGTTCCTTCGGTCCTGCATCCATGGTTAGTACCAAACAAAACAAAGCAAGAATGTTAATGCATTTTACAGCCGTAGCTGTCTTGGTTCTAACTTCGGGTCTCCAAAATGGAACCCTAGGTCGAACCGACACCTACTGTTCCCTCGACGGGGAACGCGTCCTCACCTACTCCTCTCAGGAGAATTTACCTTTTGCCAACCGGCTCCTCCGGTTGGACTTTTGCCCAGCAGTCCTTCGCCGGGTGCCTAGCAGCCCTTCGCCAGGTCTTTGGTACCAAGCAGTCCTTCGCCAGGTGCCTAGCAGCCCTTCACCAGGTCTTTGTTTCCTGACAGTCCTTCACCAGGTGCCTAGCAGCCCTTTGCCAGGTCTTTGTTTCCTAGCAGTCCTTCATCAGGTTCCTAGCAGCCCTTCGCTAGGACTTTGTTTCCTGGTAGTCCTTCGCCAGGTGCCTAGCAGCCCTTCGCTAAGACTTTGTTTCCTGGCAGTCCTTCCCCAGGTGCCTAGCAGCCCTTCGCTAGGACTTCTTTCTGCACACTTGAGTAACTTCATTAGATCACAAATAGTACTTAACTTTGAATCTTTTGCCAATATCAAAATAAGGTTCGATATGGTGATTCCTGCACCAACATACATGACAACCTTTCCTAACAGACTATCGAAGTCCTTCGGTGGCTTCCTAATCAACGAACGAAAGAAGTCTCCCTCCTGCAGCCCCTGGGAGAAAGCGTTGATCAATACCTCGAGTGTGGCAGTCGGCACGTCCAGTGCCACTCCGTTGAATCTTTTGATGTAGGCCCGGAGTGATTCATTCGGGCCTTGCTTCAGTGCAAATAGGTTGAGGCTGGTCTTATGATGCCTCCGACTGTTAGCGAAGTATTGCAAGAATATCCTCCTGAGCTCTTCAAAGCTCGATACGGACCCATTTAGGAGTCGGTTGAACTATCGTTGAGCCGACCCCGAGAGTGTCGTCAAGAAAACTCGGCACTTCACGCCCTCGGGATATTGGTGCAGTAAGGCCGCACTCTCGAACTTCATGAGATGTTCCTCGAGATTGGTCATTCCAGAATACTTCGGTATGGTGAAGAACCGGAAATGCTTGGGAACCGGGTCTTCGAGGATCTGCGAGGAGAAGGGGCAGCGCACCAGGGAGACCGGAGGCGGGTCGGTTGGGGCTTTCCCCTTATCCGGGTGTAGCCAGTGCGTCTAGCTAGATGCAGACACCTCAGCGGGAATCGAATGAGCCTCATCATCCCCGGCTCGGTAGAAAGCGGCAAGAAATGGGACTGAGCAGCCATCTGGTCGGACAACATTTCCCCGACCCCCTGAGTGGCCAAGCTCCGAAGGCTCAAGAAATCGAGTTGTCGGGCTACCAGCCTGCACAGGCCTCTGCGGGGTTTTCTAAGATCGGGCAGTCAACAAGAGCTCGTACTCTTCGGGAGTGATGGTCACTGTCACTCGGTTGGGATCTTCCATCTTGTGCTCTCGATTAGGCGAATTGCCCTCCTTCTAGCGCCAAATATGATCCTGTCACAGAGCGAGGTGGACTCCCAAGGGCGAAGTAGACCCGAGTACTGCTGATGCTGGCTCCGATCTACAAGGAAAATGATCGTCAGCAACCCGTCGGGAAGAATGCCCGGCAAGGTACTCCGACGATCAAGTTAGTCTCCGGTGGAAATGAGGAAAGCAATAGAACAGTAGCAAAAACACTATCACGCGTACCTGTGGACGGAGTACGGAGGACTTTATTTAGCCGAGGGAGTCGACAATTCCTGCCCGCGTCTGATGCCCTTTTTGTCTTATGCGGGGACAGGATCGGGAGGACTGTCAGCTCGCCGACCGGTGCCACCCAGTCTGACACAAGTGGTAGTTGTCGTGGTACGGAGTGCCAAGGTATGTGAGGAACGTACTGTGTCAGTGGGATATCCGCGATTCGGGTACGAATGATGTTAGACCTGCGCCGACTCTGTGCTACTTCTGTCGGTATAGTGTCAGAGAGTGGGTGTTTATTAAGAAAAGGACAAATCCCGAGCTAGAACGCCGACCGGCCACCCCGAGTGAAACCTGGCCGCGTTGCCCATACCTCCTGGCAGGGAATAAGAAACTCTCCGGATTAAGGAGTACTCAGGCTTGGCCAGTCCGACTTATCTCAGGGTCGGGTGGTTAGGGCATAGGAAGACTACCGACTGAACGCCAATCGGATGTTGCTCGGGCATTCTTATGCTTGGCAGTCGATATCTCTCATTAGGGGCTAATGTAGTGTGCATCTCGGGTGGCAGACAGGGTCAGACACTTGATGTTTTCCAGGTGGGACCAGGTCGGGGTGCATCTGCCTGGCCGCTCAGTTGGGCGATTCGACCCGAGCGGGCCTCGGGCTTATGGCCCAGCAAGCTGTATTGATCTACCTGTACTCTGTGGTCTTGACCTACCCCTATGGGATGTCAGGCTGGCCGACCGAGCTACACGTGAGCTAGGCCGGGATCAACCTTCATAAATTGGGTTACAAGAACCTTACGTAACCCATTTCCAAGCCATTCCAACTCTATTCCTACTAATCAAAAAGGAAATATCACATGACAAATTCATCCTCTACAAAAACAACAGAGTATCAAGCTTCAACGCTTGCTCATGACACCACACAAAAACAAACTTGCGCAAGACAAAAGACCATATCAACAGATTGCTCTCCCAATTTCTGCCGCACCTCCACAGCTTACGGCGATTGTCGCGTGGAGGAGGAGTCGCGATGGCTGTGGCCGCCATTGTCGTGAGGAGGAGAGGAGGGGGATCGTGCGACAGTGCTGTGCGATGGTGCTACGGCGCAAGGAGAAGAAAAGACGAAAAAGAAAAGGAATTTTGAGAGAAAATTTTGGATTTTTATTAATTATAAAGAATCTTACAAAACAAAGACCCTCAATATTTTTGGTATTTAACATTATGACCCTATAATTATCAAGAATATCCAAAATATCCTACATAATATAAAAATAAAAATTACCAATAATAGTAATAAAAATTTCAAAGGGCCAGATGAGGGCCTAAACGGTAGAATTTGAGTTTAAAAGTTGACGATTACCGGTTTTCAAGTAATAAACATAGATATTTAAAATACACACGTGTGACCGCCAACAAAGTTTGATTTTGAATCCTGAGTCAAAAATTATAATTTTTGAAGTTCAAGGGATCATGTTGAATTTGGGTTCATCTTGTATTATTAGTGTAATAATTTGCAGCAAATTTTATTTTATAAAAGCCTTATTAACAAATGATCCAAATTTTGAGTCATTCATCAATTGTTTAATGTCTCGCTTACCGCTTAAGAGGATATTTAGATTAACTCTGTCAGATGCACAATTTTAGATTTGTTTAGTATCTAATCAACCAATCAATAAGTTTCTTAATTAATTAATTGAATGTAAGATGGACTTGGCTTCCTAGAAATGAAATTTTTTGAGATCGTCCAAACTAATTCTTAAACTAGTATGAGTATTCATCAGTTAACTTATTATAATAACATATGCTCAATACGTGTAAGAAGATAATGACAAACTTATTAATTTAACTTCTGATTAAATTGAAATTGTTTTTGCATTTAACTCCAAAAATGATAAATTAAATTTCAAATTAATTAAGTGTTAAAAGTAATTACTCTAAATGTAGATTTTACTCATAATTTATGAGAAAAAAAATAAAGGATACACTACACTTTAAATTGGCATAAATTTATAAATCTTATAATATAAGATGACTTATAATTAAATTTATTTATGCGTTGAAAAATGAAACATTATATATTTTCAAACTGTTTACGAAGTCTTCTTCCAAGATGCTATATTGGGAGGAAGTCAGAAAAAGAAACTTGAAAAAAAAAAACATAAAAGGCTCATTTGGTGACCAACATGTAGCCATATCAGCAGAATAGGTGGTATTAAGTGATTCGTACGTCTCAACGTTCACGTTAATTTATTCCAAAATTAATATAGAAGAGATAAATCACGAGATATATTAGTTTGAATACTGTAATTAATACGTGAGGAGAGCAAAAGTTAACTTTGTCATATTTTATCTCAGACTTCAAAATAATTATATACGTTAGTTATCAGTCCATTCCATCTCATCCCATTCAGTTTGGACTAATCAGCGGCATAGCACTTAACTTACATGGTTGTATTTATTTATTACATTTTTAATTTCATATACTTATGTCTTTATGAATCAACACGTTTCAACCTTAGCATGAATAGCTCTAAGTGATTTTGTCATCGATTCAAGCTTCTAACTATTAGGGGTAACTAGTTAACATTCAGTTAAAATTAAACCAACCGAGTTAAACTTTTTGAAATCGAATTAATTTTTTTTAGGCAACCTAAATCGATGAAATTTTGTTATTAAAATTAAACAAATCGAATTAATAAAAAATCAATTAATTCAGCTGATATGAATTATCCGATTTTTAAAAAATATTTAAAAATTTTAATAAAAACTTAATCATCTAAATAAAAATTCTTTATTTTTTTATTTTTTATTATTTAATACGAAAAGTTTAATCAGTTTAATAATTCAAAATTAAATCGATTTTACAAAAATAATTAATATTTTTTTAAAAAATAAATTTCATAATAAATTGAACTGAATTTTTAAATTAATTTAATTTAATCGTCTATTTCAAATTTAATGAGTTATTTAGTCAAGCATAGTGATGTTTTGAACGGAAGATAATAAAGATAATTCATACGAAAGGAAAGGAAAGGAAATATACATTAACTTAATTTATGGAATCCAATTAAAGTAAAAGTAAGTATTTTTAACGCGTGTAATTAATCTAATGGGTAAAATATTATATTTCTTACTAAAAATATTTTTTTTCAATATTATTATAACGATCATAAATTAGCTGTGACCGCCTCTAACAACTATACCATAACTTCCTGTATTAAAATAAAATATTTTTCTTTTTAATTTAATCGATGCAAAATTATTATATAAAAAATATTTTTATATCAAAAATTTCTTTTCGACTTAGGGAGTGTTTGGGAGAGCTTCTACTACCTGTTTTTTAGATTCTGACTACACAGAATCACTTTTGAGTATTTGGGAAGGTTAGATTCTACTTTAACTTCTGTTACTTTTGCTCAGAAGTTAGAAGTAAGAATTTGATGCTTTACCTACTTCTGCTTTTTTATTTATGATATAACATTAAAAAATAATATTTATATCCTTAAATAATATAACATTTTACTTGATTGTCACTTGCCGCTATATATATATTATATTTATATAAATTATATATTTTTTTATTTTTTATTTTTATTAATTTTATATATTTTTTTCAAATATTCAAATTATAAAAAATTAATTTTAATACTATATTTAAAATATAATAATAATTATATCACTATTTAAAATATAATAATAATTACGTGAACAAATTATTGATAGTATCGAAATTATATTTAAATAATTAAAAAATGATTAATTTATATAGTTTAACGATATTATTATCATTCAATTAAAAATTAAGCTTGGAAGCAATTATTCTCCCAAACACTCAAACTTTATCTTGTATCAGCTTTTGGCTTATATTTTCAAACACTGCTTACGTACTTTAGCTTCTTACTAACTTCAAGATAATCACTACAAGAATCACTTTTCAAGAAGTAAAAGCTCTCCCAAACACTCTCTTAGTTGTATTACTTAAACTTGATTAAAATCGCTTAAAAATGTTTAAATAATTGTAATAATAATGTAGGGAGCGTTTGGTTCGAATTTGTTAATCGAAATAGTAATGAAATTTATTGAAGGGTCAATGGTAATGACAATCATGATTGCATTGGTAGTGTTTGATTCAAATCCTGAAATGAAAATTATTGACATTGATGATTGTTTCGGAAGGAATTGACGTCGACGACACGTCACCGAAGTTTAGCCCACGTGCATGCCGAAGGGAGGAGAGGAATGTCGCGCCCTGCGAGATCAACACGAGCGTTATGGGGACACGCCGGAGGTTGTCCGGCGGAGCCCACTCCAACGCTCAAGTCAGTGTCTCGATGAGGAAAAGGAGCAACAAGTAGGAAAAATATAAGAGCAACAAAGAGTGTTTAACCTCCTTACCAGAGGGGTTAGACTATCTTTTATACCTACGGTGGCAGACTGGGTGCCCCTCTTGATCGATGCCACATCTCCGCGATTTATGCCACGTCCTCCTCCCCTTTTGGCGGTTACTGGATAACCTTTGAAACGGTCCGCGCCGTCCTTACGCTTCGACCCGTTGCGATACTTAAGGGTCGTGATCACTCCTTGTAACGGCGATGGTTATCCATAGGTCCGTAAAGAAAGGGAGGATCGTTATTTTAGGTTGAAGGTAGCTCGGGTTCCGCTCCCCCGAGGTGATATCGGGGTCTTCCGGCCCTGGTGTGCGCTATAATATAACTCCCAGCGGCGGTCTTGGGACCCAACCCCCCGGGGTGATCTCAGGAGGGCTCTTCTGGCCGACTTTCCCGGACATGTCTCCCGAGGGGGGTTTTGGGGCTCTGGGAGGAAAGTCACTCAGACTTGTCATGTCGCGCAGCTTCTTCATCCCACGTACCCACCACGGGTTATTCAACCCCATCAATGATATTTGGTTTAGTTCAACTGTAGTAATGTAATTCCATAAAAAATTCAAAGTTACTTAAAATAATAGAATTATTATAAAATATAGAAAGTGAAATAAAATGAGTTGAGAGATAAAGTAGAAAAATATAGAGAGAGAAATTATGAGAAGTAAGATAAAAAATAGGAAAAAAATAATAATAGGGAAAATAAAGATAAAAATAGAGAGAGAAAGTAAGATAAGATATATGTAATAAAAAAATAGAGGAAGGAATCATTAAAAAAATATAGAGAGAGAAAAATGAGATGAGAGAGATAGAGAGGGAAATTGATATAGGAAATTTAGAGAGGGAAAGTTATAGAAGATATAGAGAAAAAGTGAGAAATAAAGATAGATAAATTATAATATGAGAGGTAGAGAGAGAAAGTGATATTGAAAATATACAGAGACAAAATGAGATGAGAGAGGGTAGAGAGAAAAAAGTGATATAGAAAATATAGAAAGAGAAAGTATATATAAAATATACAGCAAAAATGAAAAATAAAGATAAATAAATTATGATAAAAGAGGTAGAAAGAGAAAGTGATATTGAAAATATATCGAGAGAAAATGAAATGAGAAAAGTAGAGAGAGAAAGTGATATAGAAAATATAAAGAGAGAACGCAATATAGAAAATATAGAGAAAAAATGAAAAATAAAGATAGATAAATTATAACAAGAGAGGTTAAGAGAAAAAGTGATATTGAAAATATATAGAGAGAAAATGAGAAGAGAAAGGTAGAGAGAATGTTATAGAAAATGTAGAGAGAAAAAAGAATAAATATGTAGAGAGAAATTTTAAAATTTAGAGAGAGAAAGTAAATTGAGAGAATGCAAAAGGAGAAGTAACATGAAAAATATAAAATAAAAAAGGAGTGTTTTGGATATATGAAAATAAAGGAATGATTAAGGAGTTTGATTGACGAGGGGAGTAGGAAATGAAAATAAGAGAATGATTCCCTTATTTTTATTCCCATTGATATTTATCAAATAATGTTAATGAGAATGATTATCATCGATTCTCATTCCTTATTCTCTATTATTCCAAACCGAACGCTCCCTTAGTAGTTGCAACGATATTCTAACAACCGCTTAATAATATTATAATATTATAGTAGCCATTTAATTATAGCATCTATTTAATGACTACAGTAATAATTTTTAAGAAGATTTTTAGCTATGTTTAATAATTTTAATTAAATTCATAAAAATATTGTATGTATATTATTTTTAACAAAATTAAATTATTTTTATAATATTTTATAGTAGTTACTTTGTATTTGTTATAAAAAATGTCAAAATAAAAATATTTTAGGGAAGAAAAATATATTGAACCACTTTTTATTTTTTATATTTTAATAAAGTATTTTTTATGATTCTGATAATTAGGAGTGTATAAAAAATAAATTCTAGATAATTAGGATTGTATAAAAAATAAATTCTAGTATATAATTTTCAATATTTTAGTTAGGCATGAAAAAATTTAAAAAGATTAATAAATGAAAACTATACTTCTCAATTTTTTTTAAAAAAAATAATTTGAATTGTTTCCTATCAAAAGATTAAATTTTTTTTTGTTAATGAGATACCATCAGAAAGAACGTTTGGAAGTTTATACCAGAAGCCATGTATATTCTCCATTAATTGCTGCTTTAATATATACTTTAATGGGCTCAGATAAAGGATTATATATATTCAAAATTTCGGCGGAGAAGGAAGGGAAGATCACTTTTGCACCGAGTATTGGAAACCAATCACGGCGGGTGATGCAGTTTCCTCAAACAACAGGAACACAACACGCAGTACAGCGTCCGTTACGATTCATTTCGGTAACTGTCCAGGAGTTTGTTTAAAGGGACAGCATCGGTTGGAGGCGGAGCATGTGACAAGTTGTGGAAGACGAAGAAGAAGACGACGACGACGACACAGCGGAGCAGCAGCGAGAGAAGGAAGGAAGATCACGAGAAAGAGGTCATCCATCCGCACGAGGGATTAGATTGTCAGAGAGAAAGAGAAGCGTGGGGGTTTTCATTCTTTCTTTCTTTTTTATATTTGTTTATTGTTCTTGTTTGAGATCCTCTGTGTTTTCGTCGGCAAGGAAGTCGTCAGACTTGAATCAGTAAGCAAGATCTTTTTTTTATGGGTTTAGATTGAGTTTTAGGACCAAATCTACACGGGCGAAGTGTCAAAATCGCTCCTTTTTGATCGAAATCACTTCGTTTTCTCCTGCCAGAAAATGAGTCACCGGCCGCAGGATTCTGAAACGGCGTTGGGATTACAATCCCCAGCGCCGCCGCCTCCTTGTCCGCTGGAAACAGTTCAAGAGAGTGAGCAGATGAAGGCCTGTGTGAGAGGCCATTGGAGGCCGTCGGAGGATGCAAAACTCAAGGAACTTGTGACCCAATTTGGTCCCCATAACTGGAACTTGATTGCAGAGAAGCTTCCCGGAAGATCAGGTACACAAAAGGAATCATCTTCATCTTGTTCATGCTTCATTCATCTTGATTAAATTCTATGGATCAGGGAAGAGTTGCAGACTGAGATGGTTCAACCAACTGGACCCCAAGATCAACCGAAGAGCCTTCAGTCTGGTGGAAGAAGAAAAGCTGCTTGCTTTCCACAGGGTTTATGGGAACAAATGGGCACAGATTGCGAGGCATTTCCCAGGGAGAACAGACAATGCCGTGAAGAACCAGTGGCATGTGATCATGGCGCGAAGACAAAGAGTTCATTGCAGTGGCTACAAGAGCAGGAAATCCACCAGGGAGATCAACGTCATGAGCAGTACTGGAAACCATGCACGGAGTGGGGAATCATCCAGCAACCTCAACAACCGGGATGACTCTGTCTCTAACTACAGACAATTTCAGTTCTTGTTGGGTATGTTTAAAGAATATGGTCATCAAAATCTTTCTTTTTCAAAACTTGAATCTGTGATTCTCTGCATCCTTAGGCTCTGAGGAGAAATCTGGTGAATCTGAGAATGTCTGCAATGGTGGTCTAGCACAAACGGGAGATCAATTGGGGAACTCTGATCTTAGTTCCGAAGGTTCGGCCACTGAATCAGCAACAGTTGTCGATCATGGTGCTCATTATGCAGTGTCGCATGGTGAAACTGAAACTGAGGGTGACAGGAAGGACAATGCTGTGTTCATCGATTTCTTAGGAGTTGGAGCAACATAAACATAAAAGAGTCTGATAAAGAACAAAAAGGATATGGAAGAAAAAGAACTACTACAAGGAGAGAAAAAATGGAAGAGGATGAATTCTGATATCAGGTTTTCAGCAAAGAGATTAGAGTCCCGTGACGTTGAGAGACATTCTTGCAAACATGTTAATGCTGGAAATTTGGCAAAGAAAGTGTGGATTTCTTCGAGTTAAGAGTGCAAGTCTGCGAGGGCAAACTTTATTGTTTAACCAAAAAGAATATGTTATTGTCTTGCTTGATAAACTTCAAAGTTTGACTGAAAGATTTCTGTCTGTCACTGATTGTACTTTGGTTAGGCTTGCAATGGACGGAAAGACGGTTTCAAAAATATGTATCTTTTATAACTGAATTTGTAATTTAGTCAATAACTGTGGATGTGCATGTGGATTTCGAGGTAGTAGAAATATCTAATGATCTGACTCTTTCCATCTAAAATAAAGGTTGTCACTTTCCATTTTAGACTCTTTCCATCTCAGATATCTAGCCTCCATTAATCGATTCTTTTATAGGGCTGATCAAATTTAGAGAGGCCAAGCGAAGGATCACGAAGGCAGTGGGAGAAGGCCCCGGAGGATTTGTGTGTGGTCGGCCAGTCAGTCGGTCGGCTAGGTGGCCAATAGGGTCATGCAAGTTGGTCGGACTAGAGGCGGGTCAGTCATTCCGCCGACCGAGTCACCCGCCTATTCGATTGGCTGCACCTTCTCCCGGTTGGCTGCACCTTCTCCCGGTCGGCCGATCTCCGTCCGTCCGATCGGGCGTCACGCCCACCAGTAAGAGCTTCTAAAGGGGTCTCAACCCCTCCACTTGAAGGACGTATTCTATGATAGATCTTAAGCATGAAACGATTCATAAAATAAATTGCACTTACAGTGATCGATGGAGGAACTTCTTTTCCTTGTTGTCAAGAAAACAATCATAAAAATGGATTGCTCTCTCTCTGCCACGAACCAAATCCCAGGACGAACCTTGTCATGAACTTCTCGTTTTCTCCTCTTGTCCTCGTGCGATGAATAGATCATCTACTACCTTCATCTTTTTTTCATTGTCTTGAATTATAAGAGGAGAAGAAGAAGGTGAAGGGGTGCTGCCTTTTCTTCTTCCATTAGTTAAGAATATAAAGGTTTGCTATTAACCCTCTTAACTCCAATATATTCCACTCCTCCAAGCCAATACATAAAGATCATTTAGTCACAAAGACCATGTACGAAAGTCACAAAGACCATGTAAGAACATTCCATTCATACTTCAGGAAAAATGACTCATGCGACAACAAACACACTGAGCAATAACTATTAAGAAAGTTATTACACTTAACTTAGTTACTCTATAGAACGAATCTGAGACATAATTAACTTGCCTTTATCCTAGATTAAATATTTATATCAATATGAACATCTCTAATCCCTCATTTGACTATTATGTCAAGAGCATGCTCAACATCTCTAATCAATACATTTATTCACAATCACATTTTAAGTACTCAACAAAAAATATAACTGGTCGACTAGTGAATAAATATCACAGATGTAAATCTTTAATCTTCTTTTTTTTTTAGCTAAAATCTATTCATTCTAATCAGTCGCTTTCCTAGTTATGCTTCATAGACCGAATTATCCATAGCCAATAGGATACACACTAAAGTAGAAGACACTGATTAGAACTTCAAGTAGATAGCTAAATAGTCACTTAGGGTAAGATTAAAATTAACATATAATCTCAAGGGTCTCACATAGTAGAGAAGCAGGGATCCATTCTCTTACTACCCTTATTGTCGCTATAGCACATTGATATGAATCACATGTTACGATGTTTTTCTCTTTACCAAAAAGAGTGTATGTTTTTCTCAAATATTTAACATTGTACAGATTTCGATCTAGACATACCTAATGTCTAATCCGAATTCAACTTATGAATTCCAATATGACCTTTAACAGGTTTAGTAAATGGTGGATGTATTTACTTTGATCATTACATAAATGATCTCATCTTGATACGAAAATCAAGGCGACTCCAATTTACATAAGATGTCTCATAAGTAATGGTATTACCTCTATTTATATTTAACAAATAGAAATGATTATCCATGTGAGTGAACCAATCTCAACTTGCCAACATGCTCATTGAAACTTTTATTCAAATGTAACAAATACATTTACATTGAATAGATCTTGCATTTTATAAATATAACAATTTTTACAATGTGTAACATGTTGCGTAGTCCCAAAGACTTCACATGTCCATGAAATGACTCTTTAGTCAATGACTTAATAAAAGGATTTGCAAGTATCGCTCGTGTAAGGATGTACACAAGAATTATCTTTTTCTTGTCAATAATATCCTTTACAAAATTATATTTAATTTCTATATGCTTGCCTTTGCTGTGATATTTAGGATCCTTGAAAAAAGTTATAGCAGCTTGATTGTCACAATACACTGCAATAGGACTCCCACTGTCCTCAACAATCTTCAGATACTTTAAGAACTTTCTTAACCAAACAGCTTCTTATACAACCGTTGCACAAGCCACATACTCAGCATTCATTGTCGACAGCGCTACACAAGTCTATTTCTTGCTGTTCCATGAGATGACGCCACCATTCAGCAAGAAAGTATAACCAGATGTGTTTGTTATCAAGGTTCCCTGCCCAATCTGCATCTGTGTAGCCCTTCAGGCAGCTTTGATCCCTGGAAGCAGAGATAATAATCTGTTGTCCCTTTGAGATATCCGAATATCCTTTTCATCGCTTTCCAGTGTCTCGATCCTAGGTTTAATTGGAAACGACTAACTAAGCCAACAACATAGCTTATATCAGGACAAGTACATAATATAGTGTAGATTAAATTACCAATGACACTGGCATATGATTTTTTCTTCATATCGACTATTTCTTCAGCAGTCTTAGGAGACATACTTTTGCTCAGAACAACATCTTTTGATAATGGTGTTTGTTCAATGTTGCAATCTAACATATTGAAGTGTTGTAACATCTTAGTGATATAAGCTTCTTGGGACAACCCCAAAAGTCTTTTTGATCGATCACAAATGATCTGCACTCCTAAGATGTACTCAACTTCTCCCATATCTATAATGTCAAATTGTGATGAAAGCCAAGACTTGACTTTAATCACAAACTTTAGGTCACTTCCAGCTATTAGCATATCATCAACATATAATGATAAAATGACAAACTTTCCTTTATCCTTTTTTAGGTAAACACAATGATCCTCATTGATCATTTAAAAATCATAAGGCAAAATGACTTCATTGAACTTTATGTTCCGTAGCCTTGACGCCTGCTTTAGCCCATACATAGACTTCTTAAGTTTACATACTTTATTCTCTTGACCCTCAGCTATATAACCTTATGGTTGTGCCATACAAATTTCCTCGTCAAGATTACTATTAAGGAAAACTGTTTTTACATCCATTTGATGTACTTCTAAGTCAAAATATGCTACCATAGGTAGGATGATTCATATTGACATAAACTTCACAACTGGGGAGAATGTCTCTTTAAAATCAATACCCTTCATTTGGGTATATACTTTTGCAACCAAACGAGCTTTGTATCGATTAATCAACCCATCCACTTTCCTCTTAATTTTGAGAATCTACTTATTCCCAATAGTCTTTCGGTTCGGAGGAAGATCGACTAAATCTCAAACTTGATTCTTTCTCATGGACTCTATTTCCTCATCCATTGCAACTTTCCATTCCTCCTTAACTGAGCATTTCAATGCTTCCTCAACTGTTCGAGGTTCCTCATCATCAACTGGGAGAATTATTAATACCTCATTCTCAATGTCAAACCTTCTCTGAGGAATAATCTGACGACTACTTCTTCGTAGGTTAGACTGTTGAGAAACTGATTCATTCATAGGCCATTCAGTCCCACTAGGTTGATTAGATTCAGGTATCCCCTGTGATTCCTAATTCATTGATAAAGGAATAGTATTCTCCTCCTTTATTGCAAATAGAGGAATCGATTTATCAACTTCACCTCTTGTTGAGAACTTAGTTTCGAGAAAAGTAGTATCTCTTGACTCTATTTCAGAGATGGTTTTATTTTGTTGCTCACCAATAAAAACATAACTCTTAGAGGTATTAGAATATCTTACAAAGATACACTTTCTACCCCTGGGTCCTAATTTTCCATATTTGTGAGTTTTGTCATGAATATAAGCAGTTGACCCCCAGGGTCTTAGATTACTTAAATATGATTTTAGCCTATCCAAAGTTCATATGGAGTAGAAGGAACAGATTTAGAAGGCACCCGGTTAAGTATGTAGGTTGCAGCCAATAATGCATCTCCCCAATAGGAAATAGGCAAATTAGCTTGAGTCATCATCGACCTAACCATTTCGAGAAGAGTTCGATTTCTTCTTTCAGCAACTCCATTTTGCTGTGGAGTCCCAAGGATAGTTAGCTGTATAATAATCTCTTTCTCATTACATATTATTTTGAACTAATCAGACAAATATTCATCTCCACGGTCAGTGCGAAAGGTTTTAACCTTACGTTCCAATTGATTCTCAACTTCGTTCAAATAATGATTAAAGCAATCTAATGTTTCAAATTTATGAGAAATCAAATACACATGACTAAAACGCGTGAAGTCATCAATAAATGTAATGAAATAAGAACTTCTATGTCTAGCCTTCACGTTTATTGGACTACAAATATCCGAATGAATCAATTGCAATGGTGATTCAACCCTAATAACCTTACCAAATAGTTTCCTAGTTGTTTTTCCAGCAAGACAATGCTCGCATATAGACAAGTCAACTTTAACACGAGTGTCGAGCAACCCTCTCTAGCTAATCTATTCATTCTGCCTTATCCTATATGTCCTAATCTAGCATGCCAAACTTCATCATTAACTTCAGCATCGCTAGTAAGAAAAATGTTTGAAAAACAACCATTATTTCCATAATTAACATCTGATTCCACATCAAAAACCATGGTACCGTTTAATACATAACCATATCCAATTAACACAGAGTTAATTTTCAGTTCCACACAACGACTATGAAAGTTCATATAGTAACCTAATTTAAGAAGACAATTAACAGAAAACAGATTTTGCTGAATCTCAGGAGCATGCAGGATATCATGCAGAAACAAGGTACGCCCACCACGATGGTTGAGCTTGAAAGTGTCAATTCCTTTGACTTCAATTCTTGCATTGTTTCCCACATATATCCACTTATTGTCAGCCAGTACCCAACGGTAGTCCACGTATGTAGCTCAATCACGAGCTACATGGTTCGTTGCTTCTGAATCTATAATCCATAAAGGATAAGAATTAGCTAACAACGTTGAACTAGTAACATAAAGCTCATGAAAAGTAGATAAACATGGATCTACCTTTTTCGGCTCAGTACATTCCCGAGCAAAGTGACCCTTCTTGCCACAGTTGTAGCAAGTCAGTTTGTTTTTAGGTTTCTTTCCATACTTCTTTCCTTTCTTCTTGATTGGGTCTTGCATAACAGTAGTACCAACTATTTTTCTCTTACCCTTTCCTTTCTTGAACCATCTTTTCTTATTCTTGGATCCAGAAACTTCAGCTACAAAAGCTTGTTCAGACATCCTCACGGATTCTATTCTCTCCACCTCCAATTCAATATGGCGTGAGACATCAATGAAAGTCTTGATACTTTCACTTTGAGTAAGATTTTGTTTCATCATTTCCTAAGAATCAGAAAGGGAGCGAATAACTGTCTGAATTTGTTGTTCATCGGTCAACTCATAACCAACAACCTTTTGCTCCCGAATCATATTCCCCATTTCTCTCAGATGTTGAGTCATGGTAACATTTGGGCGTTTTTTACAACTGTCAAACTTGATTGTTAGTTGGCGAAGCTTGCTTAGACTAACTCCACTGTATTTTTCTCTCAGGGCTACCTAGACAGCATAAGCTGATGGTAGTGGTTCATACTCAAATATCAGGTCGTCCACCATTGAACTAATTAATATCCCCTTAGCAGTGAAGTCCTTTTTATTCCATGCCCTATAGACATCAAGATCAAATTTATGTTGTGCAGTTGAACCATTAGCAGGTTCTTCCATGAACTGATTTACAACCTCTAGAACTTCTTGTTCCTCAAGAACATATTGTATCTTGAGATGTCATATTTTATAGTTATCCTCATATAATTTCTCTCCCTTGTTTAGTTCGGCTATGATGCTCTTAGTTACCATAATCTATGATAAATAAACATATTATTCATTAATTCAGTGTATATCATCTATACATAATTTATGATTGATTTAATATAAATTTGAGTTGGTTTATGAAATCAATTGGTAACTGTGTTTCCACTCACATTCATATGATCCAATCTAATCAACATTGATCAATTATATTATATGCATCCCATCAAACGAAGTAATCATTTGTATTGAATATGAACTAATAATAAAATGAACTAATCATTTAAATGAACTAATCATAAAATGAACTAATCATTATCAAGTCAGTTAACACATAATATAACTTAAAATATATCACTGTCCGTTCATAACAACAGTATCTATAAAACTTTATTAAATGAGCATATTCAGTTCGTATACAACGACGATAACAACAGAATTTAATGAACTAGATAAGCTGATATTACTCCATAACAAAAAAATACTATGACAGTGGTTATCACTCTCTCATTCATCTCAAATTGGCCAATTTTAGGATGTTCCACAGTTTCTATAGGATCTTCCTCAAATATTTCAGGATCTTCCTTAAACATTTCCATATCAGGATCTTCCTTAGGTATTTCAACATATTCCTCAAACATTTCAGGATTTTTCTCAAATATTTCAGGATCATTCTCAAATACTTCAGGATCTTGTTCTGAGTCTTCCTTAGAATCTTTTAGATCCTCTGGAAACTGTTGGTGCAATCTTGGTTAGGTCAGGGTTGACCTAGTTTGACAAAGCTCGAGTGAGCTTGAGGTCGTATGTTTCGATGTTTGACAATGATGTTTGAATGTGATAATGGTTGAATGTCGTAGGAAGTCAAGTGAGTCAAGGTTGACTGGAGGCTTGACGGGAAAAGACCTAGTGGGACTAGGTGAAGACCAGGTAGATCGGGGAGATTGTACGCTGACACGGGAAAAGATCTAGTGGGACTAGGCACACCTAGTGGGACTAGGTAAAGTCCAGGTAGATCGGGGAGATCGTACGCTGGCATGGAAAAAGACCTAATGGGACTAGGCACACCTAGTGGGACTAGGTGAAGTCCAGCTGGATCGGGGAGATCGCAGGCTGGCAAGGGAAAAGACCTAGTGGGACTAGGCACACCTAGTGGGACTAGGTAAAGTCCAGGTAGATCGGGGAGATCGTACGCTGGCATGGAAAAAGACCTAGTGGGACTAGGCACACCTAGTGGGACTAGGTGAAGTCCAGCTGGATCGGGGAGATCGCAGGCTAGCAAGGGAAAAGACTTAGTGGGACTAGGTGTGACTGGCAAGGGAAAAGACCTAGTGGGACTAAGCACACCTAGTGGGACTAGGTGAAGTCCAGCTGGATCGGGGAGATCACAAGCTAGGCAGTAGAAATCCAGGTTGGTCAAATGGGTTGACCGGATACTTGGTAGGGGAACCTAGGCTTGTGGAAACAAGTTAGGTTGGACTCAATCGATTGGATAATCGATTGGGTCAATCGATCAGGTGATCGATTACAGCAGTTTGTGCGAGGGAGCAGAAGAGTTCTGAATCGATTGGGTAATCGATTCAGGGTATCGATAATCGATTGGGTAATCGATTACGGCAGTTTGCGCGAGAGAACAGAGAAGCTCTGAATCGATTGGGTAATCGATTCAGGGAACTGGTAATCGATTGGCTAATCGATTACGGTTCGAAAACTAGCCGTTGAACGGCTAAATCCTACGTGGTAATCGATTGACTAATCGATTCAGAAACCCTAGGTGTCGAGTATAAGGGCTTTCGCGCAGGTTTGTGGCTGCATCTCTTCTCCCTTCTTCTACGCCATTTCAAGAGAAGCTTTGGGGCTTAGTGTTGCTGCACTTCCAAAGTTCTAGAGGCGATCACAAGCTTGAAGATAGCAAGGAAAGCAAAGTGTGAGCTTATTTGTAAATCTTGTAAGATTTCTTTTGTGTATTTGCTTTGTTCTTGTTGTATCTTTGTAACAAGCTTGTAAGAGGTTTCTCCACCTCAAGAAGGAGACTTTCATAGTGCATGAGAGTGTGAGGAGAGTGGATCCTTGGATTAGTCACCCGACCGGGGTGGATACCAAGTAAAATCCAAGTGTTAGCGATTGCTTGAAGTCTTCCGCCGCGACAAATCATCTACAAGTGAATCGAAGCTAATCACCCCCCCTCTAGCTCGTCTACCGGTCCCAACAGAAACTTATGGTGAAGTAGCTGTTTACATAACTCAGTATATGAGATACGATATTCATAGCGTCCCTATATCTAGTGTGCAACTTCTCTCGTACACCTTGGTAATGAATGAATCAATGCTCCGATTCTGTAGTTATTTAAGATTGAAAACTCTTCCTGTTCGAGTTTCCAAAATAGTCGATCTAACTTTCCTATATTTCCTTGGATTTCGAGAACCGGACTATAGTCAACCTCCTCTATCTGCTCCATTCGGTCACGACATCGCTCATAGCAAAAAATCATGGTACATATCTCATGTGACATCTGGAATTAAAAAATGATATTGTCAATACAAAACCGACAAACCAGTAACAAAACCAGTCTTTTTCAATTCACACATATGCATAGAAAAAAGCACACAAGCAAATAAGAAAATATATGTTTTCTTTATTTGAGCAGCTACAGTTGACTATGCTATTGGACTAATCGATATGGATGCTCTATTGTTGTTATTTCACCTAAGCTCATTTAAGTTTATGTCCAACCTATTGATCAAATCAGTTAGTTTGGTTCAGGTTTTGATCAAACTAGTTTGGTAAAATCAACTAATGGTTTGAACCAGACCTGGTCTGATTGGACCAACCTAATCTCATTAAATCAAACTCAAGTCTAATTGAATATTTGGTTCAAATTAAATGAACCAAATATAAAAATAAATTCACTTATAACACTCTAGTAGAGTCTCAGTAGTTTGGTTTGATAGAGGTCTATGCTTTGACCTTTGCATGGGGTATCTTTCTACCCTTTTCTCTTTTATTCATTTTCTTTTAATTTTCGTTTGATTTAAATAAATCAAACTTTTTCTCACAAAAAACTAATCCCCGTTTCTTTTCTCTTCTCCACGCCGCCTCTTCTTCTCCATACTGCCTCTTCGGTTTCTCCACGTCGACTCTTAATATGCCACAGGCTCAAGGAGAAAATAACTACGACACTTAGTCGCGAGTTTTCATTGACTACGTTGGATTCTCGCCTAGTAAGAGAAAAACATGACGGAGACAAACTCCGACCGCAACATCGAACAGGGCCTAAGAAGTTATCGATACACAGAGGTAAAGTCATGCTTTTACAATCTAATGCTATGATACCATTGATAGATCTTAAGCATGAAACGATTTATGAAACAAACTGCACATACAGTGATCGATAGAGGAACTTCTCTTCCTTATTGTCAAGAAAACAATCACAAAAATGGACTGCTCTCTCTTAGCCACAAACCAAATCCCAAGACGAACCTTGCCACGAACCTCTCGTTCTCTTCTCTTACCCTCATGCGATGAACAGATCATCTGCTTCCTTCATCTTTTTTTTCATTGTCTTGGATGCACTTTTATAAGAGGAGAAGAAGAAGAAGATAAAGGGGTGCTGCCTTTTCTTCTTCTATGAGTTAAGAATATGAAGGGTTATTATTAACCCTCTTAACTCCAATATTTTACCAGTTGGCCAGTCGAGTAACCAGAAAGGAGGCACATGGGTGGACAGCGACCCGTCGAGAATCTCATACAAAGAATACGGTTTAAAGGCACAAGGTGTACAAATAGATTCTTCAGATTCGCCAAGTCCTGCGAGGGGACAATAAGTCAGTGCACGCCATTAAATTTGGCACAGTATGTGGAAATGATGTGTGGCACCGCAGCTAATGCGGGATGGGCTCAAGGTGGCGTGCGCCATCATGAAGGCATGGGCGGGAAGACGGTTAGAATGAGGCCGCCGTGCTCGTGTTAGGGAGACATGTGGGCGAAGAAATGTGACGTTAGCTACAACAAAAGATTCTCGATCAGATAGTCCAGTCAGTCGGACTCGTCGCCTCCTTCGACTAGACTCAAGGGGAAGGCTTATGATCGGGTCGAATGTCTGGCCCTCGTTTACCGGTCCCTTTTGTAGGTCAGACCAAGCTTCGAGGGGCCGAGCGAAGGTCCACGGAGGCAATGGGAGGAGGCCCCGGACAGTCTGCGCGTCGTCGGCCGATCAACCAGTCGACTAGGTGGCCAATAGGGCCATGCGTGTCGGTCGAACAAGGGGCGGGTCAGTCATTTCGCCGACTGAGTCACATGATCGTCCGGTCCGTTGAACCTTCTCCCGGCCGGCCGACCTTCGTCCGTCCGACCGGGCATCACTCCCCACTAGTAAGAGCTTCTAAAGGGGTCTCACCCACCCCCACGGGCTGGCTCGGTTGGTAAGGCGTCTGGCTGCTTGTATTGGAGGTCTCAGGTTCGAGAGTCGCCAGTCGTACACGGGGTAAAAACTTGGTCTATTGGCTTAAAATCCTCTCGGCCTCGCCCTCTTCACTCAAAGGACATATTCCACTGGTTGACCAGTCCAGGAACCAAAAAGGAGGTACATGGGCGGAAAAGAAGCCATCGAGAATCTTGTACAGAGGATTCAATTTAAAGACACAAGACGTACGAATAAATTCTTTAGATTCGCCAAATCCTGCGAGGGGACAATAAATTAGCGCACGCTGACCAATGTATCATACAATTAAGAGATGTGGGTGACCGTAAAGCTAGGTGTATTAGCTAATCAGTATGGTGACAAATCCGTCCCTTTCTTCGCCAGTAAATTCTGCCCTTAAATTTGAATATTTAAGTCTGACAGGATACCTTGGCAGGTTTTGGTCTACCACCCTCACTTGTATAAGGGTTCTCATTCTTTCACACGTAGATATGCTCTACAGTTCTTCTATTGTTCCTCTCTCTTTTTTTTATCGGAGTTCTACTTTGATCGTCGGAGTATTTACGCGAGGACTCCCTAACCAGCATCTAACAATTTTTTTTGGGCATTCCTTTCTTTTCTCAAACATCCAACTGACGAATCAATAATCAATCTTCGATCAACTTCTCGACCACATCTTCAATCATCAAACGATCGTCCTCTTCACTCGCCGACCGAATCATAGACGAGCAGACTCATTTGTGAATCCTTTACATCACTATCTACGCTGTTGAACGTTTAGCTGAATAATGGGCAGCCTCAAAAGGCGACCTTGCTATCTTAGCCCGCTCTCATAATCTTAACGATGGCATGAGTACGGCACCTAGTCCTTCCCAGACTTATCACATGCTGCAAACATTCGACACGTACTCCACAGAAAGCTCAGCGATGACTGAACTCGTCATGTTCTCCACCTCATCGGATAAGCATCATCTTCGCAGCATGATCTGAAACACCGTCTGACAATTGATCAGAATTATTTGCCTTTCAATCTGAAGATCATCAGGGCACTCCGTGACAATTTATCATGAACCGGAGAAGTTGCAGAGTTTAACTAACGATTATAGGCTTCTGTCGCCAATGAGGTTGCTTAGCACATTATCATGTAATCTACCTGAACTTTTCCTTAAAAAATTTTGAAGCTTTTGTATGATCCAATGGATTGACGCATAGTTGGTTTTCTCATAAAAATGGGAGTTTTAGACTAAAAATGCTTTGGATAAGGCATCCATGAAGTTGGATAAGGATACGAATATATTCCTCTAGCTAGGTGTTCTCCCGGTGAACATCAACAGGACAGGACAAAAGATTCAATATTTCCAGTAGAATTCATATCCAACAGCACAATCCTAAGACGAAAGACAGGTCAATGACGTCCCACTCGGGAAAACAATCACAATTCTTTTTTTTCCCAAATTGTTTAACTAATTCATTATCCACTACATAGATTTAGTCTTGACTTCCACGTCAGGGGTACTCTGTTCTTGCTCTCAGGCTTCACAGCTTTTGCCCAAGTGAGATCCCGACGCGATGACTTGTTGGTTGAAGAAGGATTGGTGATTTGTCAAATTAAATTAGTTTCTGTTCTTGTTTTTTTTCCTGCTGGAAAAAATTGAACTCCATCTTGCGAGCAGTAATTGGTTGTCAAGGGGCGCTTCAGCGAGTTACTGTTGTCGATCTCTGAAATTGAAACAGGGGAGTGCGTTTCGATTTGGAAGCAGCTGTTGCTGAAATCTTGGCTGAACGAGTTGTCCCACAAACCGAGCGCGTCGTACGGGTGCTCGAGCAACTGGGAGATCTCCGGACAGTCGACGACACTCAGCAGCTCCGACAGGGAGTAAGATTTCGGCAGGTTCAGAATGCTGTCGCGTACTAGAGTTGTTGTTCTTGGAGGACTTGCAGTGATGGAAACGGCCACATCGTTTGCGGATGTCGACGTCTCTTTCTCTGCTTCGTGGGAGCTGGATCTCTTGTAGATTCTGCAGAGCACCCAATTGTCCAGCTGAAATCATTCATCATTTCATCAGCAATCAACTTCTTGTCTATTATTATTTTTTCAGAGATTTCGAGTTAGTTCAAATTACCCTCGAGGTCAAGGAGTTTCGGAGCTTCATGGCCTTGCAATTGTTGTTCGTCTTTTTGTGCGCCTGAGACAGAAGGTACTCGTGCATGATCCAATCGGTTTTAGTCCCCTTTGGCGGTTTCCCGGTGTAGAAAACGAGCACCTTCTTCACTCCAATGTTCCCATTCCCCTTGCTCGACGCGATCGGCTTGTCGGTCCCGGTCGCCTTCCAGTAGCCCTTCCCGGCGGCGCGGTTCGGTCGGAGGCCGTTCGGGTACTTCCGGTCCCTCGGACTGAAGAAGTACCACTCCTTCTCCCCAAACCACGCTTTGGCTGAATTCAACCGCGAGCAAGCAATTTAGCAAGGTCACGATTTGGAAAACAAAGGCGAGCTAATTGTGGCTGCAGGAAGGGAAAAAACAACCTGGGAGGTCCCAAGGATCGAACTTGTAGATGTCGACCTCGGCTATGATCGGGGCCGGGCACGGCTGCGCAGCGGTGCGGTTGGCGAGGTAATGGAGGATGAGCTCCTCGTCGGTGGGGTGGAATCGGAACCCCGGCGGAAGCAACATTGCTGCTGGATTCGACGACATGGGAGCAGTGGGATTCTGCTCTGTTTTCCCAGAGAAATGCATCGAAACAGAGAAACGAGGAAGAAGAGGAAGAACTGAAATTTTTGGCAGAGGATCGTCTCCGAGTGGTTATATCTAGGTGAGTGTTTTTGTCGCGTAGTGGAACGAAATACACGTGGCCTTACACATCTGGTCAAGGAATTCAGCGTGAACCCGACGAACGGCGACGTGGCCTTTGACCGACACGCGTCGACCTATGAGGCCGCTTGATAATTATCACCCGGAGATCCCTTACGACAGTCGTACGATCACGACGGGGCCCTCTCGATCGGACGGATGCGGAGCCACGCCGGGACGGGGCAGGGGCCCTAAACGACGAATGACGTTGTCGATATCTACGTAAAGATGTTGCATCACGGAATCCCGAAACTACCCTCCAGGATTTTACGTGGCGTGCGAAGGCATCTCGACACGTGGTAAAGTAAGATGACGAGGGGTTGGATCACGAAGACAAACGACAGCGGGCTCGACGAATGAGAGCGCGATGAGTCTGTTGGGGGTAAGCATCCATCATTGGTTGCCGAGTGATTGATTAGATTGAGGTGACGGTAATTAAGTGAGATTGGCACGGGGATTTTAGTTAATTAATTATTATTATGTGCAGATAAAAGAAGAAACAGATATCCAATTAACTTGTAGAATAGTATGAAAGTAAGGGAGAATGCCATATACTTTTCCACGTAGTGTGAGTGGTAAAGTAATGCAGAGGGTTGGGGCATGCATGCACTTGTCATCCTTCCATTCGATCTTCTACACGAATTATTATTTGTGTAGTTAGATAGATAGGACGACTCGTGGGATCTAAAGGATTTGGTTGATATACATTTGTTTTTTTTAAAAAAAAACATAAGTGATAAAATGGTGATTCATTCACCTTAGCATCCTGTCAATCCGTTCCATAATTAATACGAAAGAGATAAATAATGAAAATTACTAGTTCGGATATAATGACTAGTATGTGAAGAAAATAAACATATTAATTTTATCAAATTTTGGCTTTCACATCATAAGTAGTTCTACTTATATAGCTCTGATAACTTCGCATGTAAATTATAATTTACTCCACCCGAAGATTACTAGTTAATTAAGAATAATAGTTTTTAAAAAAAAAAATTAAACAGTTACTAGTTAATCCTAAGATTGTACCATAGCGTGTCTAACAATTTCAGTCGGTTTGAATATGTTATTTAGGATTAGTCGTTATAAATTAAATATCTAACATCTATTTAAAAATAAAAAATATATAATAGTCTTTTGATTTTAGATATAATAGATTATTTTCATGTAGATTAATTAATATGAGTAGATCATTCATTTTCAACCGTGTATTATGATATATATGGATCACGATAATATAATTTGTAAAAGATAAAATAAATATAGAAAATATATTTTTAAAATATATATTTTAAAAGAGAAAATAATTGTTTTTTTGGATATTATCAAAAGGTAACCACACAAGAATACAAATTAACTATAGTGAAGTTTGGATATGAAGAGATGAGGTCGTCATACATTATGTCTTGTGGAAGTGGAATATTCCTAGACTCCAAACTTTGGAATGGGATGTCTTTGGAGGAATCTATTAGTTATCCATGTCCTATGAAAGAATGATAAACTAAAATTAATAAATACAGAGAAAATTATATTCGCATATACTATGCATTATTGCTAAAGGTAAATGTATGCACGCAAACTTTGACACATGTCGAGATAAATTATACTCAGTCAAAAGGACTCATTCTAACCCATTTGGATCAGATTTGGAAATTATAAAGTTGAAGAATTATTTTATGAATAAAATTCTCACCTAGCTAGATTATTATTATTATTATTTTTAAAAACAATTGTAAATATCGTTGTCAATTCAACAATCGTATACGAAAAGGAAATTTAATTTATAGGGGAATTAATCATTTATTTAAAATTGTGCTCTTAAAACATATTTATTGTCAAAGGAGCTGTCAAAGTAATCTTTTCTTGAAGGGAAATTCTTTATATTTTTATAAAATATATTTTTAGGTGTTTTAGATACCGTGCATTTTTTTATTATTATTCTGGCAATCTGTTGATTAATTATAAGAACCACACCAACGAATCTCGAAGGCATCACGACATCTTGAAGGGTCAACTTTTGTTTTGCACATCTTGACCGACTCACTGTCATTGGATACACCACGAATTAAAGATAATTTTCTCTTTTTTTATTTGTTGTCATCCAATGTCGAGTGATGCATTATTGTAATCCATTTGAACGAAACATTTATCTTATTTGTTTTAATAATATCAAGATCTAGCAATAGCAATCCAATCAGTAACAGAATCTTAGAAACTATCTTGTCATTTGATTAATTATCCAATTTTGATTAATTATTAGAAATAATTAGGTATAAAGATTTGAATAGTGGTTTGTCTTAAAAGTACTGTTCTTCGAAGGATTCCCGCCGACGTGCGGCGGCGAGATACCTTGACCGCCTTCCGTTGCTTCGTCGCTTCCGGTACACCACTGCCGCCGTCCACGACAAGATGACCGCCCCGATGACCACCACGGCTATCCTCGTCGTGCTTCTGCTCGCGTCTTCTTCTCTTTCCTTTGCCCACTCCCGGACCTGATCACTCACCTCGGCGTCGACCCCAGAGAGCAGCGAATACGGGGGTGGGAATGCCGGAGGCGGGGTTACGGGTGTGAGAATGTACTCCGGTGACGGAGTCGGAGAGGGCTCAGGTGAAGGAGCCGGGGACGGAATCCTCGAGGCGGCGATGTCTAGGCTCGAGATGAGGAGAAGGATCAAGAGGAGTGACATGAGCTGGAGGGGCCGGAGGGACGCCGCCGCTGACGCCGCCGGAGAGCTCTCCATCTCCTTCATGGCCAGGGATGACGAGCAGAGACGATCGAATTTGTTGCCGGAATAATGCAATGCGCGGGCGGAATTAAATAGCTAGCAATGTTGTGTGGAGGCCCTTAATATGATGCAATATATCGATCGATTTGGTTATACACAAATTTTTAATAAAAAAAATATTCATGGCTGACGGTCCGAAAATCCTGTATCTTAGAATTTTTTTTTATAAATTTTATTGTAATTAAGGATCGATTATAAAAATTTGAAAAATATCTAATTCCCTTTTCGCTATTGCATGGGCCGGCGCAAACTCTAATTTAATCGCACGTTAACTACGAGGTTAATGATTTACGAAGCAGACGTGAAATTGGCGAGGTATCAAGGCGCTAAAATATGTTAGCGGTTTAATTTCGACACTATTCATCATGCAGGTTTAGTCGGCCGGCCATTTCATTTGTCTGAACTGTGAAGAGCCAGAGGAGAGACGGCGTAAGCTCGGCCCGGTCCACGTCTAAACCGGCATTATAGAAAAACTGAAAAAAAAACAAAAATCCACAGTAGAGAATCGGATAAGTTATTGAATTTAATTAGCGAAAGTGGTTGTGCAGGACATTAAGAGGGCGTAGGAAGAAGGTCATTTAATACTAAATTAGTAAAATCTACTAATAATTATTGAATTTTGAGAATCCTCATCCATCCGTAGTCGAGCACAGCATCGTGGACATTGCTATTGTCCATCTTCACATCCTTGAAATGCTTCTCGACTGATTCCATACATTTTCCGAAGAGGTCCATGCTTAGCTCCTCGAACATTGCCCTTGCGATGGTAGTGTAGAAATCAATGCCCCCGAACGTGGAATCAATTTCAAGGGTGGTTATTATTCGATGAAAGAAAGCACCCTATCAGCACGCATTGCAGCAAGTCCTGCTTCTTTTTCTTCCATCCTTGTTCCTTTCCCTGCCCATTGCATGAACAAATCAGGAGTAATAGGAGTTGATGTAGTAACTTTTGCTTGGTGATTTTCAATTTCCTTTTCAACTGATATCTTTTCAGTTTCTTCCTCATTCAATGCCTTCATCTGGTACTCCAATACATATGAGCAGGAGGAAGTGTATGCCTAGCTATATTGGCATTCCTTACTACCATTTGGGCAGACTCAACCACCCACTACTGTTTCTTCTCCACGGACTTCCAACAAGAGTTTATGGACAGTATCAGCAGGGTTGTTCTCTTGATCCCAGTCATCAAAAGTAGGTTCCTCTTTAACAAAGACTTGCATAACCTCTTCGCGAGCCCGTTCTTGCCAATCTTGATGCATGCTCCGTGCAATCATCGTCCACGTTAGCAAAAGGGACGTCGTCTTTCGTCCTGCGAAGTAGAACTGTTTGCATTCATCCACCACCTCATCCGTCGACATCGTTCTTGAGAAGGTGCGATAAACCCTAATTTTTTTTAGGGATTCCTTTCGATGATGGGAATCGCTTTGTTGTGTCATGTGTCAACACATAGAGTCCTTGGAATAGTGTAACCGAAGGGAAGAAATTTACTATTCAATTTTTTTTCTTCATTTTTTCTTAACCCTTAATCTTGACTTTGCCTTGTCAGTCTTGTAAGCATCACATATGCTCTCATCACGACGATATTAGACCTCTGAGTTTGACAGCAATCAATTTTACCTACTTGCTTATAATTGAAGATCCGCTAAATTTTGTTGATCCAATTAATAAAATTCTCTATCTGTGATTTATCAAAAAATTTGAATAGATCAATTCGAAGTCTGAGATCTCCATATCAATCCTCTCGACAACATGCCTCCTGATTTTCATGAATTCGCACCATTTTCGCTAGGTGTTGGGATAAGTCTACAATTTACTTTTGTAAATCTTTAATCATCACACGTCGGATTTAATCTACAATTTGACTCGGTAAACCCTCAATCACCAACTGTCTTTTCATGGTGTTTTGATTTCTCAATTGAAATTTATTTGTTGTTATGACTATGACCATGACGTCCTTACATTGAATTTGATGCTCAACTTTTCAATCGGACATCAAAAGGAAATTTTTATTATCAATAGAGGATTAATTTCGTACAATAAATATGAGAAATATTTATTGTCAATCAAGAGATTTCATAATGAAAAGATTTAATGAAAATCACTTTTTTTAATGATAGACTTTTACGAAGTTGATAGATTTTTATTGACTTTTATAAAATCTTTGTGAAAAGAATTCTATGGAATTCTATTGACTTTTTTTGCAAGACTTTTACAAATATTTGTAAATTTTTCATTGAAACATGTGAATTTCATAATTTAATAATACCTTATAAAAACAAATACAAATGCTATTCAATTTATAGAAATCAAATTTTCAATTATTATATTCAATTAAACATAAATAATTAATTAATCAATATTTTTAATCATACACAATAACTTATTTATCAATATCAAGTATCCGGATAATAAAAAAATAATGAGAATTTATGGTATCTTTTCAAGAGTCTTTTATGGAAAAAAAAATCTAAGGTTGGCTATTAAATGCCAATATGATGAACATCGCTCCACGCTATTGCATCTCTCCCTGCATTGACATTTGGCCCCCGGGCTATGATGCAGCGGTAAGGTAACTAGTTGTTAATTCAGGCATCTATGGTTCGATCCCCAGCTACGGCGCATTTTGCAGAAATTTTTCCTCCAAATGGGGCGCGAACCCTGGGACACTGGGCTTCTAGATTGCCACCGCGAGCGCTTCCCGATTTACCCTGGTGACCGATGGGAAACTTCCGTGGAGCCGGATCGATCACCCCAGGTTCAATTTATCTACTGCCTGGTTCATCATTTTTTTTCCCTGCATTGACATTTGCTCTTTATTGTTTTTGAGTATCAAATAATTGATCAAAACAATCAACATTATGAACTTATTCTGGCAAGAATGATAAGCTTTATTATCTGGTTCAACTAGAAATTCAGAATGATATTTGATCCTGTCACGAAGTGAGATAGAGGCCCCAAGAGTGAGATGGTCTCCTGAAGATCACAAACTATTGATGCTGGCTCCGCCGTTGCTAACTCCTAATCTGCAAGACAAATACCGTTAGAACCCGCCGGGAAAAGTCCCCGGCAAGATACTCCGATGGTCAAGTCAGTCCCCGATGGTGGAAGAGCAAGGAAAGCAATAGAACAATAGTAAAACACTATTCTTGCACATACCTGAGGGATGTGGAGTGGAGATGCTTATATAGTCGGGGGAGCTGACAGCTTCTGTCCGCCTGCCACCTTTTGTCTCATAGCGAAGACAAGGTAAGGATACCCAGAGGTGGCAGGGTAATGTGTCACATACCAGAATAGGGAAAAGAGCGTTGTCAACTTAAAGGCGAGTGTCGTTGGGCGCCGCTCGGCCTGACACGAACGCATGCGGTCGTGGTATAGGCGGTCAGGGCATGGCAGGGATATCATGGCGTCAGCGAGATGCTCGCGATTCAGGCCAGAATGGTGCCTGACCTACGCCGACCCCGTACAGTCTCTACAAGTCTTGTGTCAGGGAGTGGTTGTTCTGATGAGTCACGACAAAACCTCGAATGCTAGTGCCGGCTGGCGACCTAGAGTGATAATGTCAACTGAGGGCATAGAATGATGAGGCCGACTGAGGGCCTAGAGCGATGATGCCAACTGAGGGCATAGAATGATGAGGACAACTGAGGGCCGAGAGTGAGGATGTCGACTGAGGGCATAGAGTTATGAGGCCGACTGAGGGCCTAGAGTGATAATGCCGACTGAGGGCATAGAGTAATGAGGCCGACTGAGAGCCTAGACAACTTAACTTCCCGAGTTAAGGAGAGCTTCCCCAGTGAAGGTGTGCTTCCCGAGTCATGGTGCACGCGGTTCAGTATGAACGTCCGAACTTGGCTGACTCAGGGATGGTAGGGTCAGCGACCGAGTATCCTTCTGGCTTAGGTTGCTCCTTGCTCGGGATCCTATGATTCAACGACACTCTGAGTAAGGACTTCTCTAGCTCAGGAGAACCCCAGGAGCGTGGGCCGCCACGCCTCGGCTGGGGGGCCGAGCCAAGAGCTGCGCGGGAGCTAGGCCCGCTTATAACCGCAAGATTCTTAAAGTTCCAACTCCCCTAACTCGGGAGTGCTAAGACTTAGCTGAGAGTCGGGACTTTTCGGACCCAAAACTATCTCGATTCGGAACTTCTCAACTCAAGGCTTCCGGGACTCGATGGCCTTCAGGGGCCTATGGTCCCCCTAGCCTCGGTGTTAGTCCTTTATCGAGGCCCATGCCTTCTTGTCTATAGAACCCACGAACACATCCTATGGTGAAGTCAACGGTTTGAAGAAGCCACCTGGGAACGCGAGGACGATATGAAACAAAAGTACCCAGAACTATTCTAAGTTCGAGGACGAACTCTTTATAAGGTATGGGGGATTGTAACGCCCGTAAAATCCTCTCAATTTTTACATGAACACTAATATGAATATTAGTACAATTCTTAATGGATTGTAGGTGGAATTCTAGTATAATTCTTAATGGGCTTTATGTGGGCTTTTCAAAAAAAAATAAATAAAAGGGGAAAGAACCAAAAAATAGAATTTGCCAAGGTTTGAACCTTAGACCTTAGGTGATAGCAAAGTTTTATGATGCATATGATAACCAATAGCCCCAATAGGGGTGTGCTGTTAGAGAAGAGAGGAAAATTGTACTTAAGGGTAGGTGATGTGAAGAGACACCATGTGAAGAAGGTGAAGAGGCACTTGTGAAGAGACAAAAGACATTATAAATTGTCCTCTTCTTCCTCCTTCTTCCTCCCCCACCGAATCTCCCTCTCCCTCTCCCATTTCCAAAAATCTCATCTAGGGTCTCTTCCCTAGAAAGCTTCACAAGGGAGATCTTTTGAAGACTTAAGACCCCTTATAAGGCGAGAAGAACAAAGGAGATCCTAAGAGCAAGGAGGTCTTCATCGCTCTCAATTTAAAGGTATATAGATTGGTGGTAACCAAGCAAAAGAGGTAAGTCTCCCCTCACCTGTAGTATAATTGCTTTGGGTGTTATGTTGCTTAAATCTTAGAGTAGGCCCCTTGAAGGTTTCGGCCAAGTCCTAAAACTATGATTAGGATCAAGTTAAATCCCCAACTATGCTTGCTAATGATTTCCTATGATATGATATGTATTATATGAAGGTTATATGATTTTTATGTCATATATGGCTGCTTGAAGGTTTCGGCCAAGTCCTAGTCTTAGGCTTAGGAGGAGGCTAAAAACCCTAAGTATGCTTCCTATTGGCTTAAGAGATCAAGAACATATTCCATGATTCATCAAATGACATAATAATGTTGGCATGCTTTTCTATGTTACTTTATGATTATGTTAAGCCTTATTCATGTATGCTTTATGTTATGCTTCATGTATCATGATTATGTTTAGGCCCTTTAGGGCATACCTATGTTATGCATGACTTATAAATGATGGAATGCCTAAAAGATGCTAAGAGCATTCTTTATGAAAAGAAAGGAAACATGATAAGCTATTTTACTTTTGTATGTGCTTGTACCGGACCCTAAAAGGGTCCTTGGGATGGGCTCCTATGTTACCCCTAGGCCGAAGGTTGCCTAGTTCTCTAGTAGGTCGGGATTAGCTACCTCGTATCTACTTAAAGGATGCACACAAATTATGAATGTGGTACAATGTCGGGCCCTTATGTTAAGAGTTATGTTCAAGTACTTATACATATATGTTTTCAAAGAAACATCCCTCATGCATAAAGACATTTATCTCATATTATGTGCCTACTTGAATTACCATACTTGAAGTTGAAATACTCTTGTGATATGAATCTTCATTCCATATGTTGTTTAACTTTCTCTATGTCCAATTCATGACGCATGGTTTTTGTGAGTAGGAAAGGATCTTACTAAGCCTATATGCTTATAGTTTAGTGTTTTCCTTATACTTCATAAAAGGGTAAGGGCATGCTAAACTAAAGGGAGCAGAAGGAGGGCAAAGATGTGTGTGGCAGTGGCATGGTGGAAGAGATCCTGTTACTTATGCTTGCTTATGAATCAAGAATTTACCCATGTCTTAAGTTTCCGCATTGTTACACTTGTTGATGCTAGATTATCATACTAATATGTCATACTATGTTTTATGTTTGGTCGTACAGTACAACATGCTATGCTATATTTTGTGTTCATTTCTAAAATACGATATTTTCACAACTAGCACTTGTCATGGAATTCATGTTTAGAGCTTGCTTGTTTAATGACTCAATATGGATTATGTAGCATGCTCTAGGGTGTTGGAGTTTGATGCCTACATAGTTCGATTCATACCTTTAAATTTCATGTGTAAACTCTAAAACCTATGTTAATGCTCACCTGTTTTTATGGGGTGTTCGTACTCACATGCCACGGATTAGGCCGTAGGTTGTAGGGAGTCTAGGGTTCCTCACATATAATGTCATGCTTGTTTAGTAGCTCATTCCCCATCTAGAGTCTTATATGTCGTAAGTTCACATGATTGCATAATGTACTTCTTGAGTTAAAAGTTTGAGCCAAGTTGTGCATATGAATATACCAAGCATGCTCCCATGTTGTGAGATGTGTTTACATGTTTTAAATTGTTCCATTGCGTTAAGGTATATATATATATATATATATATATATATGTTCGTGTAGTGCCGCCTTTCCCTTTTTGTAGGGATAGGAGGGGCGGGCGTTACACCAAATGGAGAAGTTGCACCCCCTCCCGCTGTCGCACCCTCCGAGACCCAAGCTACCGAGAAAAAATGGCGGAAGCGGCCAGTCCCTGGGATCACCCCCTGAAGAGGTTGAAGAAAGGCATATCCTCGGAGTTTCTACGCTCTGCTGTCGATGAGGATGCAACTCCCCGGTCCCCAAGAGTTCGGGAAGAACCTTCCTCCTCGACCGCCGCGGCCACGACTCCCATCGTTGACGCCCCGGTTCCCCCGACCGACCCTCCTGCTGCTCCACGCGGCAAGGAGGCGTCTAAGGACCTGCCTAGCTCCCACCGGAAGGCCCCAGTGGTGAAGAAGAAGGCGACAGACAGTTCCCAATTCATCCGGATAAAGGGGGCCACCTCTGAGGGTTCAGCAATGGCTTCTAGTTCAGAGGAGGGTGTCCCTGACCCGAGAGACGTTCCCAGCTAGTCAGGGCCCCCTACTAAGGAAATTCTCCCTCCTCCCATTCTACCGTGGCGGATAGCTGGATCAGCCCAATATCTGGACATGTTGCATCAGTCTCTACTGACGGTGACTATACTTGAGCTCTTCCTCTTTATTTTGGTGCCTTATCCTTACTGTCTTTGTCCCGCACCGTAGGTTGCCTCTAACTGTGCAGCCACAAGCCGTCTATTGTGCTCTGGGGGAGTCACTAAAGACCTTCTTCAGCGGGTGGCGACCGCCGAGGTGGAGGTTGGTCGTGCCCGTGAAGCCGGCCTCCTGCAGTTAGAGGTTAGCCGAGCCCTCCGAGTGAAGATAGAGCATTATCTCAGTACCTTAATAGCTTTTGAGGATACTTTGCATGGGTATAGACTCCGGGAAAGCCTCGGGTTCGAGAAGAATCAAGCCCTCATTGAGGACTTGCAGAAACTATCCCAGGAACGGGAGCAGCTCCAGACTCGGACGAGGGAGTTGTCTGATCAAGTCAGCCTCCTGGATCTGCAAAGAAAGCCCCGGAGGACTAGAATACGGAATGGGAGCGCCTAATGGCTCTGAAAGAATATGACTTAGAGCTATCAACCTTTTATGCCACCGACCTCCAGGAGTAGGTTACCCAAGTCCAAGCCCAAGCTTCCGCTGCTACCCAGAAGCTCCAAGAAATGTTAGGGGCTCAGGATTGTTTACTCCAGGAGGTGGCGACGCTGAAGACTGCCAAAGAGGAGGTTGAGGCTAAACTGCAGCAGCAACAGAGTGACCATGCAGCCCAACTGTCCAAGGCTGAAGAGTAGTCCAAGGCTAAGTTCCTACAGTCGGAGGAGTACACCGAGATTGTAGCCGGGTAGGCATTGAAGCGCCTCAAACAAGGCTTCCCTTGCGCTATCAGCCAGTTGGAGAAGGATCAAGTGCTGAAATCAGGCGCAGACTTGAGCGTTATAACTGTCTAGCGGGTCTGGGACGAACTTACTCCTGAAGAGTAGGACTTATAGAATCCTTCCTGACCTGGGCCCGGTCTCCCTGGACAATCCTCGCCTGCTGCATTTTCTTCTTCTTTCTAAGCTTTCTCTTGTAGGATAAGTATGTAGTCGCTTCAACTTTGAATGCAAATATTCCTAGACTTCTTATATTTTGATTGATTTCCTGCCCCCTTAAAAAGTTTTGTCTCCTGCCGGTGCCCCGCCTCCAAGTGGGAGCCGAGGTTTCCCTCTGCCTTAAGCATCTAAGGGGCAAACCCCCACGTCTTGAGAGACAAGAGTTCCACGGGGACAGCAGGGCTTTGCGGCTCTTGGCCGGGCATGTGCAGCTCCGAGGCCAAGCCTACTCACCGAGAGGCAGTAGGGTTTTGCAACTCTTGGCCGGGCATGTGCAGCAACAAGGCCAAGCCTACTCACCGAGAGGCAGTAGGGTTTTACAGCTCTTGGCTGGTCATGTGCAGCACCAAGGCCAAGCCTACTCTCCAAGAGACAGTAGGGTTTTACAGCACCAAGGCCAAGCCTACTCTCCGAGAGGCAGTAGGGTTTTACAGCTCTTGGCCGGGCATGTGCAGCACCGAGGCTAAGCCTACTCACCGAGAGACAGTAGGGTTTTGTAGCTCTTGACCGAGCATGTGTAGCACCGGGGCCAAGCCTACTCACTGAGAGGTAGTAGGGTTTTGCAGCTCTTGGCTGGACATGTGCAGCACCGGGGCCAAGTTTACTCGCCGGGAGGCAGTAGGGTTTTGTAGCTCTTGGCCAGGTATGTGCAGCACCGAGACCAAGCCTACTCACCGAGAGGCAATAGGGTTTACAGCTCTTGGCGGGCATGTGCAGCACCGAGGTAAAGTCTACTCACCGAGAGGTAGTAGGGTTTTATAGCTCTTGACCGGGCATGTGCAGCCCCGAGGCCAAGCCTACTCACCGAGAGGTAGTAGGGTTTTTGACGCCGGGTAGAATATAGATTATTCTGGGGCGAAAAGTTTCAGAGGGATTTACGAGAAAAAAATAAGAAAGTAATAACGAGATAAGGAGTAGCCAAAACTGGACTTAAACCTTATTGAGAAAAACAAGAGCGAAAAGAGAAAAATAGAGATATAGTCGTAACGTGGCTTAAGCGAGGCAAATTGATTCAATATCTAAACAACTTGTCCTAAACATCATCTAAGCATGAGTTTATATAGCACTCATATCCCTAAAAAAACTCTAAACCAACCAGACTTAGTCTCCTAAAATTTAGGAACAAATTTAACTAACAAAACTTAGTTTCCTAAAATTTAGGAACAAACTAAACAAAAATATATAACCCAAAAAAACCCTAAATATATAAATCTGAATATTATTTTGGATCCCCTCCTGCATCAGTCTCTCGGAGTTGAAGAGAACTCATCCTTGAGTTCGGTGTCTCCCTGATTGATGCTTAGTGTAAAGGTGAACTCCTGCAAGTAATTTACCCACTTAGCGTGTCGACTACTCAACTTATGTTGACCGTTGATGTACTTCAATGCCTCATGATCTGTGAATAAGACAAATTCCTTCTGCACGAGATAACGGCGCAAATGCTTTAAGGATTGCACAATAGCATAGAATTCCAAGTCATAGGTAGAATAATTTTTCTTGGCACCAGATAGTTTCTCACTGAAGAAGGCAATAGGGCGTCCTGATTGACTTAGAACAATACCAAAGCCAATGCTAGATGCGTCACAGTTTACTTCGAACAGTTTGTCGAAATCTAGAAGTGCTAGAACAGGTGCTTCGGTCATCTTTTGTTTCACCAGCTGAAAACTAGTTATAGCTGTTTCACTCCACTTGAACTCACGCTCCTTGAGGCACTCAGTTATAGGAGCAATTAAGGTACTAAAGTTCTGAATGAACTGACGATAGAAAGAGGCCAATCCATGGAAACTTCAGATGTCATGAATGGTTTTTGGCTGTGGCCACTCTAAGATTGCCTCTATCTTTGATGGATCTGCACGGACACCCTCAGTAGAAACTATAAATCCAAGAAGAGAAACTGTAGTCGTGAAAAAAGAACACTTCCTTTTGTTGACGAACAAGGATTCCGCCTTTAGCTTCTCAAAAATAGTTCGGAGGTGATCAAGGTGTATAGCCCTCGTCGGACTATAAATAAGGATGTTGTCAAAGTATACAACTACAAATCTTCCCAGGAAAGGCCGCAAGACCTGATGCATGAATCTCATGAACGTGCTGGGGGCATTGGACAGTCCAAAAGGCATGGCTATCCACTCGTACAACCCATGTTGTGTCTTGAAGGCTGTCTTCCATTCATCTCCTGGTTTGATTCGAATCTAGTGGTATCCACTCTTCACTGTGATTTTGTTGATAGCTCGGCTATCAACACACATGCGCCATGAACCGTCTTTCTTTGGTACATGTAGGGCAGGGATTGCACAGGGGCTCATACTCTCGCGAATATAGTCTTGTCTCAATAGCTCCATAACTTGTCGTTGTAGCTCTTTGGCATCCTTAGGGTTAAGACGGTATGTCGGTCGGTTAGGCAAGCTTGACCCCGGAACGAGATCAATCTGGTGCTGAATATCTCTCATAGGGGGAAGTCCTGGAGGAAGGTCTTCGACCATCAACTTAGCGAAGTCTGATAAGAGTTGTTGCACTTCAGCTGGTAGATCCGAGTCCGGGTCTATTATACATTGCTTTTGAAAGGAAGCAAAACATAGACTATATCTCTGTGCTTCATCTCATTCAAAAATCTGGACATAGAAAGTAGTGTAGAATTATTGGTTACCAAATTTGAAGGGGTTCCTTCTCGTCGGGGAGCCAATACGATGTTCCTCCCTTTGATGCTGAGGGTGTAAGTGTTCTTCCGCCCATCATGAATGACGCTGCGATCATATTGCCACGGGCGTCCCAACAATACGTGGCATGCGTCCATTGACACAACATCACACCATGTTCGATCATAATACTTGCTGCCAATAGAAAAAGATAAAAGACACCTCCTATCTATGGTTACCTCACTTCCTTTACTTAGCCATGATAACTTGTGAGGCTTTGGATGATGATCTGTCTTCAACTGTAGCTTTTGAACAGCTTCTTTAGATACAATATTTTCACAGCTTCCACTATCAATGATCATCTTGCAAACTTTGTTTGCAACCGTGCACGTCGTGTCAAGAATGTTGGTTCTCAGCCAATCATCTTCAGATTCTTCCTTAGGAATCAGTAGACTCTTGCATACGACGAGAGTCTCATGACCATCGCCATAAAGAACCTCGTCATCAATATAGTCATCATAAATTGGCTCATCAATCTGTTCGAGTTCATCCTCTATGTCTTCCTCAACTAGCAGAGTCTATTTTTTTTTATCTGGGATCTTTTACACTCCGAAGCTCGATGCCCCTGTTCATCACATCGAAAACACTTGATAGTGGTCTTAGGGCTACCTTGTGGTGGCTGCTGAGAAGGGTGCAGCTCTTGAGGGCGAACAACTTGATTGTTTTGATCGCTCCTAGTCGTCGGTCTTCGGTTTAGTTGTTTTTCAACTGTCAAGGCTCGCTGATAGACCTCCGAAATGGTCCAAAGTGAGTGAAGGCTCAGGGTGTCTTGTAAGGATTGACGTAATCCCCCTAAATATCGCGCTACCATCTTCTCCTCAGTCTCGGACAAATCATTCCGAGCAATAAGCTGATAGAATTCCTCTGTATAGTCGTCAACGGTTCTAGCTCCTTGCCTCAAGGTATGGAGTCGTTGATACAATGTTTGGGTGTAGCCGAAGGGAAGAAATTGCGTTCTCATTAGTTTCTTCATTTTTTTCAATTAGTGATTTTGGATTTACCTTGTCTCTCCCGTGATCGTCGAAGTTGCTCCCACCATGCTGAAGCTCGACCTTTTAACTTGATAACGACCAACTTTACTTTAATGTAATCAGATACTTCTTTATATTCAAAAATCCTCTCTACTTCGTTGATCCAATCAACGAAGCCTTCCGCTTGTAATGTGCCAAAAAAATCAGGAAGATCCACTCGGAAACCAAAGTTCCCAAATCGTTCCTCTCGACCATGGTGTTCCCGATATGTAGCACGACGATGATACAGGTTCTCGAAAGGAGACTCAGAGTTACCATCAGGGATCTCACGATCTTCAAGATCCCACGCTGCCAAACACTGGGTTAATTCCGCAACTTGCTTCTGTAAATCCTCAATCATCATTATATCTTGGATACTACGATCACGGTGCTGGGCTTCCTCAGTCAGAACCTGCATGTTGCGACCACGACCACGTCCACGATGACCCTTCATTGGATCTTAATGAGCTCTGATACCAACTGACGCCGGGCAGAATATAGATTATTCTGGGGCGAGAAGTTTCAGAGGGATTTACGAGAAAAAAATAAGAAAGTAATAACGAGATAAGGAGTAGCCAAAATTGGGCTTAAAACTTATTGAGAAAAACAAGAGCGAGAAGAGAAAATAGAGATATAGCCGTAACGTGGCTTAAGCGAAGCAAATTGATTCAATATCTAAAGAACTTGTCCTAAACATCATCTAAGCATGAGTTTATATAGCACTCATATCCCTAAAAAAATTCTAAACCAACCAGACTTAGTCTTATAAAATTTAGGAACAAATTTAACTAACAAAACTTAGTTTCCTAAAATTTAGGAACAAACTAAACAAAAATATATAACCAAAAAAACCCTAAATATATAAATCTGAATATTATTTTGGATCCCCTCCTGTATCAGTTTTACAGCTCTTTGCCGGGCATGTGCAGCACCGAGGCCAAGCCTACTCACCGAGAGGCAGTAGAGTTTTGCATCTCTTGGTCGGGCATATGCTGCACCGAGGTTAAGCCTACTCACCGAGAGATAGTAGGGTTTTGCAGCTCTTGGTCGGGCATGTGCAGTACCGAGGTCAAGCCTACTCACATAGGGCAGTAGGGTTTTGCAGCTCTTGGCCGGGCATGTGCAGCACTGAGGCCAAGCCTACTCACCGAAAGACAGTAGGGTTTTGCAGCTCTTGGCCGAGCATGTGCAGCACCGGGCATGATGGATTCTGCAAAGAAGGCAAAAGAACATCAGTTAGTATAAACAAGCGTTAATAAAAATAGAAGACTTACTGAGGTCCTGAGCCAGACTGGTAGACTTGGGGCTGAGCCCAGCCTTGTAGAGAAGCCTTTCACCATGGACAATGTCCAAGCCATGGAACTCCATTCCAGCCAAGATGACCCTGGCTAGTTGGTAACCCTGATCACCCTGGAAGTCACCTAAATTTGGGATGGCGGGCAATCCTTCCAACCAACGAGTTGGGGAGAAAGGATGTTCGGGGAGCCTGATAAAGAAAAATCGCTCTTTCCATCCCTTATGTGAAGAAGCAAGGCCAACTAGGAATATGTGGCTAGCTCGTACTATGAAACTAAAAGCTCCTCTAGATGCGAGGCTCGGAAGGAAAAAATAATGAAAGAAACGAGGGGTTGAAGGTATCCCAAACAATTTGAATAGAAGGAATGCCCCGCTCATTTGAGCAAAAGCATTCAGGGCCATCTGTTGAAGGGGAATGGTGAAGTACTGCGATATGGTCATGAAGAAAGGGAGGATTGGAAACCGAAGATTGAATTCTACTTGACCTATGAAAAAAGTGTAAAACCCTAGGGGAGGTTCTACGGGAGACTGATCGAGCCTAGGTGCCTTGACTTCAAACCTTGCTGGAATACCATATGTTTCACAGGAGGCTTGTAGGACTCCAGGCTTAACTCTCGATGATATGGCCTCGTACCATTCCGGCTAATAGGCCTGTTCTTTCAGTGGCCCCACACCTTCTCCCTCTCTACTCTTTCCTTTCTTTTTCTCTACCTTGCCACTTTTGCCTATGATTCTCAGAGAGAAGTGTGGATGATCAAGGAAGAAGGAAAAAGAAGGAAAGCTTACATTGAAAGAGACTTTGGCAAAGGAAAGAAGGTAGAACAATCTCTGATGGTCGGTAGTGCGAGAAGGTAGATGGCCATTTAGGAATTCCGTTTTATAGGGAGAAAGCGGTAACACAGAAGCAATTGATGCGAGACACGTGGGCGATGAATGACTATGGATCTCGAATAGTGTGACTCTTTATAGCCGATGATTGGTCTACCTAGATTATCACGTCGAGGAAATGACGCTTCGCAGGGCGCGCACTTTGTGGCGGCAACCTACTTGGCAAAAGGATTTCTTGTCACTAATGTGCTCCATGTGCTTTTAATGAGTGATTGACAGTCATTGATCACGACGCATCGATACTCTTAAAACTCTTGGGGTTAATTCAAATAAATACCTTTCTTCTACTGTGAAAATTTTGATTCCTAAGATCCATGAAATAGTAAAGGTGGAAAGTTCCTAACTACACTTTTACCTACACTTCTCTCCCCAAAAACACCACAAGTCCAATCAGTCAAATATCTTCTTTTGATTAGACTTAAAGGGGGGACTTATGATCAGGATGGGTAGCCCAAGGGGAACATGTGGCTCGAGAAGGCCACGTGCCATGGCTAGGAGGGAGAGAAGTGCTCTAGTCCCCGATGTTGATGCAGTCTGACCCTGATTGTTGTTTTGATGTTGACATCAATTTTAGTTTAGGTTGATAAGATGATTGGGATTAAGTCCTGGTCATGGACTAGGCATACCTAGTGGGACTAGGTTGGATGAAATCCTAGCTTGGAGGGCTAGGTGTAGGAAAGTCCTAACCTGGAGGGTTAGGTGTGGAAAAGTCCTAACCTGGAGGGTTAGGTGTGAAAAGTCCTAGCTTGGAGGGCTAGGTGTGGGAAAATCCTAACCTGGAGGGTTAGGTGTGGAAAAGTCCTAGCTTGGAGTGCTAGGTGTGGAAAAGTCCTAACCTGGAGGGTTAGGTGTGAAAAGTCCTAGCTAGGAGGGCTAGGTGTGAAAAGTCCTAACTCGGAGGGTTAGGTGATTGGAAATCCCGGTGAGTGAAGCCGGGTCCTGGTGAGTGAAGCCTGAAGTCCCGATGAGTGAAGCTGGGCATGAAGTCTTGGTCCGAGGGATTAAGCACGAGTTAGAGATGGGCTGAAGGCTTAATCTTGTGACTTAGAGGAGATTTGACCTTGCCTGGATCGGTCTGGTGACCGATCAGGGAAGTTGGCACGGTGTTCCCTCGTGGATCGGTCTGGTGACCGATCTAGCGATGACTGACCGATCTGGTGACCGATCAGGGAGCATACAGTGAGGTTGGGAACCTACTGCTCGGCTCCTGATCGGTCTGGTGACCGATCAGGGAGCATGCAGTTCACTCACTGCTCGGCTCCTGATCGGTCTGGTGACCAATTAGGGAGCATACAGTGAGTTGAGTTCCCTTGCTGCTCGGCTCCTGATCGGTCGGGTGACCGATCAGGGAGCATCCAGTAGGTTTTGGAAACCTTACTGATCTGCTCCTGATCGGTCTGGTGACCGATCTGGAACACTGTTCAGACCGTTCTGGTGAACGATCAAGTATCGCGGACTCCGTCTTATAACCGATCAGGCTGGAGCCTGATCGGTCAGGGAGCTTCCTGATCGGTCTGGTGACCGATCAGGTCCATGTGGCTACGAAAGCTGGGAGTCCCAGCAAAGCTATGGATCGGTCTGGTGACCGATCCACGAGGCCTGGATCGGTCCGGTGACCGATCACTTTAATTCAAAATGCACTGTCAGACGCTCTGATCACATCTGAACACATCTGATTTCTCTGCTCTTAATCTCTGATACTTGATTCTCTGCTTAATTTGCTGTGCTAATGATCTGATCAAGTGTGCAGGTGACAGGAATAGATTCAAACACTCAAGGAGAGTCAATGGGAATCTTTCCTTTGAGCAGGTTTGTCCGTTTTCCATCTCAGGTTGCAACGGACGCTGGCGCTGCAAGAGCTGCTGACTGGAGCTAGTCTGAGGGAAGCTCAGGGAGTCCAGGAGAGCTCAGTGGTTGGCTGGCTATTGCAGGTGAGCAGCTGGAGGCTGCAGTGAGGTGCTGTGACCTGGCGATCAATGGGAGAGACTTAAGCGCTTGATGGCGAAGAAGTCTCAACGACTCTAAAACGAAGTTCTCCACATTTGTGCTCTTGACACAACTCTGTTCTATCATCTTGAGCAAGCAACTGTTATCCTTGAAGCAACCTTGTGTTACTTGAGCACTTGGAAGAGAAACAAGAAGCTTGGCGAGCCCATCAGCGAGAAGACACGAAGAAGGGAGTTCTTGCGTGAGATCTGCGCTGGGTGGAGCTCGGTGAGAAGTTTGCTTGTGTTCTTGTGGTTCAAAGTGCTCAGTAAGTTTCTTCTTGTGTTTCCTGTACTTAATACTTGATCCATCTTGAAACGCTATGGAGAGGTTACTCCACCGAGAAGGAGGTTGCATTTTATCATTATTTTCCGGGGCTTGATTTGCCGACGATCAAGGGATCCCCCACCTTACGGGCACGCCAAGGAGTAGGGGCAAGTTATCCTCGTACCTTGTAAATCCTCTTTGTTAGCGTTTTGTGTTTGTGCTTAGTTTAGGTTTTAGTTTCTGCAACTCTGTTTTTGCTTCCGCTGTGCTACTAACCCAACTGCAGAGAAAACCTAAAATTGCAAGAAGTGGGTGTCTGGCTACATTAACCCCCCCTCTCTAGCCATCCAAGTTCTAACAAGTGGTATCAGAGCTTGGGGCTCTGTACAAGCGGATTAACAACCGAGAGTCAACGACAATGGCTTTGAGAGAAGGTTTTAGCACCACCCGACCACCCTTTTTCGATGGAGCAGATTTTCAATATTGGAGATCGAAGATGGAGTACTATCTAAAGATGGATATCAACACATGGTTCGCGGTGAAGGAGGGCTTTTCCCCTCTAAAGGATGATGAAGGAAAAGAATTGGAGTCTTAGCGTTGGTCGGCCGAGCAAACCCGAAAAAGTGAAGCCGACGCGAAGACGATGGTGACCTTACAATGTGGCATGAACAATGACCAACTCATCAAGGTTGGTCCCTTTACAAGTGCAAAAGATTTGTGGAATAAGCTCATTGAACTCCATGAGGGTACCCGAGACTCAAGAATCGCCAAGAGGGATTTGTTTCTCAACCAACTCCAAAATCTCTCCATGAAGGAGAGTGAACTCGTAAGTGAGCTCCACAGCAGATTCAAAGAGGTATTGAATGATCTCCACTCTATTGATGAAAAGCTCAAAGACCTTGTGAGGTATGTGTTAAAAGCATTTCCAAGGAATGCTTTGTGGTCATCCATGGTGGATGCCTACAAGGTTTCTAAGGATTTATCAATTGTAAAGTTAGATGATTTATTTTGCGAGATGGAACTTCATAAAATGGCTAACAAAGGCCCTAAGGAGAAGGGGATTACCTTAGTTGCATGAGAAAAGACTAAGAAGAAGAAGGAGAAGAAGAAGGAGAAGGAAGTCTCTTCATCCTCATCTTCATCCGAATCCGAGGAGGATGGCAGCGGCTCTTCTTTCTCTGAGATGACAAATTTTGTTAGAAGGATGATGAGAAAGAGTTGGCGCTTCAAGGGTAAAGGTAACCCTAGTGAAGTCAAAGTTGATAAATCTAACATTACTTGTTATGAGTGTAGCAAGAAAGGACACTTCAAGAGTGAATGCCCAAAGCTAAAGAAGAAGGAGGAGAAATCCAAGAAGAAAGAGGAGAAATCCAAAAAGAAGAAGAAGGCCTTGAAGGCCACTTGGGATGAATCCTCCTCAAGTTCATCCGATGAGGAGAAGGAAGAAAAGAGCACACGCCATGTTGCACTCATGACACTAGAAGATCAAGAGAGCAGTGATGAATCCTCCGACTCCTCAAACGTGGCTTCATCATCTTCGGATGATGAAGAGGTAATCACTCCCGAACTAATTAAATGCTATAGAACAATTGCATGCTTAACCGATTTGTTGAAAAAGTCAAAAAATAAGGTTAAGTCATTGAAAATTGAAGTTGAACAATTGAAGTCCTCTAGGGATGAGGATGTTGATGATTTGCATGTTGAGATGCTAGAGGATGAGAATAAATCATTGAAGAGTGAAGTTGAGAGACTCAAGAGTGTTCTTGAGAAATTCTCAACAAGCTCAAAAACTTTAGATATGATCTTGAATGCCCAAAGGGCAGTCTACAATAGGGTCGATATTGGTTACCGACCCAAAGAACCATCATTTGTGTCCCTAATGTCTAGGACTGATGTTAGACAATTTAATACACCTAGAGTTCAAAGGGAAGTAGTCAAGGCATGGGTGCCTAAGTCTTGCTTAGTAGGTGCTTTAGGTCCCAAGGTTTGGGTACCTAAATCTTCTATTTTTCGAATTGTGTAGGTTGGATTGAGGGGGAGCATCTATCAACTTGGTTCGTTGATAGTGGGTGCTCCAAACATATGACCGGTAATAAATCATTATTTAATATCCTTCAATGAAAAAATAGAGGTAATGTTTCCTTTGGTAATAATAGTAGTCTTAAGGTCGTAGGAATATGAGACATTCAAATATCCGAATGTCTTAGAATTAAAAATGTCCTTCTAGTCAAGGGGATGACATTTAATCTCGTAAGTGACAGTCAATTGTGTGATGCGGGTTACACAATTGATTTTCAATCAAGTCAATGTCTAGTTAGACAACATGACACCTTGGACATGGTACTAGTAGGAACAAGAGTAGATAACATTTACCAAGTATCCTTTAAAAGTGCTACTAATACTTTTGCTAAGTGCTTCATGTCAAGAGAAGATGAGTCCACCCTTTGGCACCGGAGGCTAGCACACGTGAACATGAAGAACATCCGGAAATTGGCCAACAAGGGATTAGTCCGTGGCTTACCAAGCATCAAGTATGAAAAGGACAAACTTTGTGATGCATGTCAAATGGGTAAGCAAAAAAAATCTGCACATAAAGGTAAAAGCACTGTAAGTACTTCTACCGCATTGGATTTACTTCACATGGATTTGTTTGATTGTAGCACTATTATATCCTTGAATGGAAGTAGATATTGTTTTGTTATCATTGATGATTTTACTAGATATACATGGACCTATTTTCTTAAATATAAGGAGCAAACCTTAGATGTTTTCATTTCTTTTTGTAGAAGAGTTGAAAATGAAAAATCATTAACCATTAAAACAATAAGAAGTGATCATGGAGGTAAATTTCAAAACCAACGATTTTTAGAGTTTTGTCAAGATAGAGGGTATAGACATGAGTTCTCCACTCCTAGAACACCACAATAAAATGGTGTTGTAGAGAGGAAGAACTGTGTTCTACAAGAGGCTGCACGAAGCATGCTTAATGAGTACTCATTACCGGGGTACTTATGGGTCGAAGCTGTAAACACAGCTTGTTACGTGCAAAATCGAGTCCTCATTCACAGATTTCTAGGAAAGACTCCACATGAACTTTGGTTTGGGAAACCACTTACGGTTAAACACCTTAGGGTGTTTGGTTGTAAGGTGTTTATTCTAAACACCAAGGACCATCTTGGGAAGTTCACAGCAAAGGCTGATGAAGGGATATTGGTCGGGTACTCCCTCATCAGCAAAGCCTACCGAGTTTACAACAAGAGATCTAGATTAGTTGAAGAATCTTCTGATGTTGTTTTTGAAGAAATTCCAAAAGCAAATGATCAACCAGAAGATGTAGAAGGAGTCCAATTCATGTTGGGGTAATCGACCCTGAGATGATCTGAAGGATCATGATATTTTGATGAGTGGACAATATGGTTAAGTTAGGATTTGTGTTGTTCTCACATGTGTACATGAGTGTGCAGGTGTACAGGTACACATGGACTTGGTTGACGTCTTCAGGTGAAGAATGGCATGGAGATAAGCTGGAGGCTTACGTGCGCATTCGAGAGACCATTGGATAGCAGGGATGATGAGCCAGGGGACGCGAACTTCGAGGCGTACGTAAAGGGTGGCATGGAGGCAAGCTGGAGGCTTGCGTGCGCATCCGAGGGACGAGGGCCGAAGATGAAGAGGGCGTGAAGGCAAAAGTCAAGACTGCTGGTGAAGAGTCGACTGAGTGGTGAGGGTCTGAGTATGTGGGCTTGTACTCAGGGGTTAAGCCGGAAGGGTTTGAGTGCGAGAGAGACTTGTACTCGGAGTGAAACCCTAGGCATAGGTGTGTACCAGTCGACTGACATTTAGGTAGTCGACTGGAACAACCTGGCAGATTTGAACGTTGTACTGTAACGGTCAAATCTGAGTGGGACCAGTCGACTTCCCAAGGGGCAGTCGACTGGTAGCGGCTGTTTTCAGATTCGAGCCCTATTTAAAGGGGCTCGTTTCCTACTATCTTTCTTGACGAAACCTGCTTGGATAAAGCCGGTTAGTAGTCTATTGTGTTCACAAAGCGTCCGAGGTGTTGTGGTGAGGTTTCTCCACCCACAAGGAGCGACACGTGATAGCCGGAGGTTATCCGGGGAGTGATCCACCGACGGATTCTTGGATTAGTCACCCGACCAGGGTGGATACAAAGTAAACACTTTTTGTTAGCGTTGTTTGTTTGTTTATTATTGTTTCCACTATGCAACTAACAATGCAGGTACGAGATCCAACCGAAAAAGTGCATTCACCCCCCCTCTGCACGCCTATAAACGATCCTTCAACTCATTTTAAATCCCTCGGATTACTCGTAGTGCGTGTGACTAAATAGGCTTTCGATTTATGTTGGCCGTCTATAATCAACCAATTATAGAACGATCATGAGTGGCACCTAGTAGTACATCATGACCCCCAATTAATCGAAAGATCAACGGTTGACCTCAGAAGTAATTCTGAAACCCTTCAGTAGCTCTAATGAATCGTGCCCCATTCCCTTCACCATCTTATACCCACTTGGTTCAGGACATGGTCTGTGTGTGTCAGTCCCCACTAGGCTGACTACGTCACACCTAGCCCAAGTAGTGTCTTTCTCGTCCTTTGGATTTCTAATTACTCTCATGTATTTAAGAGACTCATACTCTAAACATGATATGCTCTGGCCAGAGGCTTTGAGTAACAATCCGACGATAGGCCTGGGTATACATCTCCTCGCAAGGAGTGGTGAATCCTTTGTAGGCTGTTCAAACATCTTCGGGCACTTCGGCTTATACCCAACCATCCTGGGTCCACACCTCCTTAGAGATGCTTGCTTAAGATGTTAAAGTATAAGTCTCCATGACCAAGATGACTTGAACACCGCAAGTCAAAGGAACATCGCACTTAAGCTGCAGTAATAACTTTCATTGACATATCTATATGTAGATTACCATATGAAGTTTTACAGTCAGTTACTCCAATGAACTAATTCCCTTAACTAGCATCCATGTTTATCTCTGGACATCCCAATGTCACCAGCCAGTGAGAATCAGTTGATTAGAGAATAACCCATGCTAGTCTTAACAGAATTGATAGTGTCTGTATTTATCAATTCATCGACTAGGGACAATTTCAATACTTCACAATTGCACAAGTAGAGATAATCACTAGTTGTGAATCTATCACAAATTCTCTCATGCTGTGAATTGTATTGCGGACATTCAGTAAATGAGTTTAAGATCCCAATCAAATACACAAACATGTATACTCAAATAGTGAATTTTAATTTATTGAAATGAATGTTTACAATCATAAGGCGATTGCCTTAGGACACTTCTCTCATATCACTAACAAACTCCCACTTGGCCTAATGCCAATCGCTACGGTATCCAATACCACAGGCTCTAACATGACCCTCAAACTTGCTTTGAGGCAAGACCTTAGTTAAAGGATCCGCTAAATTCCTTTCAGTGGGAACTTTCTCAATTTGTATATCATTCCTACTTATAATCTCTCTGATCAGATGATAGCGGCGAAGCACGTGTTTGGATCGCTGATGAGACCTTGGTTCCTTTGCTTGTGCAATAACTCCATTGTTGTCGCAATAAACCGGTATTGCTTCATCAATGGTTGGAACCTCACCAAGTTTTGAGACAAACTTCTTGATCCAGACTGCTTCCGTGGTAGAATCCACTACGGTGTCTTGTTTGGAACTTTTCCAACTTATTGCGCCTCTATTCAAGATAAATACGTATCCAGACTGAGATTTGGAGTCATCCTTATCTGTCTGGAAACTGGCATCTGTATACCTACGTATTACCATATCTCCTTCTCCATATATTAGGAACACATCCTTAGTTCTTCTTAAGTACTTAAGGATTGTCTTGACAGCCGCCCAATGATCCATTCCTGGATCCGACTGGTATCTGCTTGTGACGCTCAAAGCATACGATACATCGGGCCTTGTACATAACATAGCATACATGATAGATCCTATCGCGGATGCATAAGGAATCTTATTTATGCAAATCCTCTCGTCTTCTGTGCGCGGACACATAGACTTTGAAAGGTTGATCCCATGCCTGATGGGAAGGTAACCTTTCTTGGATTCCGACATGCTAAACCTTTTTAGCACTCGGTCTATATATGTAGACTGCGAAAGACCAAGCAACCGTTTTGATCTATCTTTATAGATTCTAATCCCAAGGATATAGGTTGCTTCTCCCAGGTCTTTCATGGAGAAAGTTTTGGACAACCAAATTTTAACTGTTTGTAAGACTGATATATCGTTTCCTATAAGTAATATGTCATCGACATATAATACTAGGAATACGACTGCACTCCCACTAACCTTCTTGTACACCCAAGGTTCGTCAGGATTTTGTGAGAAATCAAACTCTTTGATTATCTCATCAAAATGGATGTTCCAGCTCCTGGATGCTTGCTTCAGTCCATATATGGATCGTCGAAGCTTGCATACTTTGGTTTTATCAACCGATGTGAAACCTTCAGGTTGTATCATGTATACATCCTCAAGCAGGTTTCCATTAAGGAAAACTGTTTTCACATCCATTTGTCATATCTCATAATCATAATGAGCTGCTATGGCCAGGAGCATCCGAATGGATTTAAGCATAATTACCTTCCATGTCGGTTTTCTTCTTGAAAACCCACTTGCACCCTATGGGCATAATCCCTTCAGGTGGGTTAACCAAGTCCCATACTTGATTTTCGTACATGGAATCCATTTCCGACTTCATGGCTTCAAGCCATTTGTCCCTTTCTGAACTTTTTAGAACATCTTCATAACTGATAGATTCGTCATCGCTTATGAGTAACACGTCATTCGATTCACTTATGAGAAATCCGTATCTCTCTGGAATATTGCGTGTCCTATCAGACCTACGAAGAGGTGTTGTTGTTTTAGGTTCAACTGATAGCTCATCATTATGAGTTATTGGTTGTGGGTCTAGACTAGGTGTCTCTGTAATGTCTATTGGAGTTTCTTGAACATCATCAAGTTCAATGCCACTCCCACTGTTTTCTTGTAAAAGAAATTCTTTTTCCAGAAATACAGCATGCCTTGAAACAAACACCTTTTGTTCCAAGGGATGATAGAATTGGTAACCCTTCGTTTCCTTAGGGTATCCAATAAATAGACATTTATCAGACTTAGCATCCAATTTGTCTGATATAGTCCGCTTCACATAAGCAAGAGAACCTTATATCTTAAGGTGAGTTAAGTGAGGTTTCTTACTATTCCATATCTCATATGGAGTAGTAGAGACTACCTTGGTCGGGACTCTGTTTAGCAAGTAAACAGCTGTCTTAAGTGCATAGCCCCAAAAGGATTTTGGAAGAGTTGCATGATTCATCATCGACCTAACCATGTCCATCAAGGTTCGGTTGCGCCTCTCAGATACACCATTATGCTGTGGTGTATATGGCGGAGTCCATTGGGACAATATCCCATTGTCCCTAAGATAATCTTGAAACTCTTGACTTAAGTATTCACCACCCCGATCGGATCGAAGTATCTTAATACTTTTGCCAAGCTGTTTCTCTACTTCATTTCTGAACTCTTTGAATTTCTCAAAAGCTTCAGATTTGTGTTTCATTAAGAACACGTACCCGAATCGTGAGTGATCATCGATAAAGGTGATGAAGTAGCTATAGCCTCCTTGTGCAAGAGTTGACATTGGTCCACATACATCAGTATGTATTAGACCAAGCAATTCTCCCACTGGATTACCTTTTCCGGAAAAGGGTAATTTGGCCATCTTGCCTTTTAAGCATGATTCGCATGTATCCAATGAACCGGGTTCAAATGATTCCAGAATTCCACATCGGTGTAATTCGGTCATGCGTTTCTTACTTACATGGCCAAGACGACAATGCCACGTATAGGAGTCTATTTGATTATCTATTCGAGCACGTTTGTTGCTAACTTCGATATTGAAAACGTCACCGGATAAATCTAACGTGTAGATACCATTGCACAAAGTTCCATTCCCATAAAGAACGTCATTTAAAGTTATGTAACAATAATTGTTACTAAAAGTTAAATGATAACCCTTTTCATTCAAACATGAAATAGATACAATGTTCTTTATTAACGAAGGAACAAAATAACAATTATCCAATTCTAAGACACGTCCAGTGGGGAGCTTTAGCAAATATGTTCCGATGGCAACAGCAGCAATCTTTGCTCCATTTCCAACTCACAAATTCGCTTCTCCTTTGACGAGTCTTCTTCTATTCCTTAGCCCCTGTATGTCATTACATATATGTGAGCTACACCCAGTATCAAGTACCTAGGTATTTGAGGAAATAGAGTGACATTCAATAACGAAGATACTTGAAGAGGATAGGGCATCGGATGCCTTATTCTTCAAGGACTCAAGATAAACCTTGCAATTTCTTCGCCAGTGACCCTCCTTGCCACAATGATGGCAAGTTCCTTTTGGTTTCTTTTCAGTCTTTTTGGCCTTTTTCTTCTTTCCTTTATTCTATTCTTTGGCCTTCCTCTTAGAACCTTTCTTCGAGGAACCAACTAACAGTACCGCCTTTTGATCCGGCTTTACAGAAGGCTCCACAGTCTTCAGCAGGTTGAGCAACTCAGGAATGGTAGTCTCTAGTTTGTTCATCCGATAGTTCATCACAAATTATGAATAACTTTTGGGTAAACAACTCAGAATTAAGTCAATACTTATGGTTTTAAATATCGTGATAGGAATAGAAACAATTTTGTATGCCAAAACATCAACAATTCCATGTTTTATGATAAATCTAGGAACAAAGACCAAGGAACAAACTCCAAGGAAGGAAGAAACATGCCTAGAAAAATAGGCAAACCTAGAAATGATCAAATTAGGTCTAGTGATCCTAAGGTTAGGAAGTTAGAAAAGGAAAACCAAGTTTTAAGAGCAAAACTTGATGAGTTGGAAAGAAAACTTTGTAGAGTAATTCAAGGGTCCAAGGAATTGAACATGACATCAAAAGGCCAAAATTATAAGAATGGTAGGCCGGACTTAGTATACCGTTCTAGGAGGGCCAATGTTGATAAAGTATCGTATTCAAGGATGCCCTATAACTATGGTAGAGAAAAAGTCAAAAATAGCAAGGAAAAGCCATTTAAAGGGAAAGAAAAGAAATTGACCAAAGAAAAGGTCTATAGGGTTAGGAGAGTAATAGTGGAAGGTCAAGAGGCACCGGAAGAGCACCGGTGTGGTCTAGCTCTTGCCGAAGAGTTACCTAGGGAGGAAATTAGGGCTAGGAGCTCAAGGGAGAGCTCTGGAAGCCAAAATGAGTTCCATGGTCAATGGATCTCAGGTGGTCTACCTCTAGGAGATTGAAAAGGACTATAGGGTGTGTTAAGAGGTTTAAAAGGCTAAGGTTAGTCTTAATCCTAGAAAATTGGCACACTAAAAGGAAAATTATAGGGAAAAAGGTGAAATTGGGGTTTTGATTGAGAAAAATCGATTTTAATACCTAAATACCATATAACTCGATGTTAAGGATTGATTATGAATAAGTATGGGAGAAAGTATCGAGGTGAGGTCCGAATTAGAACTTTTGGGAAAGGGTTTCATGATACATTCTAGAGAAATTCAAAATTTATACCAATCGTGGGATTTGGGATGACTTTAACTGAAATTATATTTTTCCCAAGTAAATATAGGATCCACAAATATCCCCACAAGATTTCAGAATTTTTGGGAATTTGTGAAATTAGTTAGGCATTTCTGAAATTCGGACTGAAAATCTGAAATTCAGAACATTGGACACCAGTCGACTGGCTGGAGGCCAGTCGACTAGTAAAACCACAGAATGTAATTACACTCTGGACCAATCGACTGGCCCAGGGGCAGTCGACTGGTGCGCGGGTTTTATAAAAGGGAAGGGCGCGCGGAGAAAGCCAAACCTAGGGTTTTGGCTGATCACTCCCGACGATTTTCTCCTCCTCTCAACTCCCTTTGTGTTCTAAGCTCCTCTTGAGCCCTCAAATTCGTCTTTAAGGCCTCCCCTAACTCCGATCTATCTCTAAGGTTTATGGAAAACCTTCTTTTCTCAAGCCATTCTCTCAAAACCGAAAATCATGAAAAGAGCAGTCAAGAGGTATGATGATTTAAGGTTCATTTCTCCATTTAGGCTTTGCATTGACACTAATATGATGTTTTGTGTATGTTTTCTTTGATGTTTCCTCTTTTGGGGTGTTATCTTGGTATGCATGCTTGTGTTTGGGATATTAGGGTTGTGTCTAAGAGGTCTAGGGGTGAGGGTTCATCCCGACCAGGTCCCCAAGCTTCAGAGGAGTCAATATTTAGGAGCCGGGAATGCAAGAAGAGATTCGAGGAGAATGAGTTTGTTGTGTTGCCCTATCGGTATCTGAACAAATCCTATTTTGAGGAAAAAGCGCCATAAATTACTGAGATGGTGACTCATTTCAGCATAGAACAGTTGGTTTATTGCCAACATGATATTAATATTGATCTATGCAAATTTAACCTGTATTGATTCAGACAATAATATTTATGAATCAAGAGTAGTCGGAGTCACCATTCCTTTCACACCCATGATTTTAGCCAGTTTCTTGGAGTGTCGGGCGTCCAACAATGTCAACACCTATTTTCCCAATGTCATTGAGCCACTTGAGTTTCAAAACATCACCGTTGATCAGATTCATCTTCACTACTTTAGACGGCATAGACATGAATCTGAGCGTACTTTTGATGCAAAGCCTATGAGTCCATCTAGCCATGTTCTGTATAAAATTGTTGTAGAATGCATCCTACCCATTGTCACTAAGGGGAGAGCGAGGATTCGGTTGCCTCACCTAGTGATGATGTATGCTCTGGAGAGGCGATTGGATATAGATGTGTCCTTGCATGTATTTGCCTTGATTTGTCATTTTTCCTAGAGTGTGAATGGGAAAATTTATATGCCTTTTTGCCACATGTTGACTGAGTTCTTCCAGCTACGATTTGGCATTCGGGTCACTAGTGGTCAGGTCATGCACCTGTCCAAGGATTACGATCAGATTGGCACACGCCAATTATCCTTGGCAGGGATTGAGAGTAGACAGGGAGCATTTGTGTAGAGGGAGCGACCAGAGGCCACTGCTGTAGATGAGGAGCCTACCGAGCTGGTTACCCGTGCAGAGTTTACTCAGTACCGTGAGGATGTTCATGGGCTTCGTGAGGATGTTCATATCATCCAGGGGGATGTTCGGAGCCTCCAGCAGGGCCAGGCGGCGACTCAGAGGGATGTTCGGGGCCTCACAGAGTTTTGCCAGGGCTTCATGACCAAGCAGGAGACCATGTATGAGATGCTGCAGCGATGGAATTTAGCATATCAGGGTCCTCCTGCTCCTCCTCCTCCTCCAGACGGTGATGACCACATGTACTTCTGATCAGATGTTGTAGTTGTTGGGTTCCAGTGTTGAGAGTGTTTGTCTTGATGTTTCATTATACCTCTCAAACGCTTCGTATTCTGATGATTGTATTTCTATGGATGATTTCAGGGCCTTGGCCCTAGGTACTACTTTAGACTCTATGGATTACTTCATTGTATAAATTTATGGCATGTGACTTATTTCATTAGTTTCTATTTGGTTTTTGTATTTTTATCATGCTCAATGATGCTTTAAATATTGCTTGAATATCTCTAAGTGTTAATGGGTGGTTCTTGTATGATCAACATGTATGAGTGTTCATGATATGTTTGAAATTTTATATTGATTATTATCTAATATGGTTTGATTGAAAATCTAGAGGATATCATGTTTAAGGAGATGATCATTTAGATTCAAGAGGAAAAGAGGGGAAGCTCTTGTCGAAATGGATACATCTATATGAAAAAGAGTGTGGAAACCATTTTAAATGTCAAATGGAGTTGATAGAAAGTGCAAACTATAGGATACAATGATTAGAGGTCAATCTTGATACAAAGTTTACATAATTTGAGAACTTTAGAGTTTGTACCAAAAGTCAAGCACGGTTGATGTTTTTCATGAACCAAATTTTTCTAAGGTAGGGAATACCTTAACAACTGTGCTTGCAAAGTTTCACATTTTTCCAGATTTTCTGGAATTTTTTATCAGTTTCTGAATTTCGACTGAAATTCTGAAAGTTGTCGTATTAGTCGACTGCCCTGGGGGCAGTCGACTGGTCGTATGGACAGAATGAGTTTGTGTGATTTCTAAAGGTTTTTTTTAAGAAATAGGATTAAGTTCTATTTGGCACCTAGAGTATGGTTGCTTGGGGCAATCTTTTGATGGTGTCAAAGGGGGAGAACTAGGGTGTTAAGTTAGGTCTGGGTTGAAATTTAACTTAGGTTTGGTTGTAACTTTAGAGTTAGGTTGGGAGAACTTAATTCTAACCTGGGATTAGCAATAAGGGTTGAAATTTGGGAGAAAGCATAGGTTAAGGGGGAGATAGCCTCTTGTGAGATATGCTTAAATTTCAATTGTTTTTGCTATTATTATTGCTATATGTTTACCTAACTTAACATATTGCCACACATCAAAAAAGGGGAGATTGTTGGGGCAATCAGCCCTGAGATGATCTGAAGGATCATGATATTTTGATGAGTGGGCAATATGGTTAAGTTAGGATTTGTGTTGTTCTCACATGTGTATATGAGTGTGCAGGTGTACAGGTACACATGGACTTGGTTGACATCTTCAGGTGAAGGATGACATGGAGGTATGCTGGAGGCTTACGTGCGCATCCGAGAGACCATTGGATAGCATGGATGATGAGCCAAGAGACGCGGACTTCGAGGCATACGTGAAGGGTGGCATGGAGGCAAGCTGGAGGCTTGCGTGCGCATCCGAGTGACGAGGGCCGAAGATGAAGAGGGCGTGAAGGCAAAAGTCAAGGCTGCTGGTGAAGAGTCGACTGAGTGGTGAGGGTCTGAGTATGTGAGCTTGTACTCAGGGGTTAAGCCGGGAGGGTTTGAGTGCGAGAGAGACTTGTACTCGGAGTGAAACCCTAGGCTTAGGTGTGTACCAGT
>JAGFNQ010004267.1:167457-191896 GCA_024364735.1 Boesenbergia rotunda | reverse complement strand
ACCAATCAAGAGTGGTCTGATCGGTCCACAGAACGATCGGTAAGCTCACAGAAGGTTCACAACCCTCTGCTCGACCTCTGATCGGTCCCCGGACTGATCTGGCCCCCCTTGTGGTGATCGGTCCACAGACCGATCAGAGGGGTCACAGAACACTTCGCGAAAAATTGTTCAAACTCTCTGTGTTGGCTTGGATCGGTCCACAGACCGATCTGACTCACTGTGGTGATCGGTCCACCGACCGATTAGGAGGCTCACAGAAAACCTTCCAACCTGACTGTTCGCTTCCTGATCGATCAGCCGATCGATCAGGGGTCTGCCTGATCGGTCACCTGACCGATCAGGACCAGGCCAGATCGATCAGGCCGGAGCCTGATCGGTCTGGGCGCTCCCAGATCGAACGGTGATTCGTTCGATCACATTAAATTACGGTTGGTGGACCGATCCACCAACCGATTAACTTCGTGTAAACCCTACATTTCCAAGCCCTAGCGCCGAAGCACCTCCCTGTTCGTGCGAGTCCATCTCCCTCTTCCTTCCTACGAGTGTTCGGCGAATCCGTTTCAACCTTGGGTCTCTGGCTTGCGAGCTCACTGTCTGCGCAAGCTTCCTTCCTGAGTTTTTGCCTGCGCTCGGTTTTAGCTGTGAGTCGCTGGGTTGCGTGTGCACAGTTTGATCTTCTCAAACAATCGATCAACTCAACAATGGCACCGAAGTAAGGGTCTCATACTTTCTTTGTTGATTATATCATAATACTGGGTGAACTAACCTTGATGTTTGATTTTGGGGTTTATTTTGGTGTGTGCTGTGTGTACCTTCCCATACGATCGAATCTTCTTGTCATTGTGATCCTTTAATTTGTGTCATGATTATCAACTTGGTCCATTCAATTTGATCTATCTTATTATCTCATTAATTGAACCGTGTCTTGACCAATTTGATCAATGCCTTAACCTTGTGGTCTTTTGGCTTGATTATCAACTTGTGACATGATCTTATCCATGTTCGATTTACTTATATTGATCCGATCTGTTGCCATGATCTCTATCCGACATCAGAAAATCGTCCAAGGGAAAAGAACCCATGGAGGGAAGCTCAAAGGGTAAAGCCCCTTCTTCTTCCGCGCCCTCCCGAAGGCCTCAGCCTTCTTCGAGTTCCAGATTCCCTAACACTGCTTGTGAGCAAGCGTTCCAGTCTAGAACTTTCAAGTTGCTTTCTTGCCGGTCAATCGATGGTCCCTTCCTGTCCGAGCATTGTCCCTCCATTGTGGAGGTGATTACTTTCTATAATCTTGGTTTTCTTCTCTCCCTTGAGCGGACTATAAACTATGACATTATTTCTGAATTTTACAATAACCTTCAACAAGGACCTCGAGGTGGCTTTGAATTCACTACCCGAGTAGCCAAGAGAAATCTTGACTTCTCTTATGATATCCTAGCTGAGTATCTGGGCGGTCGATGATCGCCTAATTTTTATTCCATTTACCCAGAGCTTCCTGACCCCCTACTGCCTCCTTTTGCGGACGTCATCCCCGACACCATATATCAACACTTCTTTGGCCATCCTCGACCAGCTGGTCTTGATGAGTTAGGGCCTGATTTTCCGACTTTTGCGGCCCTTCGACTGTCTCCTACTGATTACATTCTGTTCAAGATAATCACCAACTGCATCCTGCCGATCACTTCCAAACCCTTGACCGAGATCCGACCTTACCATTGCCTGATGCTCTATGGCATGCACCGCCACATGAACTTTGACATCATGGAGAGCATTTTTCAGTCCATCATATCTTATAGAGAGCCGAGCCGACGCACTGTCTATATGCCGTTTGGTCACGTCATCACTGACTGGCTTATGTCAGTAGGTGTTGATGTAACCAAGGGCAGGACAATGCCCATGGTTAAACAGGATTGCAGACTTGGCAGGCGGGCGTTTGCCAAGTCTGGCATCATCATTAGAGATCATGATCGGGCTCTTGTTTGGAAGGACGGGAGGGGTCTTGGAGAGCTACCTAGGGGCGGTGCACATATTCAGGCACCGACGGACGCTGCTGCTCAGCAGGAGGCACCCATACCAGCAGCGGATTATGATTATGAGCCAGATCCAGACATCCGATGGCAGGTGTCCGAGCTGGAGCTCGCTATGCAGCACGATTTCCATGTCTCAGAGCTTTGGCGAGAGGAGGTCCGCTCGGAGTTTCGCTCCTTCGATCGCAGACTGACCGCGGTGGAGTCCGATGTCTCAGGGGTCCGTTCTCTGCAGCAGACATGGTATGACGAGTGGCACCGGCACACGTTTCCTAGAGATGCGCCCTTTGGCAGTGCTGCACCGGGGTCTTTTGTTCCTGATGATGACACGATGGATGACCCTATGCATGATGACCCCCCCCCCCCCCGCCGCCAATGGTTGATGTATTCTGCTTCTGTCTGTGACTTGACTATTTGCCTGTTTGGATTGTATGACTTTATGGCTAGATGCCTATGACTTGACTTTGATGGTTTTTGTGATGTATTTGCCTTGACTTTGATGCGATGTGCTGCATCAGCTATGACTGATTTTTATGTATGTTTTACTATATTATGCTTATTGTTGGTTTTTATGATTGTTCATATGATTGCTATCATCATGTATGTCTTATTATGCATTGCTATGCTTATGACGCCATGTCCATATGATACATATGAGTGTTTTGCTATGCTTTATATCTATCATATGTTTTCATATGTTTTTCAAAATAAATCAAATCTTATGTTGTTTTGGGAAACCCCTAGGGTTGAGGGGGAGTATGTTTAAACTTAACAACCCCTCTAGACCCTTTTCGGTGTTTGACAAAGGGGGAGAGTGTGGTTGGTTAAGTTTAGGACGATTATGAGTTTAAATGTTGTAGGGGGAGGATCCTGATTCTCCTACAATTCTGAAATTTGAGACTATTGGATTCAAATCCCTAAACTTAAAATCGGGTTGTCAAACAACAAAAAGGGGGAGATTGTTGATGCAGTCTGACCCTGATTGTTGTTTTAGTGTTGACACCGATTTAAGTTTAGGTTGATAAGATGATTGGGATTAAGTCCTGGTCATGGACTAAGCATACCTAGTGGGACTAGGTTGGATGAAATCCTAGCTTGGAGGGCTAGGTGTGGGAAAGTCCTAACTTGGAGGTTTAGGTGTGGAAAAGTCCTAGCTTGGAGGGCTAGGTGTGGAAAAGCCCTAACCTGGAGGGTTAGGTGTGAAAAGTCCTAGCTTGGAGGGCTAGGTGTGGAAAAGTCCTAACCTGGAGGGTTAGGTGTGAAAAGTCCTAGCTGGAAGGGCTAGGTGTGAAAAGTCCTAACTCGGAGGGTTAGGTGATTGGAAATCCCGGTGAGTGAAGCCGGGTCCTGGTGAGTGAAGCCAGGTTGACTGAAGTCCCGGTGAGTGAAGCAGGGCATGGAGTCTTGGTCCGAGGGATCAAGCACGAGTCAGAGATGGGCTGGAGGCTTAATCTCGTGACTTAGAGGAGATTTGACCTTGTCTGGATCGGTCTGGTGACCGATCAGGGAAGTTGGCACGGTGTTCCCTTGTGGATCGATCTGGTGACCGATCCAGCGATGACTGATCGGTCTGGTGACCGATCAGGGAGCATACAGTGAGGTTGGGAACTTACTGCTCGGCTCCTGATCGGTCTGGTGACCGATCAGGGAGCATGCAGTTCACTCACTGCTCGGCTCCTGATCGGTCTGGTGACCGATTAGGGAGCATACAGTGAGTTGAGTTCCCCTGCTGCTCGGCTCTTGATCAATCCGGTGACCGATCAGGGAGCATCCAGTAGGTTTTGGGAACCTTACTGATCTGCTCCTGATCGGTCTGGTGACCGATCTGGAACACTGTTCAGACCGTTCTGGTGAACGATCAAGTGTCGCGGACTCCGTCTTATAACCAATCAGGTCGGAGCCTGATCGGTCAGGGAGCTTCCTGATCGGTCTGGTGACCGATCAGGTCACAGCCTGATCGGTCTGGTGACCGATCAAGTCCGTGTGGCTGCGAAAGCTGGGAGTCCCAGCAAAGCTGTGGATCGGTCTGCTGACCGATCCACGAGCCCTGGATCGGTCCGGTGACCGATCACTTTAATTCAAAATGCACTGTCAGACAATCTGATCACGTCTGAACACATCTGATTTCTCTACTCTTAATCTCTGATACTTGATTCTCTGCTTGATTTGCTGTGCTAATGATCTGATCAAGTGTGCAGGTGACAGGAATGAATTCAAACACTCAAGGAGAGTCAATGGGAGTCTTTCCTTTGAGCAGGTTTGTCCATTTTGCATCTCAGGTTGCAACGGACGCAGGCGCTGCTGGAGCTACTGGAGCTAGTCTGAGGGAAGCTCAGGGAGTCTAGGAGAGCTCAGTGGTTGGTTGGCTGTTGCAGGTGAGCAGCTGGAGGCTGCAGTGAGGCGCTGTGACCTGACGATCAATGGGAGAGACTTAAGCGCTTGGTGGCGAAGAAGTCTCAACAACTCTAAAACGAAGTTCTCCACATTTGTGCTCTTGACACAACTCTGTTCTATCATCTTGAGCAAGCAACTGCGATCCTTGAAGCAACCTTGTGTTACATGAGCACTTGGAAGAGAAACAAGAAGCTTGGCAAGTCCATCAGCGAGAAGACACGAAGAAGGGAGTTCTTGCGTGAGATCTGCGCTGGGTGGAGCTCGGTGAGAAGTTTGCTTGTGTTCATGTGGTTCTAAGTGCTCAGTAAGTTTCTTCTTGTGTTTCCTGTACTTAATACTTGATCCATCTTGAAACGCTGTAGAGAGGTTACTCCACCGAGAAGGAGGTTGCATTTTATCCGGATTTTCCGGGGCTTGATCTGCCGACGATCAAGGGATCACCCACCTTACGGGCACGCCAAGGAGTAGGGGCAAGTTATCCTCGAACCTTGTAAATCCTCTTTGTTAGCGTTTTGTGTTTGTGCTTAGTTTAGATTTTAGTTTCTGCAACTCTATTTTTGCTTCCGTTGTGCTACTAACCCAATTGCAGAGAAAACATAAAATTGCAAGAAGTGGGTGTCTAAGTGGGTGTCTGGCTACATTCACCTCCCCTCTCTAGCCATCCAAGGTCCAACACCCGAGGCTAGCTCGGGAGGAAATTGCCCGAGGCCACTTCGAGAGTGGTGTGCCCGAGACCAGCTCAGCCTAGCGTTCCCGAGACCACCTCAGAAGAGGTGCGCCCGGGACCGGCTCAGGCACTAAGAGTTCCCAAGCTCAACTTGGAGAGCGGAGCCCGAGACCAGCTCGGGAGAGAGAGGATGAATGAAGAGAAGTTTATCGTTAACGACGATAATGACATATTTAATATATGCGACGGTCGTTTTAAGTGTCCCCTCCCTGAATAAGAATATTGACCGACAGTTATGTCCCATAACACATGACTTAATGTACACGACAGCTGTTAACCATGAGCCCCCAGTGAACAATAGCTGGCAAGCGACCACGAATCAGGAGGCGTGGGAATATGGGAGGTAGTTATAACTATGTGGTAGCACTCGAAGGAAAGAAGCAACGATTATATAAGGTGATTAAGCCCCTAGGTGAAGGGGGATCTTCTGAACTCTAGTATTTTGATTCTTCTTGCTCCTGCTCTATCCTTGAATAATCTCTGACTTGAGCGTCGGAGAGGGCTCCACCAAAACACCTTCCGATGTATCCCCTTAACGCTCATGTTACTCTCGTAGACGTAGACATCCTCTTTCATCATCACTCCAGGCTACATCACGATGACTTATCGTCCACGTTGTTCACATCCGGAACACACCTCTAATGTTCTTGTATCAGTGTCATCTTCTAGTCCCATCGAGTATTTTCCTGTAGCAGTTCCATTTCCAATTGCAATTCTCAGATTTTCATTATCCTCAAAAATATTTGTTCGATATTGTTCATGTTTTGGGTGAGACCGTAAAGAATGAAAAACAACAAGTGTTAAAACTAGTTATAATTCTAAGCATAGACGTAAATTTTATTATTTTAAATAGAAAATACTAACTTTAAAATAATCCTCCTATATTTCTTCAAAAACCGTGAATTGTATCTCTATTTGAACCACTTTAAATGACTTTGATATTATGTAAAAGTCTTTTCGATTACAAGTTTTTTGTTTAGAGCTGGCAGTATTTTTGTTTCTATAGATTTTTTTCTTAAATGACTCCACTTCTATCACGCCATCCTTGTGTGACAACCTCAACCATGAGTTTTAACAATTCGTTGCTCTCTTCAGTTATCCATACATTATATTTAGCTTGCAAATCTCGCATTGGTAATATCTCTTAAATAATAATAAGATAGAAAATAAATACATAAGCATGCCTAAGAATCTTTTCAAAATCACATGCCATTACACATTGTTTATATTTTATGCATGGAAAATGATTAACGCATATCTAAACAAATTTTATGTAATTTATGATGCAAATTGGGGCTCACATGATCCTCTTTTTCTGCTTTTTTTTAGTTAGTTTTATATTTTATGCATGGAAAATGATTAACACATATCTAAACAAATTTCATGTAATTTATGATGCAAATTGGCTCACATGATCCTTTTGTGGCAACCTCAGCCATGAGTTTTAACAATTCGTTGCTCTCTTCGGTTTATATTTTATGCATGGAAAATGATTAACGCATATCTAAACAAATTTCATGTAATTTATGATGCAAATTAGCTCACATGATCCTTATGTGGCAACCTCAACCATGAGTTTTAACAATTCGTTGCTCTCTTAAGTTATCCATACATTATATTTAGCTTGCAAATCTCGCATTGGTAATATCACTTAAATAATAATAAGATAGTAATATCACTTAAATAATAATAAGATAGAACATAAATACATAAGCATGCTTGAATCTTTTCAAAATCACATGACATGATTAACGCATAACTAAACAAATTCGGCAATGTACCAAAGGGCGCACCCAAGAATTAATATTTACCAAAAGACGTATCATGGTTTCATTTTTACCAAAGGACGCACTCATTTTAGTGAACTTCCTCTTATACCCCTCCTGCTATGTACTGTCTTTCTCTTTCTCTCTCAGTAACAAATTCCGAGACATCTGCAAATGTTTTTTCAGACTTTTATTTTAAAATAATATATTATAGAATCGACGCTAAACTAAAAAACGTAAGGTAAAATCAAAAAAATATTTTAGTTAAAAAATATCTCATCTAACTTATTTAAAAATATAAATAAATAATTTTTATATTTGATTAATAGAAATTAATATATTAAATAATATTTAATAAATATATTAATGTAAAAAAAATTTGAAAAAGAAGAGCGTGAGCCTGAAATTCGAATCCTGCCGACCACGAGTTAACTTTTGGAAAAAATATTTTTTTCGATAATTTAAATCCGAACTTCGCCAGAGTAAATTAATCTTTTTGTTACTTTAATATAACAGGTAAGAAGAAAAAATTTACGATAAAAAGGAAAATAAATTATACAATGAAATAAATATGGTATACAATTGTAACGATAATAAATCATACTAATTATGTTTTAAAAATCAAAATAGAAAATAATATTTTTATAGTTGTAGAACAACTCTCTCTTATAGTTTAAAATTATAAGCATATCCATGTTAAAATAATTTTTTTATTTTAATTATATATTTAAGTAAAAATATTTTTGTTGTGACCTGACTAAGTATGTACATAATAGTAGACTAATATACTCACTTAGTATATTAAATAATATTTAATAAATATATTAATATAAAAAAATTGAAAAAAAAAAGAGCGTGGGCCTGCTGGGCCTGAAATAAAAATATTTTAGGCCCAGCGTGGGCCTGAAATTTTTTATTTCAGGCCTAGCGCGGGCCTGAAATCTTTTGATTCAGGCCCGACGTGGACTCAAATTTTTTTTTCTATTTTAAAAATATATTAATATATAAAAAAACCTATCAAAACACTTAATTTCATATTAAAAAGCAGTGTTTGAAGTCACGCTAAGAGGGCCTGATATAGGGTTTTCAGAATTCCAGATATGGTAGGTCCATCAGTGAGTTTTGCTCAAAACTCATTGATATACCTAAACCACTCCTATAGCATTGGTGATACAGCAAGATTAGAGGTTTGGGCACCCAAAATCTCATCTCCTAACTCAACCCTGTCTACTAATATAGGGTTTTCAGAATTTCAGATATGGTAGGTCCATTAGTGAGTTTTGCTCAAAACTCACTGATATACTTAAACCACTCCTATAACATTGGTGATACAGCAAGATTAGAGGTTTCGGCACCCTAAATCTCATCTCCTAACTTAACCTTGTCTACTGATATACCTAAACCACTCCTTCAGACCCTGTTTTTTAATATGAAATTAAGTGTTTTGATAGGTTTTTTTATATATTAATATATTTTTAAAAAAAGATTAAATTAACAAAAAAGATTAACTCGTGGCGAAGTTTGGATTAAATTAACAAAAAGATTAACTCGTGTTTCATTTTATAATTTATTTTTCTTTTTGTCGTAGATTTTTTCTTCTTACCTGTTATATTAAAGTAACAAAAAGATTAATTTACTCTGGCGAAGTTCGGATTTAAATTATCGAAAAAAATATTTCTTCCGAAAGCTAACTTGTGGTTGGCAGGATTCGAATTTCAGGCCCACGCTCTTTTTTTTTCAATTTTTTTTACATTAATATATTTATTAAATATTATTTAATATATTAATTTCTATTAATCAAATATAAAAATCATTTTATTTATATTTTTAAATAAGTTAGATGAGATATTTTTTAACTGAAATATTTTTTCGATTTTACCTTACGTTTTTTAGTTTAGCGCCGATTCCATAATATATTATTTTAAAATAAAAGTCTGAAAAAGCATTTGCAGACGTCTCGGAATTTGTTACTGAGAGAGAAAGAGAAAGACAGTACATAGCAGGAGGGGTATAAGAGGAAGTTCACTAAAATGAGTGTGCCCTTTGGTGAAAATGAAACCATGGTACGTCTTTTGATAAATATCAATTTTTGGGTGCAAAGTTAAATTGCCAAAACAAATTTCATGTAATTTATGATGCAAATTGGCTCACATGATCCTCTTTTTCTACTTTTTTTTTTTTAGTCACGTTGAAGACATGTTGTTTTGTGTGTAGGTTTAAAATTTGTGACATGCCCAGCTTAGTAAGACTTGTTTAATAATTCAAAATGTGGAACATATGTTTGTGCGAAAATTATTGATTAAATACAATGTGGGATCATTGTTCTCATATTAAACAAAGAAATAAATAACTAAAATATGATAAGTAAGCTGGTATGTGCTTTTTGACTTGGAAATTTGAAATCTTTTACAACTTTTTTATCATTGGTTTAGCAACGCTTATTGTTCTAGCCTTTCACCTTTTGATTTTAACTTTGGAATAGTTGACTCAAGACCAACTCTTTTTAATTCAATTTTTTAAGCAATAATAGTGACCCTAATAAAACATGAAGATTTTGATTTTTCTCATTCTAATGAAACATTTTCGGCCAACACCCAACCCAAGATCTTGTATCAATTAATAATTTTTTCACTTGTTAGCCACATGATTTCTTCATCATCTCATTGAAAAACAAAAAAAATATGACACATATATGACCTTTACATATTTTATCATAGTGATTCAAAATTTTTCATGAAAAATATACTTTTGAAAGTTAACAGTACGAACTGTCAATTGTGTAGTGTTTTGGTCAGAAAGGAATGTCTCATCTTGTGAAAGAAGAAAGAGAGGGAAAAAAATTGACGACCATGATGAACAACGGTGGCACGAGAGGATGAGAAAGAGAGGAAGAAACCGAGAGATGGAGAAAATGCCAAGGGAATCAGGAGAGGAAGATAAAAAGAAAGAGTGAAGCCGACAGGATAAATTGGTGGAGCGTCGTCGACCTTCATCGGCGACGACTACAAGGAAGGGGTGACGGTAGGATTTTGCTATAGGTGTATGTGAGAGGGTTAGAATGTTGAAGTGGTGGAAAAAAATAAATAAGAGAGACATAAGTCCATAGAAATCTTAAAGGGTGAGTAGATGATTTTTTTTTTTTATTATTATTAGAAGTTATATCAAATGTTTTAAAATTTGTACTTATGAAATTCTAAAAGAATTTATGAAAATCTATTGATATCACTAGATTTCTATAGTGTTTATAAAAGTCTAGATTGAATACACCTGGGTTTTTAAAATTGATAAAAGTTATTGAAAATAATTAAAAGTTGAATACAGACCTTTGAGAGTTAAATAAAGAAAAAAATCTTAATAAAATCTAAAAAAAAAATTAAAAATTTTAAACGAATTTAAAATTTTAAAATATAAAAAAATTAAAATTAAAAAAATATTAAAAATATCTTAAATATAAAAAAAATAACTAAAAATTATAAAATTAATAATAAAAATCTATAAATCCACACCTATCAGTCAATACAATAATAATAAAAATCTACCAATTGTCACTGCGAGTGTTAGGTTCGTTCAAATCCCATGAGAATTAAGGGCCAGTCGTCGTCGACGATGGCAAAAAGGAGGACTCCTCTTGCAGCGGCGACGTCGTCGTGGACAAGTCCCCCGAACGCGCCTCCAAGTCGGCAAGCTCAGCTGCCAGTACCGCCGCCACTTCCACCATTGTCGGACGCTCTGCCTTTCGAGGCCGCACGCAACAACAGGCGAGATCGAACACCGCGCTCACGGTGGGCCGATCCCAATCCTCGCCCAGCCTGGCATCGACCACCGGCGGCTCGTCGGCCGATGCTGACCGCCTGCCCGAGGCGCGCGCCGCGTGGACGATCGACTCGGCCCCTCCCGTGGGCGTCGGCACCACCGCCCGCATCCCCGTAACCAACTCGAGCAGAACCACCCCGAAGCTGTACACGTCGGTGGCCTCCGAAACCTGCCCCGCCGGGAAGCTCTCCGGATCGAGGTAGCCCACTGTCCCTACCAACTCCGTGGACACGTGGCCATCGCCTGGAGGCACCACGCGCGATACGCCGAAGTCGGACAGCTTCGCGAGCCCGGCCTCGGTGAGCAACACGTTCGTAGGCTTCACGTCCCGGTGGACGACTGCCCCCTCCGGATGGCCGTGCAGGTAGGCGAGCCCTTCTGCCACATCGACCGCCACTTGTAACCTACGCCACCACGTCAGTTCCCCGGATGAGAGAGCGCGCGCTAGGTTGCCGCCCGCCATGTACTCGTACACCAGCGAGTGCTCCCGCTCGCCGAGGCAGTAGCCGACTAGCGTGGCGAGGTTGCGGTGGCGGAGCCTGGCGAGGATGGCGACCTCAGCGTAGAACTCGGCCACCTTGCGCTCTCGGTTGACGCGCTTGATGGCTACGGGCTTCCCGCTAGGGAGCTTTCCCAGGTAGACCTTGCCGGCGCCGCCCTGACCGAGGAGGAGACCTTCGTCGAACCCGTTCGTGGCGGCCATCAGTTCCGCCGTGGTGAAGATGTAGAGGCCGTCAGTGGGGAGAAGGGAAGCGGAAGGCGACGGCGGTGGACGAGGGTGCTTGAGGTCGTCCGTCTCGGATGTGCCGACCCTCTGTCGGCGTATTTTGAAGGCGAGGAAGATGATGGCGGCGAGAGAGAGGAGGCCGGCGGAAGCAGAGACGAGGGCGATTTTGATGGTTCTGAAGTTGGAAGAGGGGGGAGCTGATAAGATGGGAGAAGACGGCGGAGGGGAGGGAAGGAGGTTGCTTGTGCCGAGGCCGGCGACGTTTTCGAGGACTTGGAGCATGCAACCGGCGTAGGAAATGAAACGAGAAGGGGAAGGAGGAGAAGGGGACCAGATCGCAAGCGTGGTTGCAACGCCGCAGGGAACGAACTCCTTGGTCTTGGTAGCGTCCAGCAGCGCAAAAGTGGCAGAGATGACAGCGCTCTGGCACGAGGAGCAGGAGGCGGACGAGTCCAGGTAGAGGTCACCGGCGGCAGGGGAGGCGCAGAGGCGCGTGGCGGGGGAGAAATTGACGGTAGACAGGATGGATCGGACGGTGGGGAACTGGCAGGGGCCGCCAGAGGCTGCGAGTAGAGAGGTGCGGACATCGCAGTTGGAGCTGGAGAGGAGGGATGGCTTGACGAGACCGCCGCTGACGATGTCGGCGGCGAAGACGGTGGAGCAGGCGGAAGCGTTCTCCGGGGGAAGGAAGGCGACGCCGGTGAGGTTTCCGTAGCGGATGGCGGCGTAAGTCATGCCCATGGAGACGTACCAGCAGCAGCTGGTGGCGGAGGGGGCGGAGACGTTGGCGTAGCAGGCGGGAGGGATCATGGGGATGGAGGAGGCGAAGTCGTAGGGGCAGGTGTGAGCGGCCACCGAGACACTGCCCCGGCAGGAGGCAAGAAGGAAGTGGGCGGCGAGGAACAGGTAAAGGAGCATTTTTCCGGCGGCGTCGCGAGTGTGCGGTGGAGTGGAGTTGACTGAGAAATGAGAGATGGGAAGGCAAGGGGAATGACTCAGGTCGCGGGAGGCGAAAGGCATCCGTCCCAGTTGTCGTCTAGTGCAGTTTACGTTGACCATTGACTTTGTCGGCCAATGGTGTTGGACCTGGCGAGGCAGTTGGATTCCAATTATTTAATAAATGCTGAATTTTTCCTCTCAATTTTTTTCTCCGTTTAATTTTGTAGACATCATTAATATGAAATTGATTTACTTGCTAACTACTCGATTTTTTTTTTGCCTAATTGGACTATTTGACCCATTCAACCCGACCAAATACGGATGGAGATTGAGAAATAACAGGACCATATTAATTGAGTAATAACTTACAAATAAATAAGAAAATAACATTTAGTCTTTTTTTACTTAAATATATATATATATATATATTTATTAATCATGATATTTTACTCTACTAACTAAATACTGAAGAAAGCAACTTCAAACAATATTTTTTAAAGTAGTTTTTTTAATCGTGATCACTAGAATCCCATACAGAAGTCGATTGGATCCGCGTGTTGATGATAAATGTTTCCTCTTAATTTGCCTTAGGGTTATGGTGCAGTAGTTGGGAGAATAATCGCTATCCCAAATATCTACGATTTAATCCCTAACTACGATATATTTTACAGAAATTTTTATACCCCAGACATTTACTTGTATATGTTTCGCTCTCCTCCTTTTTATTAATGCTACTTTTTATATCCTGGCAAAGATTATTAGTATCCTATTAATGGTAGACACTCAACCTCTTTTTATCATCATTTGTAAAAGGAACTGTCCAATTGCTCCTCCTACGAGCACCTATTGCCGCCCGTGTCCCATTGACCTTATTTCGCTCGGGCATCATTAAACTATGCCAACTTCGTGGTCTACTGGGTCGCTAGTTGCCCCAGTGAGCTGTCTTGGGCAGGCTATCTCACATAGGTTATCCTGAACATGTTATGAGAGGACGCTTGGGATGCCTTGGGCGAGCACCTTCTTGGCTTAGCGACGCTCAAGCGGGCACCTTCTTTGCTTAGCAATTCTTGTGCTCCCTTTTCGTCTTGCAGTTGTTACGCCACTAGGTCGCCACATGGCCACCTTTTAATACATCCTTAATCACAAGACCCCTCCTTAATGTCCAATGAAGGAGTGTGAATCTGACTGATTGGACTGTCGCGTAAGAGAGGTTGTGCCAGTACAATAAATGCCAAAATCAAGGTGACGATTTTGTCAGAGATTTGAAGATTAGTCCTCCTTAATGAGGCATACCTCGTATTCCGGAAGGAATCGACGTCGACGGTCAGTCACCAGGGTTCAGCCCACGCGGATGCTGACGCTAGAGGAGGAACTCCATACCCTGCGAGATTAACACGAACGTTAGGGGGATACGCCGGAGGTTGTCCGGCGGAGCCCACTCCGACGCTCAAGTTAGTGTCTTGATGAAGGAGATGAGAAGAAGGCAAGAAAGCATGTGCATAGTAAAGAAGGCGTCCCCCTTACCGGAGGGGTTGGAGTACCTTTTATACCTGCAACGGCTGCCTTCGTGCGTCTCCACGATCTTTGCCACGTCCCCCGTTTGTCGGTTACTGGATAACCTTTACAACGGTCCACGCCACCATCAAGTTCGGCTCGTTGCAACATTTATGGGTCATGATGACTCCATGATAAAGGGTGATGGTTATCCAGAGATCTGAAGAAAGGGTGATTGTTATTTGAGGCCGAATGCTTCCTAGGCTCTGCTCCGCCGAGGTGATCTCAGGGTCTTTTGGCCCGAGGGGTCCCAGGCACTCCGCTTCCCCGAGGTGATATCGGGACCCAGCATCCCAAGGCGCTCTTGGGAGGGGGTCTACTAATTTGATCTCCGGGGCGTGTTTACCGCGAGTTGGGGGGGGGGGGGGGTTGGGGGATCCCCTTCCCGAGAGGGTCTCAGGAGCTCCGAAAAGAGAGTCGTCCAGACTCGCTACATCTTGCCACTCAGCTTCTTCAGCCCACCTGTCCCCCACGGGGTATTCAACCCCATCACAAGTCCCTCCCTTCAAGTCTGATTGAAGGAAGTGTTGCTGATTGATCAGACTAGTGTGGTGATGAAGAAGCTATGTTCAAGTGGGTCTTTGTACCCTTTATTGCTCCCTTGGCAGTCATACTGGGTCCGAGGTTTGTAGAATTGGCCTCGGGTCCCGAGGCAATCCCTTTTTGGTTTTATCTTCCCAAAAAGGCTTCTGTGGCTTCCGAGGTATTGCAATGATACATGCCTCTCCTTCATAAAGGTGCATGACGCTCTTTAATGGCGACAAAGTTCCTTCGCGAATTCCTCGTCGCCACGTGCCCCAACTGCTCTCTTCGCTATCTCTTACTGACGTGTGCAGTTGTAGCAAGCTCACGTCAAGCGACTATTCTATGGCGCCGCCCTGATGTGGCGATTCCTTCTGTATAATTCGTCTTTGTCTCGAGGGTTCAGAGAGTAGAAGGATCGGTATTTTTCCTTGACTATAGGGGCAAGACAGCAGATTCATTCGTCTTCAGAGGTTTTTTCGGGTTTGATCCTGGGTACGGATCTCCCCCAGCTAACCCCGCAAGCCCAAGTACCAAGCCTGCGACTATTCTCCTGTGGGACCCATGTCGACTCTTCTCTGTAGAGAGTGTTTGCGGCCTCCGAACCATCGTCTCCGGATCCCAAGCAATTCATTGAATTGACCCAATAATTGTTTGCGAGTTCCTAGGCGTGGCGGAGGCATACCAATTGATGCGATGCTTCAGGATTGGTGTCCATTGTTGCTCCTGCGCCGGACCAGCTTTAAATGTGGCTGGGCAGCCCTCTCTATAAAGGTGGGAGGCCAACGCGTTCGTTCCCCTCCATCTCTCCTTCCCATTCTCATGGATTAGAAAGGAAAAAGAGGTTGCAGCCTGGAGGGGAACCTGACAAGGGAGAAGGTTCCTCGTTCAACGGGGTGCGAAGTCCCGTCTGTCTGGGCTGAGTCAGGCACTCCCGGAGTCCCCTATGAAACGTATCACCTTCCGGTACATCCTCCATCATCCCCCCTTCTACCAGGGGTTTTTGGCGTCCATGGGGAGCATAGTAGAGATGATGTAGCCTCTTTCTCGGGGGAGCACGACCGAGATGGAACCGCATGTTTCACACTTTCATCCGAAAAAGACCTTACATGCTTCGTCGAGGAGCATGGCAGAGATGACCTCCTTTGTTTCGCCCGGGAGCATCTCCTGGTGGTTCATCTCCTGTACACCATCGGGTGGACAGTGTCTCCGGGTGTCTCATCTTCTGGTGGTTCATCTTATGCTCCTCCTTGGTTGCTCTCCTCCGCCTGATCGCCCATTTCCCCGAGTTTTGGGCATCGGACATCAGTCGGGCCAGGAGTAGTTTGTCGTCCGGGGAGGAGTTGCAACCACTGCTCCCTCTCCTCTTCCCTTTGTATTTTGTGTTGAGCCAATTTGTGATCCGGAGTGATCATGAGTTTTGATGTTTGGGCAAAGGGTTTAAGTTAGGTTTACCCTTGTGTATTTAATATGTGTATGTGAGTGTGCAGGTTGTACAGGTTACACATATGGACTTGACTGGACGGCCTCGGTACGGTGAAGGGTGGCATGGAGACAAGCTGGAGGCTTGTGTGCACCCGAGGGACCTTGCTATGGCATGGACGATGAGCTGAGGGGCGTGGACTTTGAGGCATGCGTGAAGGATGGCATGGAGGCAAGCTGGAGGCTTGCGTGCATCCGAGGGACGGGAGCCGAAGATGAAGAGGGCGCGAAGGCAATAGTCGAGGTTGCTGATGAGGAGTCAGTTGAGTCGTGAGGGTACGAGTGCTGTGTGATTGTACTTGGGAAATCCTAGAGTTCGAGTGCGGAGTGAAATGGACTCAGGGAGGGTAACTTTAGGTGTGTGAGTAGACCAGTCGACTGGCCTGGAGGTAGTCGACTGATGAAACTCACAGAATATTTTTGGCTGGGGACCAATCGACTGCCCTGGGAGCAGTCGACTGGTAAAGTCAAAAACTAGCCATTGCAGTTAGCCGTTAGACTGCTATTTGGCTGACACCAGTCGACTGGTAAAGGGGCAGTCGACTGGCGGCGAGGGTTTCAGCCCGAGTCCTATTTAAGAGGACTTCGTGTTGGCTGAAAGGTTTGACGAATTTGGTATTGGTTAAAGGTCAAATAGTAGTCTTTGTGCTCAGAGGTTTGCTTGGGATTGTGATGAGGTTTCTCCACCCACAAGGAGCGACAAGAGCTAGCCGGAGATTATCCGGGGAGTGATCCACCGACGGATTCTTGGATTAGTCACCCGTTCAGGGTGGATACCAAGTAAAATCGGTTTGTTAGCATTGTTCTTTGTTGTTAGTTTCATTTTTATTGTATATTCCGCTTGCGCAACTAACCGTGTAGGTAAAAGAACCGAGAATTCGCTATTCACCCCCCTCTAGCGTACAGGATCGATCTTACATTTTGTAGTTCATCTTTATCCTTAGATGTGAGTTGACTGTAAGAGGCAATCAGGATCTTTGACTAGAATTGTTTCATCCATGTGTACCCCGAGTTGTTCCTGTTGCTCTTTCATTCACAAATGGACATGAAAAGGGAGAATCCAGAAGTCCTAGTTGCAGCCGAACATTCAAGGACCTTGACCATAATGAAGATGGCTCCCTGCTTGCCCACCACTGGAAGAAGGTTCCAGGCTAAGCGACCATGCGGGGGATGACGAAGCGATAGAGGAGGGCCCGGGCAGAGGAGTGATATCCTCTACTGGCTTTACCGATTACATCCCTTATTTATTGTGTTCTCTTGAGACATCATTGTCAATGTATTTTACATAGAAATGAAGGGAAAAACCTGTTGCTTCTGATGTGTAAGCTCTTTGAGTAGTAATAAAATGTTCTGTTGGTTTCCCATTGTCTGAAGGTGCTTGTTTCATGTCTGATAGGTTGTGCGTTAACCTTACTTTTGCAGCACCCAAACCAAGCCTAAGTATCTCGGGCATCCACAACATCGCAAGGTATTAGGGTCTCGGTTACATGGTCAGGCGCCCGTAGTACCCAGACCAAGCCTAAGTACCTCGGGCATCCGCAGCACCGTGAGGTATTAGGGTTTTGGTTTCTTGGTTGGGTGTCCATGCACCCAGACGAAGCCTAAGTACCTCGGGCATCCACAACACCGCGAGGTATTAGGGTTTTAGTTTCTTGGTCGGGCGTTCATAGCACCCAGACCAAGCCTAAGTACTAGTGCATCCGCAACACTGCGAGGTATTAGGGTTTTGGTTACTTGGTCGGGCGTCCATAGCACCCAGACCAAGCCTAAGTATCTCGGGCATCCGCAGCACCGCGAGACATTAGGGTTTTGTTTGACGTACTAGTACTTGGGCGAGTGCATGTTTCTTTATTTCATGTATTCACTACAAGGCAACAAGAACACATTGGCAAGTACACAGTATGCGACACACATCTTACCGAGGGTGACCAGACTGGAGACAGTTGGTCCACTCTAGCTTTGTGAGCCTTTCGTTCCTATCCCTTAGTGAATGGTCGTTTCCTCCAGTTAGTCTTCCTGCGCCCTCGGGTTCTTCCGGGACTCCTCTCTAACCTCCCCACTGTAGCATCGCCGAGACACCAGTTGGTTCCCTTTGACTTCAGCCACTCGGTCGCCAATAGGGAATTTTATCTTCTGGTGGTAGACAGAGACCACCGCCTGGAAGACACTGAGCGTCGGGCGACCCAAGATGGCGTTGTAGGATGAGGGAGCATCCACGATCAAGAAGGGTGTCCTCCGGATCCTCTCGAGCATGTCGCTACCCAACGATAGTGATAGGGTGATTTGCCATATCGGTTGTACTCGATACTGTTTGGACCGGATGCATGTTGACGAGGATACGGGTTTGTAAATTTTAAAATATTTACGTGCAGCGGAAGAATTAGCATAAATAATTTCTCAAATTATTTTAACCACGTATCTAGCATGCGACCTTATGATGTGTGGACATGATCATAAATTAAAATTTTGCAGAAAGTAAACTAATTTACTTGTTACCTCGCGTAACTCGAAGTAAGGGACGAGATCCAACCGTAGCGTCCCTTGGAAGCTCCGCCTCTATTCGCGTCCACGCCGAGTTCTCTTCAGGATGACTTCGCAAAGCCACAAGTTTTGTGCCGACGAGAACTACTAGATTCTCTAAAGGCACAACTAAAATATCAAGAGAGAAGGATGGAAACTAACCACCAAGTAACGGAATCAAAATTCCGGAAAGGAAGGAGTTGCGACCCGCTTCTTCTTCTTCTTCTTTGGCACCTTCTTGGTGGAGGTAGCTCACGCCAACCCTAGGAGGTGAAGGTGCGCCGGCCCTAGGAGGAGTGGGTGCCGACCCTAGGGAGAAGAGTGGGCGCCGACCCTAGGAGGAGGAGAGAAGGAGAAGGGGAGAATAAGAGAGGGAGAGAGCTACTAGATCTCTTGATAACTCTATTAATTAGGAATTCAAGCCTTGTCTTGGTTCCTTTATATAGTAGCATCTCCCTTGCTAAGTCTCCCCTTTAACGGAATTAACGGAATAATTTTCATAAGAAATTTATCTTATAAATTTTCTTATGAATTATTCCGTTATGCCTAGTTTTATTATAACTAACTTTATAATAAAACAAATACATCTCTCCTTTAATTATGGAATAAATTTTACAAGAAATTTATAAATTTTTCTTATTATGAAAAAAAATCAATTCATAATTGATTTTATAAAATTAAAATAAACCATTCCATGGATCATTTTAATTTCCATAAAAAGGAATAAATTTCTATAAATTTCTTTATATAAATTTCTTTATACAAATTTCTTTATCCATAATTTATAAAACAAATCGCGCTAGATTTATTTTATTAATTAAACCAAATAAATTGGTTTCTCCCCATTGTTGTGGCCGGCCAAACCAAAGAGGGTGGGCACCCTCTTTGGCCGGCCACACCAAGCCTCAACCGCACGAATTAAACACATTTAATTCGTCCAATAAGCCTTCAAAAGACTTAGCCATTTTAAGCTTCCGATGCGCCTCTGATAAATTCAGATTCGACTTATTTCTCTTGATCGGAAAATCCAATTTTCAACTCGTTTTAAATCCCTCGGATTACTCGTAGTGCGTGTGACTAAATAGGCTTTCGATTTATGTTGGCCGTCTATAATCAACCAATTATAGAACAATCATGAGTGGCACCTAGTAGTACATCATGACCCCCAATTAATCGAAAGATCAACGGTTGACCTCAGAAATAATTCTGAAACCCTTCAGCAGCTCTAATGAATCGTGTCTCATTCCCTTCACCATCTTATACCCACTTGGTTCAGGACACGGTCTATGTGTGTCAGTCCCCACTAGGCTGACTATGTCACACCTAGCCCAAGTAATGTCTTTCTCGTCCAACGGATTCTAGTTACTCCCATGTTTCCTAGAGACTCATACTCTGAACATGTCATGCTCCGGCCAGAGGCTTTGAGTAACAATCCGACGATAGGCCTTGGGTATACATCTCCTCGCAAGGAGTGGTGAATCCTTTGTAGGCTGTTCAAACATCTTCGGGCACTTCGGCTTATACCCAACCATCCTGGGTCCACACCTCCTTGGAGATGCTTGCTTAAGATGTTAAAGTATAAGTCTCCATGACCAAGATGACTTGAACACCGCAAGTCAAAGGAACATCGCACTTAAGCTGCAGTAAGAACTTCACTGACATGTCTATATATAGACTACCATGTGAAGTTTTACAGTCAGTCACTCCAATGAACTAGTTCCCTTAACTAGCATTCATGTTTATCTCTGGACATCCCAATGTCACCAGCCAGTGAGAATCAGCTGATTAGAGAATAACCCATGCTAGTCTCAACAGAATTGATAGTGTCCGTATTTATCAATTCATCGACTAGGGACAATTTCACAAGTAGAGATAATCACTAGTTGTGAATCCATCACAAATTCTCTCATGCTGTGAATTGTATTGCGGACATTCAGTAAATGAGTTTAAGATCCCAATCAAATACACAAACATGTATACTCAAATAGTGAATTTTCATTTATTGAAATAAATATTTACAATCATAAGGCGATTGCCTTAGGACACTTCTCTCATATCACTAACAGATACCTGGTGAATCTGAACAGTGGGGTTGAGACTGGAAGTAGTTTATCCTCATTGATCTGCATTTGGTCCAGCGCGGCCTTATACAAGATGTTCACGGAACTTCCTGTATCCACGAAGATGCGCTTGACTTCATAGTTGGCGATGCGGGCAAGGATCACCAAGGCGTCTTCATGGGGAGCTTCCACCTCTTCCAAGTCTTTAGGGCCGAACGATATCGTAGGACCACGATCTTGGCTCTGGCTTGTCCCAATTGCATAGTTCTCCAGACGTCCGGTGTTGGATTTCTTGGCCCGATGGGAATCTCCCCAGTGGATCCTCCAGAGATAACTCCCACATATCCAGAGGACGGGCCACGTGCAGGGGCCTTGCCCTTCAAGGGGTCTCTTTCCAAGGTGGGAGATTTGCGGGGTGCTGGCCCCGACTCCTTCCCCTAGACCGAGATCGGGACCGGTGTCGGGTCTCATTCTCTCCCGACTGCCTCCGTTTGGGAGAAACACTTCATCGAGGGGAATTTCGGTGATATCCTGTCTTCTTCCACCTCTTCCGAGATTTGGGGTCTGCCTCTTCACTTAATTTTTTCTTCAAGGCATGACACTTATCGGCGGAGTGTGTCGTACTGCCCTGGAAACTGCAATACTTCATCAGTGGTTCCAGCTACTCGGTGTCCACTGTCTCGACTAGCTTTCGCCTCCCAGCCCATTGGTCCTTCCCTAGGTGAAGGTCTTTTTCTCGGGCTGGGGTTGGGGGTTCCCTCCTCTTGGACCGGGTAACGACTTGAGGGGGAACTCCGGTTGGTTCCTTATGATGGGCGAATTGCACCTCCTCCACATTGACGTGTTTGATAGAGTGCCCTAGTAGTCGTCAAAACTGGTGGGTGGCTTCTTCACCAGAGATCTGAAGAAATCCCCTTCCGCAAGCCCCTGAGTGCAGGCACTGACGAGGATCTCCGACATCGCTGTTGGCACATCTTGTGCCACCCGGTTGAACCGCTGGATGTACTCCTTGAGCGGTTCTTTCAGCTTTTGTTTGAGAGCAAACAAGTTTAATGTCATCTTCTGATAATGACGACTGCTGGCAAAGTGGTGGAGGAAGACAGTTCTAAACTCCATGAAGGAGTTGATAGAACCCGGGGGTAGCCTCTGGAACCATCGTTCGGTCGCTCCGGATAGGGTGTTCAAGAACACCTGACACTTTACCCCGTCGGTGTACTGGTGGAGGAGCGTCGCATTTTCAAATTTGCAGACATGATCCTCCGGATCTGCCTCCCATCGTATTTGGCAATCCCCGGCCTGCGAAACTGCTTCAGCATGGGGTCTTCCACAATCTCCGACGAGAAGGGAGTAGAGGGAGCCTTGGGGGAGGACTTAGGTTCCTCTCTTTTCCCCTGCCCTCTTCGTGTCTCAGTGCGCTAGAGGCTACCGAGTTGGCCTTCTCAATATCACCGGTGGTGTGATGAATCTTCTCAGTTGAGGGTGCGAGATGAAGACTCTGGGGATCTCCTCCCACATAGAAACACCTCGCTATGAGGTGACATGCTCGATTTGGTGCTGTACGAGCGCTTTTTTGACGGCATTGGCCACCAAGCAATCTAGTTCCTTCTTGGTCAGGACAATGGAATGTCCCGCCGGCTCTGCCATCGGTGCTCCTTCTGGTGCTTTACTGGTTTCCCACAGACATCACCAAACTTGTTCCGAAAGGAATCGACGTCGACGGTCAGTCACCAGGGTTCAGCCCACGCGGATGCTGACGCTAGAGGAGGAACTTCACACCTTGCGAGATTAACACAAGCGTTAGGGGGACACACCGGAGGTTGTCCGACGGAGCCCACTCAGACGCTCAAGTCAGTGCCTCGATGGAGGAGATGAGAAGAAGGCAAGAAAGTATGTGCGTAGTAAAGAAGGTGCCCCCCTTACCTGAGGGGTTGGAGTACCTTTTATACCTGCGACGGCTGCCTTCGTGTGTCTCCGCGATCTTTGCCACGTCCCCCCATTTGTTGTTTACTGGATAACCTTTGCAACGATCCACGCCGCCATCAAGTTCGGCCCGTTGCGACATTTATGGGTCATGATGACTCCACGATAAAGAGTGACGGTTATCCATGTTGATGCAGTTTGGCCCAATTGTTGTTTTGGTGTTGACAACGATTTAAGTTTGGTTGAATGAATTCGGATGAAGTCCAGGTGGATTGGAGAGATTGCACGCTGGCATGGGAAAAGACCTAGTGGGACTAGGTGAAGTCCAGGTGGATCTGGGAGATTGCACGCTGGCATGGGAAAAGACCTAGTGGGATTAGGCACACCTAGTGGGACTAGGTGAAGTGGAAAAGACCTAGTGGAACTAGGCACACCTAGTGGGACTAGGTGAAGTGGAAAAGACCTAGTGGGACTAGGTGAAGTCCCGGTGAGTGAAGCCAGGCACGGAGTCTTGGTCCGGGGGACTGAGCACGAGTTAGAGAAGGCTAGGGAGCCCGTTCTCTTGACTTTGGGTTGAATTGGGAGTCTCTGGATCAGTCTGGTGATCGATCAGGGAAGTTGGCACGAACTTCCTTCGTGGATCGGTCTGGTGACCGATCCAGAGAAGTCTGATCGGTCTGGTGACCGATCAGGGAGCGAACAGTGACATTGTTTGACTTTTGTTCGGCTCCTGATCGGTCTGGTGACCGATCAGGGAGAGAACAGAAGCTTTTTTGTTCGGCTCCTGATCGGTCTGGTGACCGATCAGGGAGAGCTTCAGTTTGTTCTGGTGAACGATCGAATGTCGCGAGCTTCTCATTACGACCGATCAGGACACACCCTGATCGGTCTGGGAGTGGCCTGATCGATCACCAGACCGATCATGACACACCCCAATCGGTCCGGTGATCAATCAGTAGGTTCGGCCTGCGAAGCTAGAAAAAACCTCAGAAAAGGGGTGGATCGGTCTGGTGACCGATCCATGACTTGGGATCGATCTGGTGATCGATCACTAGAAGTCGCGATCTGAGTTTTCTCACTGTGGACCGATCAGGCTGGAGCCTGATCAGTCTGGGCCTATCCTGATCGGTCCGGTGACCGATCAGGGTCCTCTCTGATCGGTCACCGGACCGATCAGTAGCTGTAACTTTAATTTGAAATCGCTGTCAGACGTTCTGATCGCGTCTGTTTTCTCTGCGCTTTCTCTGATACACTGTGATTTCCTTGTGATATGCTTAGCTAAGCGTCTGATGAGTTTGCAGGTAATGGAAGATGACCCAAACAAATGTGGAGGGTCAACTGGAGACTTTCTTCACGTCAAGTTTGGATGTTTTATCTTCCCAGGTCTCAACGGCTTCTGGCGTGCGACTGGCAACTGACGGAGACTCAGCTGGAGAGGGTCTTCAGTGGACTGAGTGCTCAGGGAGTCAGGGGGCCAGGCTGTGGCTCAGTGGATGCCGATGGAGAGTCTGGTGATGGGAGCGGAAGCTTAAGACGAAGCTGGAAGCAGAGGAGCGGAAGCGGTGAACAGACAGAAAACTTGAGGAGTTTAGCTGGGCTGTGCTTGTGCTCTCTGTTGCATCGTGCTTAAGGGTTTTTCTGCTACATTCTTGAGAGAGTTTTCTTTTTAGTCTCGTGAGCTTAATTGTTATCCTATTGAGACGCTTGTGGAGAGGTTTCTCCACCAAGAAGGAGGCTATATCTTTATCCGGGTCACCGGGGCTTGATCTGCCGACGATTAAGGGATCGCCTACCTTACGGGCACGCCAAGGAGTAGGGGCAAGTTATCCCCGAACCTTGTACATCCTCGTGTTAGCGTCTTTGGTTTGTATTCTCCATTTTTGCATTTCTGTTAAGTTTGTTTCTCTGTATATGTTTTGTTTCCGCTGCTGCTAACCTAAGTGCATAAGAGTTCAAAGAGAGCAAGAGTTTTGTGTCTGGCTACATTCACC
>JAGFNQ010004267.1:38208-167161 GCA_024364735.1 Boesenbergia rotunda | reverse complement strand
TTCTATACCAAAATAAATTGGTATCGGATAGAAACCGTAAATCCACAAGTCCTCAAGGTATCCGACAAACCTGAGCTCTGATACCAAAATAAATTGTCACGCCCCGAGACCCAAGAGTCGCTGTTCCAATATAAAATCGGACAGCATCTCCCCTGTCCGGCGGGCAATTTACACATACATACACTATCCAAACACACACGCAGATAATAATTTGGCCTCAGGCCTCAAAACTAAAACATAAACTGACCACAACATAAAATAAATCATACCTGACTGCGGACCGGTCAGACTTACGACGAAACAACCAATACAAAAACCCCTTAGGGCACACGACAACACTCCCAAGACATATACAAGTCCAATAAGTAAATATACCAATAGACACTATTAAGTACAAAACGAAACTATGCCATCGCGATGGGTAGGGACTGGCTGCTGGGCTCTTCTGGCGACTCCAAGTATCTCAACCTGAAATAAAAATATATGGCAACGGGGTGAGTCCATAACTCAGCGAATACCCAGCAGATATGCATAGTATGTTATAATAACAATAAGCATCTACGTTAATACAGTCTCATATCAACAATATGGAAAAACTAGTACTGGAAATACTGAGGTAGATACATACCAGAATCCAGCTAACCTGAAAAGAGGATAATAAGTACCAAGGGAATATCATTAGACATATAATCTCAAATAACAAGTCTCCAGAATATGCATGTCAAACAAGTGCAAGAATCAAGTGCAGCAAACAATGCACGATGCAAAGTATGCACATGGTGCAATGACATGTGTCACCCCCTAGTCCCAGTCAGGATATCGTCCACGACGTCCGCGTGGGTAGAGCTGTGACAAACTGTACGCACCCTGCCATCACTGCTCCTGAGTGACCGGATGGACAGGATGCTGGCGGGGGACCACCCCCCTACCCCAAGCAATGGGGGAGCTCCGCTCTCATCTCCTCGTGGCTCAGTACGAGAAGGGACCCCTGGCTGCTACCACGCCCGCGCTCACCCTCCTCATAGTGGCCGAACGGAGCAATACAGGGCAAATGCACACATCTACGGTATCCACTAACCCATGAGTGGCCGTGCATGCATATCATGTACCGGAAGACGATTAGGCTCAACCACAAGGGAGTCGCTGATCGCCGACATGCAACAATGCAAGAATGATGTATGATATGCACACATACATCCCTCATATCAAATACAAGGGATACATCCTGATATCTAAGCATACATATAGACATGGCAATACCTGAGACTGTATAAAACTAACAGCATAATAACTCAGGGATAAACAACAAGTATCCAGAACAAGCATAATAAACAAGGCTAGCGTATAATCTTACTGTTATCTATAACCAACCATGCATTGCAATATGACAATATCTAAAAGATAAGTCAAAGGGTACCCGCCTCCAAAGTGGAAGTCCGTATCAAATAAGAACCTCCCGTCCAGGAATCAGCAACAATAATCCAAATCAGTGTCCTGTATCAAATGACACATTTAAGTAGCTATTTTAAAAATAGTACTTGCTAATAAATCCCTAAACCATTCTAGGGTTTACCTACTCAACCTAGAATTCGGTACAACCCAACAAATTTGTTGAGAACCTCACGCCGTCATCACTAATCCAATCTCATAACACCAACAACTAATCCAAAAATCGAATCAAACACCATCATACTTATCCAAACAAAATTCAACACAATAGTCTATAATCCGAGAATAGAAAACTCTAGATCTTAAATCAAGAACTCAATATAATCATTCCACAAAAAGAAACTCATCTCAATCCCACAACATATAAAGGATCAACCTCCTTACTACTAATCTAAACTAAGTCAATCACAATCACAGAACCCATTCCATATCATCACCCAACCATTTGCTAATCCAAGAACAAGAACACATACACACCCACATCCAACACCTCACGACATCACATTGCATCATCTCATAGTATCAACTGATCAAAACTTAAAGAAAAACCTATTCCATTACAGTGACACTCCATGCAACAAATTCACAGCTCAAATCCCTTGGGTAGTTTCAATTCAAATGCAAGAAGAAGTTCTATAATTGATCCAACTACAATTGCATTCAATTTAGGGTTCAATGCATTATCACATATCCATGCTAACTATCTACCAATCTAACACAGAAACAAACATCCACATGCTACCATCCATCCACAATTCCATCTGATTTGAGCTGTAGCCTACCCAACAGAACACAGATAGAAACAATTACAATTCGTGATCCCAAAACCAATCCGTGGCTCACAGTTCCATTGGAAGATCAGAGGAAATCAACCAAGCCCAAAATCGTACCCTAACAAATCTCCAAGAACAACTCATCCAAGGATAGCACTGAACCAAAGTAGACCTTACCTGATTTGGCTCCAGCAAAACTCTCCTGCTCCAGATTTCGACGATCAACCATCACACAAAGGCTGCTACAATAGCTCCTCCAAAATGATTCCTCCTCACGCTGTCATCCACCTTTCGCCATTAGCAAGTACCCGGCGTCGCAAACCCATCTCCGACCGCAGCTTACCATCGCCCATCGTCCGTGTGTGTGATGGCGGAAGGAGGAGTGGTCTTCGACTTGGAGTTAGGTTGCGGCTAGGGTTCGCCAAACCGAGAGAAGAGGAAGGGGATGGCGTCGGCGCACAATTGGAAGAGGAAGGAGAGAACTGCGGCAGAAAAGAGCCCTAACCGGCTCTTATTCGAGGCCTTTTTGCGAATACCCCCCTTCGTGTTGAGAAAATTCCATCCGCACTCTTAAGTTTAGGCTTACTCACACTTTAGCCCTTAAAAACTTAAATTTCAAGGCGGTTTAATCCACTAATTTCAATTTGGGTCTCGATAACCCCAAATCTTCTTCCGAAAAATTTTCTGAATCGCGTCAAAATTATCGGATTTAACATCATTGTTACCAAATGATATTTGAATGTCTCCTATCCCCATGACCTTAAGACTACCATTGTTACCAAATGATACATTACCTCTACTTTTCTTGTGAAGTGTGGTAAACAATGATCTATCCCCTGTCATGTGTTTGGAGCATCCACTATCAACGAACCAAGTTGATAGATGCTCCCCCTCAATCATAACCTACACAATTCGAAAAATAGAAGTTTTAGGTACCCAAACCTTGGGACCTAAAGCATCAACTAAACATGACTTAGGCACCCATGCCTTGACAACTTTCTTTTGAGTCTTGGGTGTCCTAGATTGTCTCATATCAGTCCTAGACATCAAAGACACGAATGAGGGTTCTTTGGGTCGGTAACCAATACCGGCCCTATTGTAAACTGTCCTTTGGGCATTTAGGATCATATCTAGGGTCTTAGAGCTAGTTGAGAACTTCCCAAGAATATTCTTGAGCTTCTCAACTTCACTCTTCAATGATTGGTTTTCCTCTACTAGCAATTCATCATGCAAATCATTGACTTCCTCAACCTTAGAGGATTTCAAATTTTCAATTTCAAGTTTCAATGATTTGATTTCATCTTCTAACAGTTCAACATGCAAATCATCAATGTTATCATCCCTAGATACCTTCAATTGATCAATTTCTAATTGCAATGCTTTAACCTTATTTTTTGACTTTTTAAGCATACTAGTTAGACATGCAATTGCTCTATAACACTTTTCAAGCTCGGGAGAAGTTACCTCTTCATCATCCGAAGATGATGAAGCCGCGTTTGAGGAACTTGAAGATTCATCACTGCTCTCCTCTCCAAGAGCCATGAGTGACACGTGCCTAGTGCTCTTCTCCTCCTTCTCTTCATCGGATGAGCTAGAGGATGACTCATCCCAAGTGGCCTTCAATGCCTTCTTCTTCTTCTTGGATTTTTCTTCTTTCTTTTTAGATTTCTCCTCCTTCTTCTTTAGCTTTGGACATTCATTCTTGAAATGCCCTTTTCTACCACACTCAAATCAAGATGTATTAGTTTTATCAAGTTTGGATTCACTAGAGTTACCTCTACTCTTGAAGCGTCGATCCCTTCTCATCATTCTTCTCACAAAGTTCGCCATCTCGGAGGAAGAAGAGCCGCTGCCATCTTCCTCGGAATCGGAATCGGATTCAGAAGAGGATGAAGATGAAGAGACTTCCTTCTCCTCCTTCTTCTCCTTCTTCTTCTTGTTGATTCAGTCCCCTACAACTAAGGCAATCCCCTTCTCCTTGGGGCCTTTGTTAGCCATTTCATGCAATTCCATCTCACAAAATAAATCATCTAACTTTACAATGGAAAGATCCTTGGAAACTTTGTAGGCATCCACCATGGATGACCACAAAGCATTCCTTGGAAAGGCTTTCAACCTCACAAGGTCGCGATTCTCGACCTTTTCATCAATCGAATGAAGTCCATTGAGGACTTCCTTGAACCGGCTATGAAGCTCACTTACCGATTCATTCTCCTTCATGGAGAGATTTTGGAGTTGATTGAGGAACAAATCCCTCTTTGCGATCCTTGAGTCTCGGGTACCCTCGTGGAGCTCAATGAGTTTGTTCCACAAGTCCTTTGCACTTGTGAAAGGACCAACATTGATAAGTTGGTCTTTGTTCATGCCACATTGTAGAGCGACAACCGCATTCGCGTCAGCTTCACTCTTTCGCGTTTGTTCGGCAGTCCACCTCCATGACTCAAGTTCTTTACCTTCATCATCCTTCGGAGGGGTGAATCCCTCCTTCACCGCGAACCAAGTGTGGATATCCATCTTCAAATAATATTCCATCTTTGATCTCCAATATTGAAAGTCGGCGCAATCAAAGAATAGAGGTCGGGTGATGGAGAAGCCTTCTCTCAACGCCATCTTGTTGATAACTCTCGGATGTTAAGCCGTAAACAGAGCCCCAAGCTCTGATATCACTTGTTGGAAACGGATGGCTAGAGAGGGGGGGGTGAATATAACCAATCACTTCGACTTTAAACACTTATGAAGTTTCTGCAACTCAGATATCAGTAGCACAGCGGAAAGAGTAGAAAACAGAGTGTGCAGAAAACTAAAACGAAAGCAAAACAAACACAACTAGCAAGATCGCTAACAAGGAGGGTTTACAAGGTTCGGGGATAACTTGCCCCTACTCCTTGGCGTGCCCTTAAGGTGGGCGATCCCTTGATCATCGGCAGATCAAGCCCCGGTTAACACCGGATAGAAGACAACCTCCTTCTCGGTGGAGAAACCTCTTCACAGCGTTTCAATCACAAATATATGTTTAAGCACAATGAAACAATAGGAAGGATCTTACTCAAGCACTCAGCAAAGACAAGAACACAGCAAGCTTTCCCGAGCTCCACCCAGCGGTGATCTCACGCAAGGAACCCTTCCCCGTGTCTTCCCGCTGTCGGACTCCAAGCCTCTTGTTCTCTCCTTCAAGCGCTCAAGTAATGGTTGCTTCAAGAATGCAGTAGCTTGCTCAAGGTGATGAGAACTTCAGAAACACAGCAAGCAAGTTGTGGAGAACTCAAGGCGCGGCAAGAAACCAGTTCTCAAAACCCTTGCTTCCACGAAGCCTTCTCCGCCCTTTTTGTTTCTCCACTCAACATCAGGTGACAGCATCTCCTGCAGCCTCCAGCTACCTCACTGCCAACGCCAGCTACCACTGAGCCTTCCCTGGACTTCCTGAGCTCCCTCAGTCAAGATCCAGTCAGCGGCTCCAGTCTGCAGCTCCGACCGTTGCAACCTGAGATGGAAAACGGACAAACCTGCTCCAAGGAAAGCCTCTATTGACTTCTCCTTGAGTGTTTGAATCCTCCCCTGTCACCTGCAGCTTAATCAGAGTGTTAGAGCAGCATATCAAGCAGTAAATCAAGATTCAAAAGTGAAGCGCAGAGAATCGAATACGATCAGACGCTCTGATCGCGTCTGACAGTGTAATTTGAATTAAAGTGATCGGTCACTGGACCGATCCAGGGCTTGTGGGTCGGTCACCAGACCGATCCACTACTTCGCTGGGATTCCCAGCTCTCGCGGCTATACACGTCTGATCGGTCACCGGACCGATCAGAGTGAAGCCTGATCGGTCACCAGACCGATCAGAGTGAAGCCTGATCGGTCACTCAGACCGATCAGGACAAATGAACAGTGATTCTGTAATCAGATCCTAAGTCCCTGATCGTTCACCGGACCGATCCAGGGTCTGATCCGGAGGAGAACTCACTCACTGTTCGCTCCCTGATCGGTCACCAGACCGATCAGGAGCAAGTCAGTGAGGAAGTTGCTTGCTCCCTGATCGGTCACCGGACCGATTAGACATCGCTGGATCGGTCACCAGACCGATCCACGAAGGAGCAGCGTGCCAATATCCCTGATCGGTCACCAGACAGATCCAGGGAGCCAAACCCAGCCCTCCAAGCTAGGGTTTCATCCACCTTAGCCCTCCAAGCTAAGGATTTTTCCATCTAACTCTCCAAGTTGGGAATTTGCACCTAACTCTCCAAGTTAGGACTTTTCACCTAGCCCTCCAAGATAGGACTTTTCACCTAGCCCTCCAAGCTAGGACTTTTCACCCAACCCTTCCGAGTTAGAACTTCATCCAACCTAGCCCTCCAAGCTAGGCACCTGACCCTCCAAGCCAGGACTTTTTCACCTAATTCTCCAAGATGGTAATTTACACCTAACCCTCCAAGTTAGGATTTTTCACCTAGCCCTCCAAGCTAGGACTTTTCACCCACCTCTTCCGAATTAGGACTTTTCATACACCTAGCCCTCCAAGCTAAGATTTTCAATACCAAACCCTCCAGGTTAGGATTTTCCAACACCTAGCCCTCCAGACTAGGATTTTCCATACCATGCCTGATCCCCGATCAGGACTTAATCATAATCAATAATCATCCACCTAAACTAAAATCGGTGTCAACACCAAAACAACAATCAGGGCCAGACTGCATCAACACTTCGGATGCGCACGCAAGCCTTCCCTTGTCTTGCCTCCATGCCACCCTTCACGTGCGCCCTTGAAGTTCACTTCCCGGCTTGCCGTTGGAGCTCTCCTCCCTCGGCTCTCGTCCCTCGGATATGTCCACCATGTGTGATTCTCCAAGTCCTGCAAACTCAATCACATACATCAAATACAACATAACACTCTAACTTTAAACATATTCGCCCACACACATCAAAACCATGATCTTCCAATCATTTAAGGGCTGATTGCCTCAACAACTAAGATTTCTTTCACCTAGCTTCCCTTGCTAGGACCCGGCTTCACTCACTAGGGTTTCGTTCACCAAAATTACTCCTTTGCTAGTCATCATGATCCTGACTAGACTTCCTCCAATCATCAAGAAAATATAATCTCACACTTTAATTCTGGTGTGGTTTAATCCCTTGGTCAAACTGACCAACTCTAGGTTCTATGTAATCTGCCAAACATCAGATCTTGTTTGGTTCTATGTATTCTGCCAAACATCAGATCTTGTTTGGCTAACCCTTTGTTAAACTTATCAAACCTGGGTTTACCCTACCAAACATAAAGTCCTGTTTGATTTAACCCTTGATCAATTTGACCACCCTTAATATATTATCTAACATATATCGTTACTAACGTAAGTATATTGTTAAACATCGAAACCCTAGAGGATGACTATTCGTCACTGATGCATTTTGCACCAACAATCTCTCCCTTTTTTATGTTTGATAATATCTTAAGTTAGATTGGGTCTTCTGGTTCTAGGTTTAACACATAGGAGAAATCGAAAAAAAATCTAACTCTAATTTAAGCCCTCTCTCCCCCTTTGTCACACATCAAAAGGAAGTAAACAAAAGAAAAAGATTTGCACCAAAAATAATTAACTCAAGTCTTTCTTCTCCTTTTTAAGATAGTCTCTCTTCTCCTTTTGAAAATACTTAAGATATATATATATATATATTTTGAAAAATGATTTTCAAAACTCTCTTTTAAAAAAACAAACTAAGTACTTGTTCTATAAAGTATAAAAAAACTCTAAGTGCTTAAATTGCACCAACAATATGTGAAAATATATATATATATATATATATTAAAAAATTGAACTTCCCTAAGTCTGACAACAATCCTAGGAATCTTGTTGATCACAAGAAAATTCCTATGTGTCCTAGGGATTTTCCATAAATGAATATTTTGTTAGATCGATGTATGCTTGCTAGAGGAAGGGTGAATAGCAATTTCTTGGTTTTCTTCCTACAAGGTTAGCGTGCGCAAGTGGAAACAATAATAATAAAATCAAACAACGCTAACAATACCTATTTACGTGGTTCGGAGATGAAGCTCCTACTCCACGACAGTCCGTGAGGTGGATGATCCCTCGATCCTTCGGCGGATCACTCCCGGATGCCCTCCGGCTAGCTCGTGTAGCTCCTTGTGGGTCGAGAAACCTCGCCACAATCTCAAGTACACCTCTGAGCACCTAAGACTACAAACAAGCCCTAACCAAGCTTGTTTCGTCAGAGGTTTCCAACCAAACCCGAATCTCTTTAAATAGAACTCAAGGCTGGAAAACACCCTACCAGTCGACTACTCCCAGGGCAGTCGACTGGTCCCACTGAAAATCGACCGTTGCACCCCCAACGTTCAAATTTTCAGCCACCTACCAGTCGACTGCTCCTAGAGCAGTCGACTGGTCCAGGGTCGACTCCCTTCTGTGAGTTTCTGTTCGTGCTGGCAGTCGACTGTTATATTTCCAGTCGACTGCCCAGCTTATACAAACACTCCGAAGACCCTCCTCTATCTGTGCCTTCAAGTCCACTCCCTTGGCTTGCCCCTTGAAGTCCTCTTCCTCCGGCTATCGTCCCTCGGATGCGCACGCAAGCCTTCCCTTGGCTTGCCTCCATGCCACCCTTCACGTGTGCCCTTTGAAGTCCACTTCCTGACTTACCCTTGGAGTCTTCTTCCCTCGGCTCTCGTCCCTTCATGCCTTTGCTGACTTTTCACCAGCAGCCTTGACTGTTGCCTTCGCGCCCTCTTCATCTTTGGCCCCGTCCCTCGGATGCACACAAGTCTCCAGCTTACCTCCATGCCATCCATCACGCATGCCTCGAAGTTCGCGCCCCTCGGATCATCATCCCTACTATCCATGGTCCCTCGGGTGCACACAAAGCCTTCAGCTTGTCTCCATGCCACCCTTCACCGTATCAAAACCATCCAGCTAAGTCAATATGTGTAACCTGCAATCCTGCACACTCAAATACACATATTAAATCACAAAGGTAAACCTAACTTAAACGCTTTGCCCAAACATCAAAACACATGGTCATTCTGGACCATAGATTGCCTCAACAATCTCCCCCATTTTGATGTTTGGCAATACGTTTAAGTTAGAGAAAACAAATAGAAATAAGTAGCAGTAACAATGCTAATCAAACATTTGGACTTACGTTGCCAAGGCTCCACCTTGGACTTACACCGCCAATGAATATGCAATGCAAACAATCACGGATCCTATCCCAAGGCATCCCCATACCTAACCTTCCCAAGTTAGGATTTTTCACCAAAACGGGCTTTTTAAAACCTATCCCAAGGCTCCTCCTACATTGGACTTACAAAGGCTTTTTAAGAACCTCTCCAAGGTTCCCCTTACGCGAAGAATGGAGCAACCATGCTCCATCTTTACCTAAGCTCCCCTAAAACTAGGGTTTCTTGCAAAGGCGTGTTTGGTTTCCCAAATTAAATCCAACACTTCTCCCCCTTTGCCTAACATCAAAAAGATCCAATAATTTCTCCCTTATTGGACTCTTTAACCTTTAAATGATTATAAACATAGTGTACTAACCCCCACAAGGTTCCACACTTGTTTTACACCATTTGGACACTTTTCAGCTGCTGAATACCCAATCCAGCCTGTATCAGTCGAGTGCCCCCATGGGCAGTCGACTGGTACGCTGAAACTCCAAATTTTAGCTTTCTGAACCCAATTTCAGAAATGCGCTAGAAATTTCATAAATCTTCAAAAATTCTCAAATTTTGTGGAGATGTTTGTGATACTCATACCTACTTGGGAAAAATACACTCAACAATGTATCTATTTCCATTCCCAAGTTTGACACAAAATTCAAAACTACCTATGAAAATTAAAGCATAGCAACAAGAGGCAACCTCCCCCTTAACCTATGCCCTCTCCTAATTTTCAATTTTCACACCCAACATCAAGTTAAGTCCTACCCAACTTAACACCATATCACCAAGTTATGTTCTACCCAACTTAACACCATAATACCAAGTTAAGTTTTACCCCAACTTAACACCATTCATTCTTTTGTCAAGTTAAACCTAACTCAACATCCCAAGTTCTTCCCCCTTGACACCATCAAAAGATTGCCCCAAGCAATCCTACCCCTAGTGCTAAAATGAACTCAACCCATTTCTGAGAAACCCCTCAGAAATCAATATACAGACTTACTAGTCGACTGCCCCCTTTGCAGTCGACTGATACAGTTAACTTCTGAAATTCCAGCCTAGTTTCAGAAACTTCTAGACAATTCTAGAAAACCTGAAAAAATCTAAAAATTTAAAAACACATTTGTTAGGATATACTCTATCCTAGAAAAATATGGTTCCATGAAAAGTATCAAATGTGCTTGACTTTTTGTACAAACTCTAATTTCCTCAAACATGATCATTTTGTATCAACTTTGAAACCTAACTATAATGTCATGTGTTTGCCAACTCCATTCATTAATATTTCACACATATAACTGCCTTCAATTCTCCCCATTTTCTTATGTATCCTTAGTATGATAAAATCCCCTTCTTCTTATCTCTTAACCCTAGATACATATGCACTTATCAATCTTCCTTGAATTCGATGATATCAACATAGCCTTATTTCATATAATCAATATTAAATCATGAAGTAAAATCTCATAAAGTAACATGAACCTTTCTTATGCTTCCAATTATGCAAGTTCTTATCATCCAAAATGACTTTTTCAATTTTAAACCTACGGATCAATCGACTGCCCCTGAATTTCAGGTTTTAGCCTAATTTCAGAAATGTCTAATTAATTCCATAAATCTCCAAAAATTTTGAAATTTTGTAGAGAGATTTGTGATGCCTATGTTTACCTGCGAAAAATATGTTTTCAAATAAAACTACTCCTGATTCCAAGATTGGTACAAATTCAACCGTTCCTAAGTTGTATCATTTAAACTTATCCAAGAGTTCTAATTTAAGCCTCTCCTTGATGTATCTTCTCATCCCTGACCATAATACATTTCTAGCACTGAGTTATAAGGCATCTACACATTAAACCTTAATTTTTATCAAATATAATCTCATTTTCATCTTTTTTCTCCATAAATTTCTTTTAATGTGTCACTTCCCTAGGATTAAGACTTACCCTAGTCTTCCACCCCTTTGGCACATTTCATAATTCATCCAATATCCTAGGAGAAAGCCTCCTGAGATCCATTTACCATGGATCCCAAAGACTCCTAGAGCTCCCCCTCGAGCTCTTAGCCCTAGCCACCTCCCTAGGTGACTCAACCCATACTAGACCACACCGGTGGGCTCCCGGTGATTCTTAGCCTACAAACCTAACCTTCTTATCCTTAGACACCTTGTCCTTGGTTAAGTCATCCTTTTTACCTTTTGATAGCATCCCCTTGCCATTCTTGGACTTCTCCTTCTTACCATAATTATATGCTATCCTAGCATACTTCTTCTTGTTGGCATTGGAGACCTTAGACCGATCCCAACCCCGATCTATTATGGTTGGGTTTTAAACTACCTAACACCATATCTAAACCCTTAGATCTAACCGTGAATCTTTCTAGGGTCTTTTCCAACCTATCAAGCTTTTCCCTTAAAACTTAATTTTCCTTTTCTAGACTTCTAAACCTAGAATACACATGTCCACCTTGGACATTCCTAGACCTACCTACCATTCTAGGCATATGTCTCCCCTTCTTGGGATTTTCGCCTTGATCCTTAGGTCTAATGGCCTTGGATTTATCATGATGCATGGTTCTCCTAGGGTTTTGATCTACCTTGTTAACCCTATTTCTATCATGATATTAAATCCAAAATTATGCACAAGCAAGCATTTTTCATTAATTCTAGCATGCATGGAGGAACTTAAGTTTGAATTGCTTTTTAATTTAAGGTTAGGGATTACCTCCCTTACCCTTGTAGCACCCCCTTGATGTGTGCTTCTTTTCTTCCTTTCTGTTAGTAGGAGCCCTAGAGCCAATTATGTGATGATTGACTAGGGACATTTTGTATCATATTCTATTATTAATAAAGGCATGTTTGGTTATTATACTTACTTTGTATTTGTGTCAAATAACTAAGTATAATAATGTCCTTGGGTAGTAGGTTCTTATCTACATTAGATCGATTTGTTGAATCGATAGTGAGATGATGTAGAGAACACTACTCTAAACCATTCTTAGTCAAACATTAATATTCAAGGACAATATTAATGCATGGAGACTAGCATGTAGGTCAACTGATGACTTGAGCTCACAAGTCATGGATATGTGATATCAAGTTAACACATAGGTATACATTGGAGAATGTGTACTGAATGACCTGCCATGAGAAAGTTTCATAGATTGTCATATGAGTGTCATAAACTTTCTCATGTGATTATTGGTATGAATAGTCCTTAGACCTAAGTCACTATGGTTCCCTACACAAGGAGTTATGTACTTTGGTATCGTCAAACGTCACCCGTAACAGGGTGGACTATAAAGGCGATCACTGGGTATGTAATGAATTATACGGAGGGATGTGAGTGATGTAGATGGGATCTATCCCTCCCATATGACGGGAGTGATATCTGTGGGCCCCTTGATCGAGTAGGACTACTAAAACGCATGGCCATGCTCAAATGAGTCAATATGAGATATTGAGCTCATTTGTTTGAGTGAGTCTACTCGGGGATCAAGAAACACAAGATTGACTGAGGATGACATGGTCTATGCCTCATTGGTCAATCTAGATATCGAGGATAGAAAGACTAAGTCATACATTATCATAGTCACTAAGGTTAAGTCGGATCTTGACTTTTCTTGTTACTTGAGTAGCAATGATGCATTGCTAGATGCCGCTTATTGCTTATGTGTCTAAAGTGGTTTAGACACATTACCAATGTTACGAGAACTTATTGGGTCATACATTAAGGACATGATGCTTCGGAGATTAATTGATCTTGGTTTAACTAAGATTTGATTCGAATTGGATTAATTGAGTTAGACTCAAGTGAATCCAATTAGATTATGGGATTAAGTCTAATTTGAGTTAGACTCATCTAGATTAGACTCAACCACTTAATCATGGATAATATTCATTAAAGGGTTTAATAAAATATTATTTAAGAGGAAGGCTAAGAGACATTCTATTCATTATATCAATAGAATACTAAGAGTCTCAAGGGATACCAAGAGGCTTGGTATTCATCGGGTTTTATTAGCATTAAGATGAGAGGAGCTCAAGGGACATTGACCCTTGGTATTCATTAGATGAGTATGAATACCCCCCCCCCTTGTCAAAGGCTAGAGGGTGCATCTCTCTTCCCTTCTTTCTTCCTCCTTGTCCATAACTCTCTAGTGGAGGTTCTTGTCCTTTGTGAACCATCCCAAGTTGCTAGCACAACTAAGGTGGTTCCTCTCCGAGGCGTAGATCATGTTCGTGTCGATACGCATAGAGGCACGGACACTTGAACGTGTAAGAGATCTGGCGAACTAAAGGACTAGCGGGATAAGGGAAGGGCACGCGACAAAGGTATTCCTATAAGATAGGAATTGTAGATCACTTTGTATGAGTTTTTTCTTTCGCATGGATCACTCGAGGGATCTTATTTCCGCTGTGATTTTAAATATTTTTACCTATAGATCCCTTCAGTGGTATCAGAGCCACTTGCGAAAGATCATACAAAGTTTAGAAAACTTTTATATGTGATATAGAAGTAGGATATAATTTTATTATAGATTGTATAATGTATGAGCATTTGTCGAGATACAAAAGTTTGTGTTGATCAAACTAAAAGTCTATAGCATCATCATATGAAATATGAAAGTGTGCTATGATGCGAATGTACTCGACAAATTTTATAACCTATGGTTTTGGCTCATGAGCATTTTTACAATCATAATAAAAATTGATGTCCTAAATCTATTGTATATGATTGATGACATGGTGCATGGTTATGGCCTTAACCCCAATATGATTGGATGAATATGTGTGTGTGTGCATGTTGTAATTCATAATACAGCCTACGTGTCGTGCCTTGTCTCTATTTTTCCAAGTTGTAAAAATAGATTTAGACTCGAATGTAACTCGAGTTTTCCTACATTGTAATGTACAAAAGGAGTAGTGGAGTGTCCATTGAAGAATGAAGTAACAAGAAGGATGCCGATCACACATGATGACCGAAGGATGCACTTGGAGAAGATGTTATCCCTAGGTTGACCATCGATTTTCTCATTGGCTTAGGAAGATCATAGTATACAGGCCATAACCATGTCACGTTTTATCGCTTATATATTGATATATGCAATGTGTGTATGTGATGCATGATTAGATAAATAGTTATCTCAATTAAGTCAACTCAATATGCCTACCAAAGTTTGGTACTCATAAACTACCTCGATCATTTGTTGTTGGGTTTGCCAAAGCAAAGTGACGTATTTTATCTTGGTAGAGTGCGAGAGGACAATTGTGATGTCCCGCTATCAAACTTTGGGTGAGATTTAACTAAGCCCCCTCAATTAGATTGAGAAACTTGGAGGCATATCCCAAAAGTTGGGAAAATTGGGTAAGAGAACAATTATTCCATGTCTTGGGCGATTAGCCAAAGCTAACTCAAGATGATGTGTAATGTGGATCTTGACCCTTTGTTTCAAAGAGTTGCATGAGATGTAATTGGTAAAATGTTACCTACCTAATTATACCAAGTCTTGGGCGATTAGCCAAAGCTAACTCAAGATAAAGTATAATATGGATCTTGTCCCACATGAATAATGATTGCTATTTGGTTTGGAGCTAGTAGTGTTGGTAAATTGAGTTTGCCTACATCCATGACTAGCCCCAACCAAAGCACTACGATTCAATGGGAGCATCATTTAATTAAAGACCTAATTAAATGAATTAGATATGATACTTATTTCTGCATAATTCTACTGTTGTAGATCACCATGTCATCTAACACGTCAAATACTCTCTCTCTGCGATCCGTCCTTGAGAAGGACAAGCTCAATGGAGCTAATTTCCTGGACTGGTACAGAAACTTGAGGATAGTCCTCAAACAAGAACAAAAACTGTACGACCTAGAGCAATCTCTTCCAGAAGCACCCACCGCTATCGCTACCCGTGCTGAAAAGGATGCTTACAAGAAGCATCAGGATGATGCACTTGATGTATCATGCCTTATGCTTGCCACCATGAACTCTAAGCTTCAGAAGCAACATGAGAACATGAATGCACATGATATGGTTGAGCATCTAAAGCAACTATATCAAGGGCAAGCTAGGCACGAGCGGTTTGAGGTGTCTAAAGCCCTATTTTCATGCAAGATGCAAGAAGGAACTCCTGTAGGAACTCACGTACTCAAGATGATTGGGTATGTCGAGAACCTTGAAAGACTAGGATTTCCACTGGGCTAAGAATTGGCTACGGACCTTATCTTGCAATCGTTGCTAGAAGGGTACAATCAATTTGTCATGAACTATAACATGAATGAAATTGACAAGCCTTTGCCTGAGATGCTCAGCATGTTAAGAACTGTTGAACCTAATCTCAAGAAAACTAAAACCAGTAATGTATTGATGGAACAAAAGGGCAAAGGCAAATGGAAGCCTAAAGGCAAGGGTAAGGCCCAAGCCAAAGGCAAGGCCAACTCTACTACATCCAAGGCTAAAGATAAGGTGCCTAAGGAAGGGACCTGCTTCTACTGTGGTGAGACCGAATATTGGAAGAGGAACTGCAAACATTACCTGGAGGAAGTAAAGAAGAAAAGAAGTGAGACTTCTGCCTCAGGTATTTTTGTTATAGATGTCAATCTATCTATCTCTTCTTCTTGGGTATTAGATACCGGATGCGCGTCTCACATTTGTACTAATATGCAGGGCCTTCAAAGAGCTAGATCATTGACAAAGGGCGAAGTGGACCTATGAGTAGGCAATGGAGCAAGAGTTGTTGTCATAGTTGTAGGAACTTATTCCTTTCTTTGCCCACTGGGCTTATCTTAGAACTAGAGGAGTGCTTTTATGTACCTACATTGACTAAGAACCTAATTTCAGTATCTTGTTTGGATAAGAAAGGCTTTTCATTTATCATAAAAGGACAAATGTTGTTCCATAATGTTAAATGACATGTTCTATTGTAATGCACTACTTGTGAATGGACTTTATGTTCTAGACCTAGAAAACCCAATCTATAACATAAATACTAAACGGTTCAAACCAAATGATTTGAACCAAACATATCTCTGGCGTTGTCACTTAGGACACATAAATGAGAGTCGCATATCCTAGCTCCATAAGGATGGATTACTGGACTCATTTGATTTTGAATCATATGAGACATGTGAATCTTGTCTTCTAGGCAAGATGACCAAGACTCCATTTAGTGGACACGGCGAAAGAGCGACAGACTTGTTAGGACTCATAGATACTGATGTATGTGGCCCCTTCAATATCGTAGCTAGAGGAGGCTATCAATACATCATCACTTTCACTGATGATGTCAGTAGATATGGCTACGTGTATCTCATGAAACACAAGTCAGAATCCTTTGAAAAGTTCAAAGAATTCAAGAGTGAAGTACAAAACCAACTTAGCAAGAGTATTAAGATGCTTCGATCAGATCGAGGCGGTGAATACATTAGCCAAGAGTTTCGTGACCATCTAGCAGCGTGTGGGATCATATCCCAACTCACTCCACCTGGAACACCATAGTGGAATGGTGTGTCCGAGCGAAGAAATCGTACTCTATTAGATATGGTACGATCGATGATGAGTCAAATAGATCTTCCTACTTGCTTCTGGGGATTCACTCTAGAGACAGCTCTATTCACACTTAACCGAGCTCCATCAAAGGCCGTCATAAAGACACCATATACGATATGGATTGGGAAGAGTCCCACGATGTCTTTTATGAAGATTTGGGGTTGTGAGGCTTAAGTTCGACGTCAAGTCTCAGATAAACTAGGACCCAAATCTGATAAGTGCTATTTTGTAGGATATCCCAAGGAAACAAAGGGATATTACTTTTACAATCCCACACTAGGCAAAGTGTTTATCGCTAGAAATGGTATTTTTCTAGAAAAGGAGTTTATTTCTAGAAGAACTAGTGGGAGTAAAATCCATCTTGAAGAAGTTCAAGATACAGATAGTGTTGAGGCCTTAATGGACATTGAACAGGCACCACAAGATGTTGTGGATCATGAGATTGTTGCACAAGAAGTTGTGGAACAACAAGCTATTCAAGTAGACCAACCTCTTCGCAGATCTGATAGGATACGTCGTCAGCCTGAGAGATACTCATTACTCTTGTCTGACCATGATGACGTTACGCTTATTGAGTTGAATGAGCCTACATCCTATCAAGAAGCTATGATGAGCCCAGATTCTAAGAAATGGCTAGAGGCCATGAGATCCGAAATGGAATCCATGTACACTAACCAAGTATGGACTTTGGTTGATCCACCTAAGGGGATTAAACCCATTGGGTGTAAGTGGGTCTTTAGAAGAAAGACTGACATGGATGGACGCATGTATACCTATAAAGGGTGATTCGTAACTAAAGGTTTCAAACAAATTCATGGTATCGACTATGATGAAACCTTTTCACCAGTGGTGATGCTTAAGTCTATTCGGATCATGCTTGCTATTACAGCTTACCATGACTACGAGATCTGGCAGATGGATGTCAAAATCGCATTCCTAAATGGGAATTTACTCGAGGATGTGTACATGACACAACCTGAGGGTTTTGTAGATCCAGAGCATGCTAGAAAGGTATGTAAATTGCAAAGGTCCATTTATTGACAAGGTACTTAATCATTTTGCCATGCAGAATTCCAAGAAGGGATTTCTACCAATGTCACATGGTGTGAGTCTTTCGAAGACTCAAGGTCCCTCGTCTAAGGAGGAGAGAGACTGTATGGATCAGATCCCTTATGCATCCGCTATAGGCTATCATGTATGTCATGCTTTGTACTCGACCAGATGTCTCGTATGCTTTGAGCATGACGAGCAGGTACCAGTCAAATCCAGGTGAAAGTCACTGGACAGCTGTCAAGAATATTCTTATGTACTTACGAAGGATGAAAGAATATTTCTTAATATTTGGAGGTGATGAGGAGCTAGCTGTAAAGGGTTACAATGACGCAAGCTTCCAAACAGACAGGGATGATTTTAGATCGCAGTTAGGGTATGTATTTTGCCTGAATGGTGGCGCTGTGAGCTGGAAGAGTTCGAAGCAGGACACAGTCGCAGATTCTACAATAGAGGCCGAGTATATTGCCGCGTTTGAGGTGGCAAAAGAGGCTATTTGGATCCGGAAGTTCATTGCAGAGCTTGGTGTGATTCCTAGCATTGTGGACCCGATAGACCTCTATTGTGACAACAATGGGGCTATTGCACAGGCTAAGGAACCTCTGTCACATCAGCGGACCAAACATATACTACGGCGCTTCCATCTCATTAGAGAGATCATCGATAGAGGAGATGTGAGGATATGTAGAGTATCCACTGAGGCTAACATCGCGGATCCTTTGACCAAGGCTTTGGCACAAAAGAAGCATGATGGTCACACTAGGTCACTGGGTATTAGATATTACAGTGATTGGCACTAATGCTAGTGGGGGATTGTTAGTAGGAGCTCTAGAGCCAATTATGTGATGATTGACTAGGGATATTTTGTATCATATTCTATTATTAATAAAGGCATGTTTGGTTATTATACTTACTTTGTATTTGTGTCAAATAACTAAGTATAATAATGTCCTTGGGTAGTAGGTTCTTATCTACATTAGATCGATTTGTTGAATCGATAGTGAGATGATGTAGAGAACACTACTCTAAACCATTCCTAGTCAAGCATTAATATTCAAGGACAATATTAATGCATGGAGACTAGCATGTAGGTCAACTAATGACTTGAGCTCACAAGTCATGGATATGTGATATCAAGTTGACACATGGGTATACATTAGAGAATGTGTACTGAATGACCCGCCATGAGAAAGTTTCATAAATTGTCATATGAGTGTTATAAACCTTCTCATGTGACTATTGGTATGAATAGTCCTAGACCTGAAGTCACTACGGTTCCCTACATAAGGAATTATGTACTTTGGTATCGTCAAACGTCACCCGTAACAGGGTGGACTATAAAGGCGATCACTGGGCATGTAATGAATTATGCGGAGGGATGTGAGTGATGTAGATGGGATCTATCCCTCCCATATGACGGGAGTGATATCTGTGGGCCCCTTGATCGAGTAGGACTACTAAAACGCATGGTCATGCTCAAATGAGTCAATATGAGATATTGAGCTCATTTGTTTGAGTGAGTCTACTCGGGGATCAAGAAACACAAGATTGACTGAGGATGACACGGTCTATGCCTCATTGGTCAATCTAGATATCGAGGATAGAAGGACAAGGTCATATATTATCATAGTCACGGAGGTTAAGTCGGATCTCGACTTTTCTTGTTATTTGGGTAGCAATGATGCATTGCTAGATGCCGCTCATTGCTTATGTGTCTAAAGTGGTTTAGACACATTGCCAACGTTATGAGAGCCTATTGGGTCACACACTAAGGACACGATGCTTCGGAGATTAATTGATCTTGGTTTGACTAAGATTTGATTCGAATTGGATTAATTGAGTTAGACTCAAGTGAATCCAATTAGATTATGGGATTGAGTCTAATTTGAGTTAGACTCATCTAGATTAGACTCAACCACTTAATTATGGATAATATTCATTAAAGGGTTTAATAAAATATTATTTAAGAGGAAGGCTAAGAGACATTCTATTCATTATATGAAGAGAATACTAAGAGTCTCAAGGGATACCAAGAGGCTTAGTATTCATTGGGTTTTATTAGCATTAAGATGAGAGGAGCTTGAGGAACATAGACCCTTGGTAATCATTAGATGAGTATAAATACCCCCTCCCCCTTGTCAAAGGCTAGAGGGTGCATCTCTCTTCCTCTTCTTTCTTCCTCCTTGTCCATAACTCTCTAGTGGAGGTTCTTGTGCTTTGTGAACCATCCCAAGTTGCTAGCACAACTAAGGTGGTTCCTCTCCGAGGCGTAGATCATGTTCGTGTGGATCCGCATAGAGGCATGGACACTTGAACGTGTAAGAGATCCGGCGAACTAAAGGACTAGCGGGATAAGCGAAGGGCACGTGACAAAGATATTCCTATAAGATAGGAATTGTAGATCACTTTGTATGAGTTTTTTCTTTCACATGGATCGCTCGAGGGATCTTATTTCCACTGCAATTTTAAATATTTTACCTATAGATCCCTTCACTTTCCTCCTTTTCTCATCTTCTCAATTCCTCCATTTTCTTTAACTCTCTTTTTCTTGGACATTTTGTGTGATAATGCCCTAGTTCTCCACATGTGAAACATCTAATTTTCTTTCTTTTCTCTTGGGCTTCTCCATTCCTACAACCCACGTTAGATTTAAAAGAAATTGAAATGAGTTTAGGATTTACCTCCATTTTCTTACCATTTGGACACTTGTCCTTGTAGTGTTCCTTCTTGTTGCATCCAAAGCATATGATGTGCTCTTTTGATTTGGCTTTGGTGGAGGTTGGAGTATTTTCTTGCTCTTGTATGGATGAGGGTCTCTCCTCTCCCTCAATCCTTGAAATCGACACCTCTTCTTCTTCTCTTGATGAGGTGGATGATCTCTCACTTAATTGTGCCTCTTCACTTGATGAGGTTGACAATTCCTTTTCTTTTCCCTTTTCTTGGACCATTAGGCTTATCTCCTTTTGCTCTTCCATCAATTGAGCTCGGGTACGATTTCCATGATATTCTCCCATCTTGTTCCATAATTCATATGCATTTTCATATTTTCCTACACCACTCAAAACATTGTTAGGCAAAATATTAACTAATATATCGATTACCTTCTTATTTGCCCTAGAGTGTACTTGTTGCTTCTTATCCCAATATCTAGGCCTAAGCCTCTTCCTGTGCTTATCCTTTGGAATTTCGAAGGACTCATCTAGCACCATTAAGCATTCCCACTCCATTCCAAACCAAGTCTTCATCCTTGCCCTCCAATAGTCGAAATCTTCATGATCGTAGGGAGGTGGAGTGTAGATGTCATCCCCCAACTTGTCTTCCATCATCTTTTTCCTCAAGCTTGTGCTCCTTTGGCGGTTATTCCAACAAGAGCGGTCCTTCGCTCTGATACCACTTGTTAGATCGATGCATGCTTGCTAGAGGGGGGGGTGAATAGCAATTTCTTGGTTTTCTTCCTACAAGGTTAGCGTGCGCAAGCGGAAACAATAATAATAAAATCAAACAACGCTAACAATACCTATTTACGTGGTTCGGAGATGAAGCTCCTACTCCACGACAGTCCGTGAGGTGGACGATCCCTCGATCCTTCGGTGGATCACTCCCCGGATGCCCTCCGGCTAGCTCGTGTAGCTCCTTGTGGGTGGAGAAACCTCGCCACAATCTCAAGTACACCTCTGAGCACCTAAGACTACTAACAAGCCCTAACCAAGCTTGTTTCGTCAGAGGTTTCCAGCCAAACCCGAGTCTCTTTAAATAGAACTCAAGGCTGGAAAACACCCTACCAGTCGACTGCTCCCAGGGCAGTCAAATGGTCCCACTGAAAATCGACCGTTGCAACCCTAACGTTCGAATTTTCAGCCACCTACCAGTCGACTGCTCCCAGAGCAGTCGACTGGTCCAGGGTTGACTCTCTTCTGTGAGTTTCTGTTCGTGCTGGCAGTCGACTGTTATATTACTAGTCGACTGCCAAGCTTATACAAACACTCCTCCTCACTCCGAAGACCCTCCTCATGTGTGCCTTCAAGTCCACTCCCTTGGCTTGCCCCTTGAAGTCCTCTTCCTCCGATTATCGTCCCTCGAATGCGCACGCAAGCCTTCCCTTGGCTTGCCTCCATGCCACCCTTCACAGGTGCCCTTTGAATTCCACTTCCTGACTTGCCCTTGGAGTCTTCTTCCCTCGGCTCTCGTCCCTTCATGCCTTTGCTGACTTTTCACCAGCAGCCTTGACTGTTGCCTTCGCGCTCTCTTCATCTTTGGCTCCCGTCCCTTGGATGCACACAAGCCTCTAGCTTGCTTCCATGCCATCCATCACGCATGCCTCGAAGTCCGCGCCCCTCGGCTCATCATCCCTGCTATCCATGGTCCCTCGGGTGCACACAAGCCTCCATCTTGTCTCTATGCCAGCCTTCACTGTATTGAAACCGTCCAGCTAAGTCAATATGTGTAACCTGCAATCCTGCACACTCAAATACACATATTAAATCACAAGGGTAAACCTAACTTAAACCCTTTGCCCAAACACCAAAACACATGGTCACTCCGGACCATAGATTGCCTCATTATATTTTAGTTTTAGAAAAATAATCACTTTCTTGATTTGGTTTCTTTTCCAGTCTGATAAAATCCTAGAAAATTTTGTTAACTATAAGAACATTTTCCTAAGTGTCCTAGAAAATTTTCAAAACTCATGTAAAGATTATTTTCAAGACCAAAAGATTTTTGAAATAAGTTTTGGAAAATGATAGTATAATATTTTCAAAAGTATTTAAAAAATAGTGAGGTTTTTTTGAAAATATAATTTTTGAAATTTCTGATAAATCTTTTAATTTGACCTCCCCCTAAAATTGACACAGTCCTAGGAAGCTTGTTGACTACAAGTGATCTTCCTCTGAGTCTTAGGGTTTGATTCAAACGAAAAGAGTTTAAAAATATTAATAAATATTTTGAAATAATCAAGAATAATATATCAATTTTCTTTGACTTGGACTCCCCCTAAATCTGACATAGTCTTAGGAATTCTTGTAGATCATTAAGAAATCTTCCTATGTGTCTTAGGAGTTTATCCAAATCATTAGAGCAATTAAGACAATTATTGAAAAATATTTTTGACAGAGTATGATAATTTTCAAAGAAATAATATTTGAAAAATATTTTGAATGACATAAGTTTTGAAAAGTATTTTTTGAAACATATTTTGAAATGATAATAATTTTTAAAGCACAAAACATTTTGAAAGATATGAATTTTTGAAAAGAATGATTTTTGAAAAATAGTTTAAAAATAGGAATTCTCAAAGATAAAAACTCCCCCTGAATCTGACACCTTCTGACTACACTTGTTAACTACAAGGACCTCTACCTAAGTGTCTTAAGGGACTATAGTGTTGACCTAAAAGGTTTGTGTCTATGTTTTGGTCAAACAACTTTCGAAAAGATATAATTTTTCAAAATGTACTTATTAATAAACACCCAATCAAGCATGAAATTCATTAAAACATTATTATGTTTAAATATTATTTTGAAAATAGATTATTAAGAAAATATTCTAAAAATATTGAAAATATTTGAAAAATATTTGTCAATTTATTAGTCCTTAACATCTCACCTATTCTAAGTGTCGCAATATAAGCAAGCACAGTTGCCTTATAGGTGTTTGTGGGATGCTTGAATAATTTTTTTCAATTTTAATTTTATAGATTGCTTGACCTTGAGTTAGATTCGAGTTTAATCAGCTAGTAGCTTAAAAGTATTTTTCAATAATTAGCTTCCAGGTCTTGGCGAGGCACAGAGGCCTTCTTTGGTCGTAGCCTTATTGGATCATCAACCCTTTCCTTAGACAAAGCCTTTTAAACAAGGAATGCTTTTAATTTACTTTTTGAAAAACTCTGGTCTAACTAGTCTAATATGTGGCGAGGTAGCTTCGGCTAGTTCCACTTAGCTAGGCAAACCTTCCCTAACGTGCTATCATCTCGCCCCACCCAGGTACTAGGTTAGGCAAGTATCAACCAATCCTTTTCCTTTTAAATAATGCAGAAAAATAAACATGGATGATATGTCAAATATTTAAGGAAAAATAAGTGGATGCATGGGCATGACATTTATGCACGAGTCAATCAAGTCAAGTAATTTTATTAGGTTTCCAATAATGTATCAAATTCTCGATTTGATACATACCATGTGAACTCGCTAATATGTCAACTCACTTTGACATATTTATTGTTATTTAGTTGATTGTTCCAATTGAGTAGAATTTTATTTAATTTCATATCTGAAGGTAATTAATTAGAATTTAGTTCATGGATTTTGTTGAATTAAGGAATTAATTTATTATTGAATTATTAATTAATTAAGATTTTAAATTGTAAAAAGATTAAGTTGCAAAGAGATAGTTAAGTTTTGAGTTATTATGAATTAGTTAAGATTTAAATTATAAAAAAATTAATTAAGGTCTAAATTATTAGGAATTAATTAAGGTTGAGATTATTAAGAATTAATTAAGGTTAAAATTATTAAGAATTAATTAAGGTTAGAATATTAAGAATTAATTAAGGTTAAAAATTATTAAGAATTAATTAAGGTTAAAATATTAAGAATTAATTAAGGTTAAAATGTTAAGAATTAATTAAGGTTAAAATATTAAGAATTAATTAAGGATAAAATATTAAAAATTAATTAAGGTTAAAATTATTATGAATTAATTAGAGTTAAAATTAACTTATTAAAGTTATTAAAAATTTTGTGTCTAGTTGCATCATTTCCATTAATTCAACAATTTCTGATTCATCTAGTATTTCTTTTGAATTTAAGTTTTCAATTTTGTTTAATACTTCTATTTTATTTGATTTCTTGTTAGCCCTATTAAACATAGCTTTAATTCTACTAAATTCATTTTCATCTTCATCCTCATCATCATTTTCAGAGTTATATTCTTCTTCATCTTCAGTGGTAAATTCAGAATTTAAAATTGTATCATTATTTTTATAGTAGGTAGAATAATTTTCAGGATTATTTATTAAAGTTTCATCATTATATTCAAATGCAATAAAATTGTCAATTAAGAGTTAACTATTATCCTCAATATTATCTTCAGAATCGAAATGAACATTAATTTTAGAGATATTAGGATTATCAACAATAATTTCAGAATTATTAGTAATATTGTTATTCTCCTTAACATTATCAGAATTATCGGTAATTGTTATTATCCTTAACATTATTAGAATTATTGGTAATATTGTTATTATCCTTAACGTTATCAGAATTATCGGTAATATTGTTATTATCCTTAACATTATCAGTATTATCAGGTAAAATATTAGAATTAATTCTAAAAATTATTGCATTAATATTATCACTACAAGAAAAAAGTGAAACAACAACGCTTTTTCCGCGTTGTTGTTAATGCTTAAAAAGCGTTGTTGATGAAGCCGTTGTAGAAAGTATATCTACGACAACGCTTTTTCCGCGTTGTGGTTTGGAGCAAAGACAACGCTTTTTTCGCGTTGTCTATTGGTTTTTAAAAAACGTTGTGGTTTGGTACAAAGACAACGCAAAAAACGTGTTGTGTATTGTTACTTAAAAAACGTTGTCTTTTTAATAGGCAGTGTTTTTCACAATTTATAATATTCACAATTTATAAACATTTTTATTCACAATTGATAATATTCACAATTTACAATATTCACAATTTACAAGCATTTTTATTCACAATTGATAATATTCACAATTTACACTGATAATAGTTTACAAAATTCACTTATAATACAGTACATTATTTACAAAAGTGTTTGTATTCCATATTAAATACAAAAAATATCTCAATTCACAAGTTCTATAAAACTTCATCATTCACAAGTTGTTCTTTGGGGCTGCTTGTTAACTCGATCTGCTTTAACACTGCATAAAAATAATAAAACAGTGTATACCTCCACATGTAGCTCAGCTTCATATACTGGCAACAGTGTATACCTCCACATGTAGCTCAGCTTCACATACGAACCTGAAGTGATCAAATCAGGTACCTAGCACAACAATTCAAAAAAGAAAATGGTACCTGCTTTGATAAATAAGAATCTTATCAAATTCCCGTTTTTCAGCAAAAGCAGCAACAACTTTTGGTGTGGCCCTTGCTTTTATATAAATTTTCAGCGCAAGATCATTGTCCACGGTCTACATAATGACAGTTTTAACAGTGAAACCAAAAAGGTGCAAGTTATATAATAATTGCATATGATAGGCTCATAATTTTAACAGCCAAGTATACTTCTGGTGTTTTGTAAGAAATACTAATTACCTTAACAAGATCCCCAAGTTCTTCACTGCACTCAAGCTTGTCTTCAGCCAGCCAATTCTCCAAAAGGTTCTTTTTGTTCTGATTGACAACAAGACGAGATAACTCCAAAGATTCAAAGGCATTAAGTTTTCCTCTAGTCAACAACGTTCCAAAGTACTGCAACAGTGGTGGTGTCTGCCCAGGTTGGACAGGGACACTCTGCATGCAAAGCAAATGCAGTAACAATGTTATTGCTAAATCCTCAATAATGTGTATGAAAAATATAAAGAGAAGAGAAAATATATCTTTTTGCTCAGAAAAGTACAACATTGACTAGGATATGAATTTTAGTTCAACTACTTTCTTCAAGTATAAATCATTTATTTACAATAGAGCATTATTAGGGGAAAAATCATAAAGAAGGAAGCAAATAAAAATTACCTGAAACTTCACGAGAGTCTCTGGAGTTCGGAGAATTCCTTGTGGAGATTCAGCAGCAAGTTCAGCAGCTTCCTTGTATTTTGTCTGGGAAAATAGTTCTTGAAACCTTTGCACAACCTGGAAACATGACAAATTAGATATAATAAAATCATAAAGCTTGGCTTCCTAGAAAAGCCAAAATAAAACACCTCGAATTGCTAAAAGGAAATTATTCATCTTATGCTCATTCAGCAGGAAAAAATATTAACCCTATAATCTTTCTTTTTATATATGTTTTTTCTTGAATAATACTCAGCTCAGCCTTGATCAGGTTGAATGAGCAGATGAAGCTTTCAGAAATTTCTAAATTTGTTTATCTTAGAAAGATTCTATAGCTAAATAGTCAGTGCTTGTCAGGCTTTTAAAGAATTATTTGCTATGATTTCTGATATGTAAATTTACTCCTAGTGATTCAAATTAACATTTATTCAAACATACACGTCGATGCAAGATTTTAATTAGCTTGAGAACATTATTATAATAATAACTCTATGATTTGTCATTAAATTTAACTAGATCTTCATAATAGCAACTGATTACAGTGCAACGTCACCTCTCACAAGAAAAGATTTATTATTAAACATATTTTAAAAAAGAATAATTTTCCAGAAAACAGAAATATGAATCAAATGCACAAAATTTTAGATTAGCAATGCAACAGGTACACCAAACACCAACCAGAGCTCTTTCATTTTAACAAAATCACCATGTTTATAAAAAAAAAATCAGTGTAAAAATAATTGACAAGTATTTAAAGGAAACCTGAAGAATAAAATATAGCAAGTACAACCAACAATGAATTTCAAAATTTTATTTTCTCAACAAATCGTAACTTGAAGTGTCATAAGCAACTAACTAAAAGTGATCATTTAAATAAATCAAGACATAAAAGGGAGGATCAGTTTATGTTAAAAATTTAGCAACCGGTGCAGTACAAGGAAATAATGTAAGCATTGCTGGTAATCAACAAATCATCAACACATAATACAAGTAGAGAGAAAAATAAAAAATCATGGTTACCAAATTCTCTGCACCAGGAAGGTTTCCGCGTTTTGCAAGGTTAACAGCAAGCTCCAAATTGTTCAACTAGTAAAGGTATATATGAATATTCATCAGTCCTCTTTTTTGTTAGAAGAATGCCCATCAGTCATGAAAGTACAAAAAATTAAAAAAATAATAATAAAAAGGTAAAACACAGCTGAAGCAGTTACATACTTGGCCACTGATAAATGGAATAATAGTTGCTTCATTTACAGTAGCTCGTAGGACCTGACCCCTTCTATTGACTGCATAAAAACCACCAATATTTGAAGCCTCTGCAGTGAGAAATATTGGATCTGGGCTGATTCGATTTCTGTAAACTGCAGTTGCAGTTTCCAGATCATAGACAAACAATAAACCAAGCTTTGTAATAACATATGTCAAACTGTATTTTTGGGATATCTGCCAAAATAAAACTGATCAGAGGGATAAAAAAACAACTTAAGTATACTCAAAACACATATACGGAGATAATTTCATCATCACCTGCATTGCTACAGGGAAATCATCTGCAAAATCTGGTGGGAAGAAAAGATCTGCTTGTTTCTTTGTAAATCCTGGTTTTCCTGGTATTGATTATATTTCAAAAAGAAAAAAAAGTCATAAAAAGGAAATCATGCACAAATAAAAATGCGAAGATTCTGCAATTTTTGGTATGTTTCTTGGTTCTCAAAAGAGTTTGGCAAAAACAAATTATTCTGCTGATTTTTGTTTTTCCTTACTTCTTTATGCGGGAACAACCATTCATTACATCAGAAAAATTCTCAATTAAAAAGCCCAGACAAAAGCAAGAAGACACTTATTTCAACGCCCAATGGGTTGTCAACAAAAAAAAAAAAATAGTGTAGTAATGCTAAAAGGAATACTTTCATGGAAACGTCTTTGATTTATTACTCTTGTGCAAGGTTTAATAGATTTTCTTTTCAATTTTCAACATTCTTGCCAAAGATTTTAACTTCAAAAAACTAATCTCATATTGCTTCTAACAACTACCAAGCATATTAACAATTAGATATCAGATGAATAGTGAGATACAATCTGAGACTAATACTCGTGCAAGTGACCAAGAATGAGAATCACAATCTCGATACCTGGTTGGGCTCCAAGTTCGATGACATGCAACTTTGAAGTGATTTGTCCAGCATTACTAGTCTTCGAGGCAAAAGAAATTAGAATGGAGGGATTCTCATTCCCAACTACCTATAGACGAGAGAACCATAAAGTCAAGACTCAAGAGAAGAACAGAAAAAATAGAAATAAATATTAATAGAAGCAGCAGAAACCAGTAAGAAAAGTATAAAGCAACTAAAGAAAGTAGAAAATCGAACCTTAAATGAAGCAAAGGATGCAGCATGTGCTTCAAGAGCCTGACTACGCTGTTGATCAACAGAAAAGAGCTGCATATTGCCTTTCACTAGCTGTGGTCTCTGTAACCAATATTCCGTTGTTTTCAACAAATAAGCAAAGTGCATCTCTAGAAAGTTACAAATAGAAAACACAATAGCATTTCTTGACTCAGTAAATTCTCAACTTTAGTAAGGGACTCGCTATCAGGTTATGCATGCAAATACAATTTTTCAGCTAGAAATTAACATTTTCATGGTAGACCAGAATCTGATGACAAATTTGAAGAATCAGCCAATATTGTACATGATAACATATTAATAGGTAATTGCCTAAAATAAGATAAAATATCAACTAGATAAAGCAAAATTGGAACTGAAAGTCCGTTAAACCCTCAACAAGATTAAACCAATAGAGAAAATAATAAATAGAATTTGTGACAGCTTAAAGCAGAGTCTAAACTTCTCTCATTCCTCAATTGTTTGTACAATAATGCAAACTGTTTGGACTATAGATCCAGCATCCTAGTCAATGATGCATGGAAATGGAAACTAGCTTACCAAGGAAGCACATCAACTGACCCTTAAGGAAACCCTTAAGGATTTCGGAAACCCTAAACTGGAAAATGCCTAGGGTTTTAGAATCTATCGATCTTACTCCCAAAGCGGTAAGAGAGAAGTGTGATTCGAGGAGGATGTACCTTGGTGTAGTAATTTGCAACCCCCTTCTCCCCGAGCGTCACCAGCAGAAGCTTGAAATCTGACCGCCACAGAGTCAGAACGTCGGCGACTGCGAGAGAGAGAGATGGAGAGGGTAGTGGTGAGCGTCGTGATGCTGCCGCTGGGGTTCAGTTTCCACTCGACGGACGAAGAGCTCGTGGAGGATACTTCTTGGTGGTGAGCTAGGAGAAGATGTATGTTCACCAGATCTTCGTGGAGAGGAGAGGGCGAGGGAGGTGGCAATGAGGGAGGTGGAGGGAGGTGGCAATGAGGGTTTGGGTTTGGAGCTTGCCAGAAAGGAAGAGGAGCGGAGATATTTTGCAGAGAAAAGAAGCGCGGAGAGATTTTTCGCGAGCCGCCGAGGTTTGGCAATAAGCGAGGGATGTGTTTTTTATTTTAGCGGGAAATACGACAACGCTTTTAAAAAACGCTTTTGTAACAGCGTTGTCTTTCATCCGAAACCACAACACTAAGCACATCGCATCATTATAAAACGTTGTCGTTATTAAAAAGTAAAACACATAGACAACGCTTTTCACTAAAAACGTTGTAAAACAAAAAAAGACAACGTTTTTTTTAAAAAACGTTGTCGATTGGGCGTTGTTGATTGCAAAAATTCTTGTAGTGTATGGATAGATGAGTTAATGTTTGATATTTTAATATTGTCAATATTTGGTAATTTGTCATGTAAAAAATTAAGTTGACTGTTCAAAAAATCTAATTTATCAGAAAAATTACTAGCATTATCTATGTTATCAGAATGCTTGTAAAACGTGCAGGAATTTCAGGAATTTGAAAATTATTACGAAAATTAATTTTTGTTACCTTCTTTACCGTAGTTGTATTTTTCGGCGTTGTGGATCGAGCCTTTTTCCAGTATGGGCACTAGTTCTTGTAATGTCCCAGCCTTTGGCATCTAAAGCAGCGGATGTGACTCTTGTCCCTACGGACTCCTGGCGTTGGTACCTCCTTTGCCACCGGTGGTGGAGACCGAGTCTTACGAGTAGGACACTGGTTTTTATAGTGTCCTCTCTCCCTGCACTTAAAACATATAATATGAAATTTAAAAACTGACATAATTGAAGAATACCTGTATTCACCCTGGCTCCCCCTCAATTGCTGGCGTCATTGCTCCTTCGGCTGTTAGTCCAGTGAAGAGCTTCCAGGCTCTGATACAACTTGTAGGATCGGTGTCGGTCGATAGAGGGGGGATGAATATCGACTCGTAAAATTTGTCAGAAAACCTCGTCGCTTACTCGTCTTTCTATCAGGGTTAGTACGCAATGGAAATAATAATAAAGAAAGACAAAAAATCACACAAAGACGCGCAGGTTTTACTTGGTTCCCAACCTTCCAGGGTCAGTACGTCCAAGGCCTAAGCACTCAATCATAAGTCCACTAATGGTCTCCTTTCCGGACTTTCCGGAGGCGAAGAAACCCGTCTTATAGTTCAAGTTACAAACAAGGAATAAATGAATTTAATATGTAAATAAAAAAGCAAACCAACAAACAGCTGAAGATCCGGCCAATCCGGAAGTCCGAAGCGTCGCGCACTTCTTCCTGGAGCCTCCTTGGTCGCAGAGCTTCGCGTTGAGCACTTATGTTTCACATGGACTGCTTTAGCGGATGTGAGAATTGATGTTCTGCAATGAGGTGTCGAACCCCTTTATATATAGGCTTCACGGGCGCCTGTAAGCTCTTGGGCGCCTGCCACGTGTCGGTCAAAATTCATCTGTAGCGCCGAAACCGCAGCAAGGATAAATCACCCCTTCCTAGGAGCCTGAGAAGCTCTCAGGCGCCTGGGAAGCTCCTTGGCGCCTGGGAGAAGTCTCTTGGGTGCCTGACTCAAGTCAGGAGCCCAGGAAGGCCTTCTTCCCAGGTCCTTTTTCCTGCGTTTGAGTTCCTATCTTGCCTCCAACTCCAGGTACCTTCAAGACAACAAACACAAGACAAAAATACACATAATCTTAGCCTTAATGAATGGTTCTGACTTTGGATTTCACCCGAAACCCTAGGTCAAACCAACGCCTAATGTTCCCTTTCCTGGGGAATGCGTCCTCACCTACTCCATACTTAGAGAAGATGCATTTGCCAAGCGGAACCTCCGGTTGGACTTTCGCTCAGCCTCCGAGAACCCAAATCTCGAGACGTTCGACCTCGACCCGTCTCTACATCTGTTCATGATTCCCGCTCGACTAAAGCTTTTGCCAACCGGGACCTCCGGCTGGACTTTTTCTTGGCCTTTGAGAACTCGGATCTCGAGACATCCGACTTCGACCCGTCTCTATTTCTATCCGCCATCCTCGCTCGGCAAAGACTCCGTTGCCCGATACCCGACCAGGACTTAGTGCTCAATCCCTCGGACCATGCCTTAGTGCTTAGTCCCCCGGACCATGACTTTGTGCCCAGCTTCATTTACCAGGACTTAGTCCACCTAGCTTCACTCACTAGGACTGAGCTTCACTCACCAGGGTTTAGTTCACCTAGCTTCACTCACTAGGATTTCTTCTACCTAGCTTCCCTTGCTAGGATCCGGCTTCACTCATCAGGGTTTTGTTCACTGAAATTACTCCTTTGCTAGTCATCATGATCCTGACTAGACTTCCTCCAATCATCAAGTAAATATAATGTCACACCTCAAGTCTGGTGTGGTTTAATCCCTTGGTCAAACTGACCAACCCTGGGTTCTATGTATTCTGCCAAACATCAGATCCTGTTCGGTTCTATGTATTCTGCCAAATATCAGATCATGTTTGGCTAACCCTTTATCAAACTGATCAAACCTGGGTTTACCCTACCAAACATAAGGTCCTATTTGGTTTAACCCTTGATCAATTTGACCACCCTTAATATATTGTCTAACATATATCGTTACTAACTTAAGTATATTGTTAAACATCGAAATCCTAGAGGATGACTGTTCGTCACTGATACATTTTGCACCAACAGAGCTCCCCTCCGAAGGCAAAGAAATATAAGATCTTTTCTAAAGCCTATGCTAACTTTTAGAATATATATATATCTTCTTTGTATTCCTTTTTTGTCTTCAAATGTACTTCAATCCAAAATCTTTCAATGAAGTATTTTTGTACTCCTTCAAATGTACTTGAAGTGCAATCCAAGACTTTTTGTGCTCTTTCCTTGAGTACATATGTCTCCTGTGCTTTCTTCCTTCTGTATCTTAAGCTAACTCTGAGTCATCCCGGGTGGCTTCTGTCCAGCTTCATGTAGCCTCTGTCAAATAGGCCTTTGAGAGCAAAGGGGATGAGTGACAGCCACATTGGGAGATGGAGTCTAGCTCTCCATATCAGTAAGACTTGGAAGGGTCCCCGACCGAGAAGAAGGAACTGTAGCTGACATTCTTCTATCCTTCCTTTTGTACTCTGACTTTTGTTCCTTTGTTTACAAATGTAATCCAAAGTTTTCAATAAAATATTTTTGTGTCACTGTCTTGAGCACTGGGTGTGTGCCTCGTCGCCTCTTTTGTGTCTTCTTCTTCTATGGTTTGTCTCTCTTGCAGATTGAATATACCCCAGCCTCAACCTTTGCTAGTGAATGAATTTCATTAATCCTTAACGTCTCGCTACCTCTTTGTCATGCACTTTCTTTTGCCCCCTCGCTCATATAGGCTTTCTTACACACGGCAGGCCTACCATCAAGGGAGACGTGAGGCACCAGTGCATGACTATGAGTCTGTGTGATCAATGAAAGGACTCAGCCTGCTCAATAGATCTGCTAGGTCAATTTGTTTTCAGCGTCGGCAACCATTCGCCAATGCCCAGCTTAAGCTAAGTAACTCTTGGTCGGGTACTGTAGGCGCAACGATCAAGGCTGATCACCTGGGCGTCTTTGGAGGATACGAAACTTTTGTCGACTCCTGGTCGAGCATTCGCGGCCCCCACGACCAGGCCTACCCACCTCAGGCAGCACCACAAGGTGGTAGGGTTTTCTCAGCTCCTAGCCGGGCATCCACAACACCACGGCCAGGCCTACTGACCTCGGGCATCCGCAGCACCATGAGGAAGTAGGGTTTTTTTCAGCTCTTGGCCAAGCATCCGCAACACCAAGACTAGGCCTACTCACCTTGGGCATCCGCAGTACCATGAGGTAGTAGGGTTTTTTTAAGCTCTTGGCCAAGTATCCGCAACACCGCGACCAGGCCTACTCACCTTGGGCATCCGCAGCACCATGAGGTAGTAGGGTTTTTTTAGCTCCTGGTCGGGCATCCGCAGCACTACGGCCAGTTCTACTCACCTCGGGCATCCGTAGCACCATGAGGTAGTAGGGGTTTTTCAGCTCTTGGCCGAGCATCCGAAGCACTGCGGCCAGGCCTACTCACCTCGGGCATCCGCAGCACCACGAGGTAGTAGGGTTTTTTCAGCTCCTGGCTGGGCATTCATAGCACAACGGCCAAACCTACTCACCTCGGGCATTCGCAGCACCATGAGGTAGTAGGGTTTTTTCCAGCTCCTGGCCGGGCATCCGCAGCACCACGATCAGGTCTACTCACCTCGGGCATCCGCAACACCACGAGGTAGTAGGGTTTTTTCAGCTCCTGGTCGGCCATCCGCAACACCATGGTCAGGCCTACTCACCTCGGGCATCCGCAGCACCACGAGGTAGTAGGGTTTTTAGTCAATTGCATTGGCTCTTAATGATGAGGCATCTTGTTTATTTCATGATTAACACTGAAAGGCAGCAGAAATACATAAACAAGTACATATTGTATCTCACAAATCTCACTGAGTGTGATATGGTTGGTGGTAATTGGCATGCCACAGCCTCGTAAGCTTCTTGCCCTTGTCATCTTGTAGATAGTACCTACCTCCGATGAGCTTTTTGATGACTATGTAAGGTCTGTTCCACTACGGCTTGAGTTTTCTACGCTCACCTACCGGCTTGATTCTTTTCCAAACCTTGTCCCCGACTTGAAAAGTTCGGGCTATTACTCGGCGATTGTATGCTTGCTGCATACACTGCCTGTATGTCACTAGTCGGGTAGCGGCTTTGTCTCGTACCTCTGACACAAGGTCTAGGTCAATCAGCCGTTCTTGATCATTCTCCTCCTTGTTGTAGTGTTGCCGCCAGGTTGACTCCTCGCCAACTTCCACCGGGATTACTGCCTTCGCTCCATATATGAGATGAAAAGGACTCTGACCTGTTCCTTCTCTAGGTGTGGTGCGGTAGAACCATAGAATGCTGGGGAGTTCATCGACTCAGCTACCTTCGACGTGGTCTAGCTTTATCTTGATCCCCCTGATGATCTCCCAGTTGACAACTTTAGCTTGGCCATTGCCCTGGGGATATGCGACCGAAGTAAAGGCTTGGCCAATACCTAGTCCTTCATACCATTCTTTGAGTTTGCATCCTAAAAATTGTCTGTCATTATTTGACACCAATTTGTGAGGAATGTCATACCTATAGACGATGTCTCTCCAGAGGATCTTCATCACAGTAGCCTCCGTGATATGAGCGAGAGGTTCCGCTTCAACTCATTTGGAGAAGTAGTCAACTAGCACTAGCAAAAACTTCTTTTGCTGAGGCCCAATTGGAAAGAAACCCACAATGTTCATTCCCCACTGATCAAATGGGCAAGAGACTGTGGAGATTCGAAGTAGCTCAGTCGGCGGTGAGTGACATGCTTATGCTTTTGACAAGCCTCACATCCAGCGATGAACTTGAGGGCATCTGCCTGCAGCGTTGGCCAAAAGTCTAGCCAGGATGATCTTCCTAGCTAAGGATCTTCCCCCAACATGGCTCCTGCAAATGCCTTCATGGACTTCTCGCATGATGTAGTCGGCTTCCTTTGGCCCAACACACTTGAGTAATGGCCAGGCGAAGACTCCCTTGTATAGTTGGTCTCCAACCAGCGTAAACCTAGAAGCCCGGCGATGAAAGAGTCGGACTCCTTTATCATCAGCCGACGTATTCCCACTGCGTAGGAACTCTACATAGGGCATGCTCCAATCAGGTAATGCAGCGTCAACAACATTTCCCTCGATCTGAACCACCGTTCCTTCTGTAGTGTTAGGCTCCTCCAGCGTCCACGAGGTAATGGAGCTAGCGAACTTGGCCAGCTCGTCAGCTTTGACATTATCATCTCTAGAGATCTTCTGAAGAACAACCTCTATGAACGAGGATCTTAGTTGCTCATAGATGGTCACGTACTTCTGAAGACGCTCATCCTTTATTCAAATTCACTCTTTATTTGTTGGGCGACAAGCTGAGAGTCCGAATGCAGGATCACCGAGCAGCTTTCACTTGTTTGGCTGCTTGCAACTCTGCTAGAATTGTCTCATACTTAGCTTCCTTGTTGGTATCTCGGAAATGGAGACGGATGGATAAATACAATGTATCTCACCTGGGAGAAATCATTAGCACTTTGACTCCGCTGTGTTTGCTGTTGGAGGAACCATCGACGTAGACCTTCCATACTCCATCAACATCAGGCTCCGGGATAGCTTTGAGCATGAAATCAACCAGAGCTTGAGCCTTGATGGTCATGCGAGGCTGGTACTCAATCCCATACTCTCTCAGCTCCGCTATCCACTTGATCAGCCGACCCGAGACTTCAGGATTGGTGAGGACACACCCAAGCGGACTGTTGGTGAGAACCATAATGGGATGTGCTAAGAAGAATGACCTGAGCCTCCGGGCCATTAGCACTAGAGCATAGGCCAACTTCTCCATGGTGGTATACCATGTCTCTGAGTCCTTCAAGAGGTGCCCAAAGAAGTAGACTGAGTATTGCACAGTGCTTTCTTCTCGAATGAGCATAGAGCCCACCGCTTGATCAGTTGCGAAGAGGTAGATGAACAATGTTTCTCCCTCCAATGACTTGTAAAGGATGGGAAGCTCGGTGAGTTATGCCTTTAGCTCTATGAAGGTCTTCTCACATTGGTCATCCCAATCGAACTTGATTGTCTTCCTCAGAATCTTGAAGAACAGCAAGGTTCTGTCAGCAGATTTGGAGATGAACCTGAACAGTGCTGTAATTCTGCCATTCAGCCGTTGTACGTCCTTGAAGTTGCGAGGGGATGACATGTCAAGGATAACCTTTACTTTTTCAGAATTTGCTTCAATCCCCCTTTTCGTCACCATGTACCCAAGGAACCGACCACTCTTCACCTTGAACAAACACTTGACGGGGTTCAGCTTCAGCTTATTGGCCCTCAAGGTGGTGAATGTCTCTTCCAGGTCGGCTATCATGTCTTCCCCCTTGTCTGTCTTGACTAGGATGTCATCCACATATAATTCAATATTCCTCCCAATCTGGTGCCGAAAGACCTATCCATCATCCGCTGATAGGTTGCCCCGACGTTGCGCAACCCAAACGGCATAACGTTGTAGCAATAAGTACCATCTGCCGTCACGAAACTGACATTTTCTTGGTCTTCAGGAGCGAGAGGAACTTGATGATATCCCTGGTAAACATCCAACATCAAAATAAACTCACAACCATAGGTGGAGTCTACCAACCGATCTATCCGAGGCAAGGGGTAGCAGTTATTAGGGCAGACTTTATTCAAATCTCTAAAATCGATACAAACCCGCCATTTACCCCCGGGCTTAGGGACAAGTACTAAATTAGCCAACCAAGTTGGGAATTAAACTTCTCTTATGTGTCCGACTTTTAGTAACTTGGTGACTTCCTCTCTAATAACCGTGTCCTGCTCGGGCGCAAAATGTCTTCGCCTTTACTTCACCGGCCGGGCTCCGGGGGTTACATGCAAACGATGCGTAGCCAAGGCTGGGGGACTCCTTTAATCTCTTCGGTAGCCCACGCAAACATGTCCCGATGGTTCTGTAAGCAGTCGATCAGCCAACTCCTCAACTCCGGTGTAAGGTTGGCAGGAATCCTTGTAACGCCTCCCGTCTATTGATGATGAATCTAGACCTCTTTGCTCTCGACCTCCCTCCGTTCTTCTTGGGTCCTTCCTCTTCTCGAGGGTTGTCGAGGTCGATTTGTAGCACATCATAAGCTCTCAGATTCTTGCAGGCTTTCGAGCTGACCTCCCTGCTGTAGCATTGTCGGGAAGCTAGCTAATCACCTTTGACCTCGGCCACCTGCTCACCCACCGGAAACTTGATTTCCTGGTGGTAGACTAAGACCACCGCCTAGGATATGCTGAGAGATGGGTGCCCCAGGATGACGTTGTAGGATGATGGAGCATCTACGACCATGAAGGGAGTCCTCCTCGTCCTCTCCAGCGTGTCGTCTCCCAACGACAGGGATAGGGAGATTTGCCCTATCCGTTGCACTCGGTATCTAGTGAAGTCGAAGAGCGGAGTGGAGACCGGATGTAGCTCGTCCTAGTCGATTTGCATCTGATCCAGGGTTGCCTTGTGTAGGATGTTGACAGAACTACCTGTATCCACGAAGACATGCTTGACTTCATAATTTGTTATGCGTGTGAGAATTACCAGTGTGTCTTTGTGAGGGGCTTCCACGTCTCCCAGGTCTTCATGGCTGAATGAGATAATAGAGCCCTGGCGCTGGCTACTGCTCATCCCGATGGCATAGTTCTTCAGCCGACGAATGTGGGTCTTGTTGGGACCGGGTGCATGTTGACATGGATGCGGGTTCGTAATTTTAAAATTAATTACGTGGAGCAGAAGGTTTAGCATAAATAATTTCTCAAATTATATAACCACACATCTAAGTATGCAACCTTATCTTGTGTAGACATGATCATACATTTAAAATTTTGCAGAAAGTAAACTAATTTACTTATTACCTCGCGTAACTCGAAGGAAGGGACGAGATCCAACCGTATGCGTCCCTTGGAAGCTCCGCCTCTATTCGTGTCCACGCCGAGTTTTCTTCGGGATGACTTCGCAAAGCCATGAGTTTTGTGTCGACAAGAACTACTAGATTCTCCAAAGGCACGACAAGAATACCAAGAGAGAGATGGGAAGACTAACCACCAAATGAAGAACGGAATCAAGATTCCGGGAAGGAAGGAGTTGCGCCCGCTTCTTCTTCTTCTTACGACAGCTGTTTGGTGGCCAAGGGTGGCTGAAGCTCACGGCAGCAAGGGCCTCCTTTAGGGCCGGCGGCACTAGAGAAGGGAGAGGGAGAGAAGGAGAGAGAGAGAGGGTTTACTCCTAGATCTCTTAGATTGATCTCCAAGCCTTGCCATGGTTCCTTTATATAGTGGCCTCTCAACCGCCAAGTCTCCTTTTTATGGAATAAATTTTCATAAGAAATTTATCATATAAATTTTTCTATGATTTATTCCATCATGCCAAGTTTTTATCATAATTTAATTTATGATAAAAACAACCATGTCTCCCTTTTCTTATGGAATAAATTTTCATAAGAAATTTATTATATAAATTTTTCTAATCATGGAAAATCAATTCATAATTGATTTTATAAAATAAAATAAACTATTCAAAGTTTATTTTAATTTCCATGAAAATAATAAACCAAACCTCGGTTTATAAAATTTATATTATCCATAATTTTATAAAACAAACCACACTTGGTTTATTTTATAACTTGAACCAAACAATTTGGTTTTCCCTTTTGTTGTGGCCGGCCAAGCAAAGAGGGTGGGGACCCTCTTTGGCCGGCCAAACCCAAGTCAAGACCTTATGAATTAAACTCATTTAATTCGTCCAATAAGTCTTCAAAAGACTTAGCCATTTTATGCTTCTGATGCGTCTCTGAAAAATTCAGATTCGATTTATCTCTCTTGATCGGAAAATCTAATTTTCAACTCGTTTTAAATCCCTCGGATTACTCGTAGTGCATGTAACTAAATAGGCTTTCAATTTATGTTGGTCGTCTATAATTAACCAATTATAGAACGATCATGAGTGGCACCTAGTAGTACATCATGATCCCCAATTAATCGAAAGATCAACGGTTGACCTCAGAAATGATTCTGAAACCCTTCAGCAGCTATAATGAATCGTGCCTCATTCCCTTCACCATCTTATACCCACTTGGTTCAGGACATGGTCTATGTGTGTCAGTCCACACTAGGCCGACTACGTCACACCTAGCCCAAGCAATGTTATCTCGTCCTACAGATTCTAATTACTCTCATGTATCTAAGAGATTCATACTCTGAACATGTCATGCTCTGGCCAGAGGCTTCGAGTAACAATCAGACGATAGGGCTTGGGTATACATCTCCTCGTAAGGAGTGGTGAATCCTTTGTAGGCTGTTCAAACATCTTCGGGCACTTCGGCTTATACCCAATCATCCTGGGTCCACACCTCCTTGGAGATGCTTGCTTAAGATGTCAAAGTATAAGTCTCCATAACCAAGATGACTTGAACACCGCAAGTCAAAGAAACATCGCACTTAAGCTGCAGTAAGAACTTCATTGACATATCTATATGTAGATTACCATATGAAGTTTTACAGCCAGTCACTCCAATGAACTAGTTCCCTTAACTAGCATTCATGTTTATCTCCGGACATCCCAATGTCACCAGCCAGTGAGAATCAGCTGATTAGAGAATAACCCATGGTAGTCTCAACAGAATTGATAGTGTCCGTATTTATCAATTCATCGACTAGGGACAATTTCAATACTTCACAATTGCACATGTAGAGATAATCACTAGTTGTGAATTCATCACAAATTCTCTCATGCTGTGAATTGTATTGCGGGCATTCAGTAAATGAGTTTATGATCTCAATCAAATACATAAACATGTATACTCAAATAGTGAATATTCATTTATTAAAATAAATGATTACAATCATAAGGCGATTGCCTTAGGACACTTCTCTCATATCACTAACAAACTCCCACTTGGCCTAAAGCCAATCGCTACGGTATCCAATACCACAGGCTCTAACATGACCCTCAAACTTGCTTTGAGGCAAGGCCTTAGTTAAAGGATCCGCTAAATTCCTTTCAGTGGAATTTTCTCAATTTGTATATCATTCCTACTTATAATCTCTCTGATCAGATGATAGAGGCGAAGAACATGTTTGGATCGCTGATGAGACCTTGGTTCCTTTGCTTGTGCAATAGCTCCATTGTTGTCGCAGTAAACCGGTATTGCTTCATCAATGGTTGGAACCACACCAAGTTCTGTGACAAACTTCTTGATCCAGACTGCTTCCTTTGTTGCTTCCGAAGCTGCAATATATTCCGCTTCCGTGGTAGAATCCGCTACAGTGTCTTGCTTGGAACTCTCCAACTTATTGCGCCTCCATTTAGAATAAATACGTATCTGGACTGAGATTTGGAGTCATCCTTATCTGTCTGGAAACTGGCATCTGTATACCCACGTATTATCATATCACCTTCTCCATATATTAAGAACACATCCTTAGTTCTTCTTAAGTACCTAAGGATTATCTTGACAGCCGCCCAATGATCCATTCCTGGATCAGACTGGTATCTGCTTGTGACGCTCAGAGCATATGATACATCGGGCTTAGTACATAACATAGCATATATGATAGATCCTATCGCGGATGCATAGGGAATCTTATTCATGCAAATCCTCTCGTCTTTTGTGCGCGGACACATAGACTTTGAAAGGTTGATCCCATGCCTGATGGGAAGGTAAACTTTCTTGGATTCTGACATGCTAAACCTTTTTAGCACTCGGTCTATATATGTAGACTGTGAAAGACCAAGCAATCATTTTGATCTATCTCTATAGATTCTAATCCCAAGGATATAGGTTGCTTCTCCCAGGTCTTTCATGGAGAAAGTTTTGGAAAACCAAATTTTAACTGACTGTAAGACTGATATATCGTTTCCTATAAGTAATATGTCATCGACATATAACACCAGGAATACGACTGCACTCCCACTAACCTTCTTGTACACACAAGGTTCGTCAGGATTTTGTGAGAAATCAAACTCTTTGATTGTCTCATCAAAATGAATGTTCCAGCTCCTGGATACTTGCTTTAGTCCATATATGGATCGTCGAAGCTTGCATACTTTGGTTTTATCAACCATTGTGAAACCTTCAGGTTGTATCATGTATACATCCTCAAGCAGGTTTCCATTAAGAAAAGCTGTTTTCACATCCATTTGTCATATCTCATAATTATAATGAGCTGCTATGGCCAGGAGCATCCGAATGGATTTGAGCATAGCTACTGGCGAATAGGTTTCATCATAATCAATTCCTTGTTTCTGACGATATCCTTTTGCCACTAATTTAGCCTTAAAGGTAACAACATTACCTTCCATGTCGATTTTCTTCTTGAAAACCCACTTGCACCCTATGGGCTTAATCCCTTCAGGTGGGTTAATCAAGTCCCATACTTGATTTTCGTACATGGAATCCATTTCCAACTTCATGGCTTCAAGCCATTTGACCCTTTCTGAACTTTTCAGAACATCATCATAACTGATAGGTTCGTCATTGCTAATGAGTAACATGTCGTTGATTCACTTACGAGAAATCCGTATCTCTCTGGAATATTGCGTGTCCTATCAGATCTACGAAGAAGTGGTGTTGTATTAGGTTCAACTGATAGCTCATCATTATGAGTTATTGGTTGTGGGTCTAGACTAGGTGTCTCTGTAATGTCTACTGGAGTTTCTTAAACTTCTTCAAGTTCAATACTACTCCCACAGTTTTCTTGTAAAAGAAGTTCTTTTTCCAGAAATACAGCATGCCTTGAAACAAACACCTTTTGTTCCAAGGGATGATAGAATTGGTAACCCTTTGTTTCCTTAGGGTATCCAATAAATAGATATTTATCAGACTTAGCATCCAATTTGTCTGATACAGTCCGCTTCACATAAGCAGGACAACCTCATATCTTAAGGTGAGTTAAGTGAGGTTTCTTACTATTCCACGTCTCATATAGAGTAGTAGAGACTACCTTGGTAGGGACTCTGTTTAGCAAGTAAACAGCTGTCTTAAGCGCATAGCCCCAAAAGGATTTTGGAAGAGTTGCATGATTCATCATAGATCTAAGCATGTCCATCAAGGTTCGGTTACGCCTCTCAGATACACCATTATGCTGTGGTGTATATGGCGGAGTCCATTGAGACAATATCCCATTGTCCCTAAGATAATCTTGAAACTCTTGGCTTAAGTATTCACCACCCCGATCGGATCGAAGTATCTTAATACTTTTGCCAAGCTGTTTCTCTACTTCACTTCTGAATTCTTTGAATTTCTCAAAAGCTTCAGATTTGTGTTTCATTAAGAACACATACCCGAATCGTGAGTGATCATCGATAAAGGTAATGAAGTAGCTATAGCCTCCTTGTGCAAGAGTTGACATTGGTCCACATACATCAGTATGTATTAGACCAAGCAATTCTCCCACTGGTTTACCTTTTCCGGAAAAGGGTAATTTGGTCATCTTGCCTTTTAAGCATGATTCGCATGTATCAAATGAACCGGGTTCAAATGATTCCAGAATTCCACATCGGTGTAATTCGGTCATGCGTTTCTTACTTACATGGCCAAGACGACAATGCCACGTATAGGAGTCTATTTGATTATCTATTCGTGCACGTTTGTTGCTAACTTCGATATTGAAAATGTCACCGGATAAATCTAACGTGTAGATACCATTGCATAAAGTTCCGGTCCCATAAAGAACACCATTTAAAGTTATGTAACAACAATTGTTACTAAAAGTTAAATGATAACCCTTTTCATTCAAGCATGAAATAGATACAATGTTCTTTATTAACGAAGGAACAAAATAACAATTATCCAATTCTAAGACAAGTCCAGTAGGGAGCTTTAGCAAATATGTTCCGATGGCAACAGCAGCAATCTTGGCTCCATTTCCAACTCGCAAATTTGCTTCTCCCTTGACGAGTCTTCTTTTATTCCTTAGCCCCTGTATGTCATTACATATATATGAGCTACACCCAGTGTCAAGTACCCAGGTGGATGAGGAAATAGAGTGACATTCAATAACGAAGATACCTGAAGAGGATGGGGCATCAGATGCCTTCTTCTTCAAGGACTCAAGATAAACCTTGCAGTTTCTTCGCCAGTGACCCTCTTTGCCGCAGTGATGGCAAGTGCCTTTTGGGGTCTTTTCAGTCTTTTTGGCCTTTTTCTTCTTTCCCTTATTCTGTTCTTTGGCCTTCCTCTTAGAGCCTTTCTTCGAGGAACCAACTAACAGTACCGTCTTCTGATCCTGCTTTACTGAAGGCTCTATAGTCTTCAGCAGGTTGAGCAACTCAGGAATGGTAGTCTTCAGTTTGTTCATCCGATAGTTCATCACAAATTGTGAATAACTTTTGGGCAAACAATGCAGAATTAAGTCAATACTTAGTTCATGATCCATTGCAAAACCGAGTGTGCTCAGTCGCTCAATGTACCCCAACATCTTCAACACAAATTGTGAGACAGAAGTGCCTTCCTGCATCTTAGAGGTGAAGAGGAGTCTGGAGACCTCGAACCTTTCGGATCTCGCCTGCTCATCAAATAGCTCATGAAGATGGAAGATGATGGTATAAGCATCCATATGCTCATGCTGCTTTTGCAGCTCAGGTACCATAGCGGCTAGCATGATGCAACTCGCAAGTTCAGAATTGTTTACATGTTTCTGATAGGCCACTAACTGGTCTGGAGTTGCATTTTCTGGAGGACGGTTGGGAAGTAGTTCTTTAAGGACATAAGCAAGCTTTTTTGCCTTGAGGACTATCCTTAGGTTTCGAACCCAGTCCATGAAGTTTGGCCTAGTCAGCTTATTGGTGTCCAAAATGGAACACAAATTCAAAGAAGACATGATCAAGTGATTATCCTAGAAATACAAATTGAGCTTGGCCCAGTCAGCTTATTGATGAAGAATGCATCAATATACATTAATTAAATCCTATTTATTTTTCGAATTGAATAACCCTTTTTATCAATTCGGGAGATCGTAGGAACATCTCCAAATAGGTTGATATCCAACCATAGATAAGAACAACCATAGCTGTGGCCATCAAGTTATTCTTAGCTATGAAGGTAGGTAATTATATCGATTACATATTACACATATGTAACTATCACATTATGCTATCAACTAATTGAATGTTTGCATATATCATTGGGTTGTTAACTCATTAACAAGTATGCAACAATATACATAGCACACAACTGCACCTCTCTTTACATCGACCTTGGCTGTGGCACAACAAATCGATGCTCCAAGCTTAAGGCTGACCCATTAATCAAGAAATAGTTTTAATATTGTTGGTGCTCATTCAACCGTTTAGTCAGGCTTGGATGTGTCCAACAACCAAAACTAAGGATTGACCTCTGACTCCAACTATATTAATCATAAACTAATTCCATGGTTTGAACATGTTGAGGTTCAAGCCGGGCATGGATGTGTCCATCAACCCAAATGAGAAACAAAACTCCGGTTCTAACCATATTAATGGAAGGTGTTGGTCTTAATATTTTGTAAGGGATTTTGGGTCTCATCCTTTTCTTTTATGCACATTCATGACATATAATTATGTCATGTTCTAACGATTTCCTTAATAAAGTATATATGTGACTTAATTTATCAAGTCTTATTAATTGAATTAGGAACCGGATTTCCTAATTCTAATTTCACACTTTATTCAAGGAATTGTTTTGGGAAACAATTTCCTAAATTGTTATAATCAATTTTGGAAATAATATATTTAAGACTTTGATTTCTCTAAATCAAATCTTATTAAATTAAGAGACAGATTCCCTTAATTCAACCACATATTATTTTCATGAAAATCTTATTTAAGGAAATATACTCTATAAGAAATAATTTTTCTAATTAATTTTGGAGACAATAATATGTAAGAGCATCACCTCATAAATCAAATAAGGAAATTATCGTTTGAGAATCACCTCAAAAATTTCCAAGATTTGATAACATATTTTATTTATGGAAAATTAATATCAATAAATAACTTAATTTGGACTGCTCCCCGAGGCTCAATCCAAAATAAGAATTTATTGATAATATAATTTGGACGGCTCCCCGAGGCTCAATCCAAATTAAACATTTGACAATTTAAATTCAATTTAGGAAATTTAATTATAACAACTAACTTTAAATTAGACGGCTCCCCGAGGCTCAACCCAACATAAAGAATTTTATAAATAATTTAATTTCTAATTATGAATTTAAATGTCAATTAATATTCCCATAATTTGTCTAGACTTTCTTGAAAGAAAGTGCCCAAAATTGCGAGCTTTCCATAAATGGAAAGTTTCCAAAAATAAAAAATTTTCAGAATAATTGTATGTTTCTGGTACAAAGAAAACTTACGTATTTCCAAAATTAGAAATTTTCCAAAATAGGAAATTTCTAAAATTGGAAAGTTTCCAAAATGGAAAGTTTTCACATTTATCATAAAATTTTAGAAACAGGGATATTTCAAAAGTTTACGAAATTTCATGAGGATTTCCAAACTTTGAAATTCCTAAATCTAAAATTTACCATAATTGGAAAGTTTCCATAATTGAAAAATTTTCCAAAATTGAGATCATGACAAAGTTTTCCATAAAACAATTATATGATTATGTCGAACACTAACCGACTCTGATACCACTGTTGGGACCGGGTGCATGTTGACATGGATGTGGGTTCGTAATTTTAAAATTAATTACGTGCAGCGGAAGGCTTAGCATAAATAATTTCTTAAATTATTTAACCACACATCTAAGCATGCAACCTTATCTTGTGTAGACATGATCATACATTTAAAATTTTGCAGAAAGTAAACTAATTTACTTATTACCTCGCGTAACTCGAAGGAAGGGACGAGATCCAACCGTAAGCGTCCCTTGGAAGCTCCGCCTCTATTCGCGTCCACGCTGAGTTTTCTTCGGGATGACTTCGCAAAGCCACGAGTTTCGTGCCGACAAGAACTACGAGATTCTCCAAAGGCACGACAAGAATACCAAGAGAGTGATGGGAAGACTAACCACCAAACGAATAACGGAATCAAGATTCCGGGAAGGAAGGAGTTGCGCCCGCTTCTTCTTCTTCTTACGGCAGCTGTTTGGTGGCCAAGGGTGGCTGAAGCTCACGGCAGCAAGGGTCTCCTTTAGGGCCGGCGGCACTAGAGAAGGGAGAGGGAGAGAAGGAGAGAGAGAGAGGGTTTATTCCTAGATCTCTTAGATTGATCTCCAAACCTTGCCTTGGTTCCTTTATATAGTGGTCTCTCAACCGCCAAGTCTCCTTTTTATGGAATAAATTTTCATAAGAAATTTATCATATAAATTTTTCTATGATTTATTCCATCATGCCAAGTTTTTATCATAATTTAATTTATGATAAAAACAACCATGTCTCCCTTTTCTTATGGAATAAATTTTCATAAGAAATTTATTATATAAATTTTTCTAATCATGGAAAATCAATTCATAATTGATTTTATAAAATAAAATAAACTATTCAAAGTTTATTTTAATTTCCATGAAAATAATAAACCAAACCTCGGTTTATAAAATTTATATTATCCATAATTTTATAAAACAAACCACACTTAGTTTATTTTATAACTTGAACCAAACAATTTGGTTTTCCCTTTTGTTATGGCCGGCCAAGCAAAGAGGGTGGGGACCCTCTTTGGCCGGCCAAACCCAAGTCAAGACCTTATGAATTAAACTCATTTAATTCGTCCAATAAGTCTTCAAAAGACTTAGCCATTTTATGCTTCCGATGCGTCTCTGAAAAATTCAGATTCGATTTATCTCTCTTGATCGGAAAATCCAATTTTCAACTCGTTTTAAATCCCTCGGATTACTCGTAGTGCGTGTGACTAAATAGGCTTTTGATTTATGTTGGCCGTCAATAATTAACCAATTATAGAATGATCATGAGTGGCACCTAGTAGTACATCATGATCCCCAATTAATCGAAAGATCAACGGTTGACCTCAGAAATGATTCTGAAACCCTTCAGCAGCTATAATGAATCGTGCCTCATTCCCTTCACCATCTTATACCCACTTGGTTCAAGACACGGTCTATGTGGGTCAGTCCCCACTAGGCCGACTACGTTACACCTAGCCCAAGCAATGTTATCTCGTCCTACGGATTCTAATTACTCTCATGTATCTAAGAGATTCATACTCTGAACATGTCATGCTCTGGCCAGAGGCTTCGAGTAACAATCCGACGATAGGCCTTGGGTATGCATCTCCTCGTAAGGAGTGGTGAATCCTTTGTAGGCTGTTCAAACATCTTCGGGCACTTCGGCTTATACCCAATCATCCTGGGTCCACACCTCCTTGGAGATGCTTGCTTAAGATATCAAAGTATATGTCTCCATGACCAAGATGACTTGAACCCCGCAAGTCAAAGGAACAATGCACTTAAGCTGCAGTAAGAACTTCATTGACATATCTATACGTAGATTACCATATGAAGTTTTACAGCCAGTCACTCCAATGAACTAGTTCCCTTAACTAGCATTCATGTTTATCTCCGGACATCCCAATGTCACCAGCCAGTGAGAATCAGCTGATTAGAGAATAACCCATGGTAGTCTCAACAGAATTGATAGTGTCCGTATTTATCAATTCATCGACTAGGGACAATTTCAATACTTCACAATTGCATATGTAGAGATAATCACTAGTTGTGAATTCATCACAAATTCTCTCATGCTGTGAATTGTATTGCGGACATTCAGTAAATGAGTTTAAGATCTCAATCAAATACATAAACATGTATACTCAAATAGTGAATATTTATTTATTAAAATAAATGATTACAATCATAAGGCGATTGCCTTAGGACACTTCTCTCATATCACTAACAGGTCTTCCTCGCCTGATGAGATCCTCCTCCTGTGGGACGTACGAAGTTTATCCCCACACGGCCCGAAGGAGGCTCACGCACTGGAGCTTTGCCTTTCTTGGGATCTCGCTCAGGGGAGAGAGATGAACGCGGTGCTATCTCCCGACTCCTTCTCTTGGAACGCTATCGAGATCGCCGCCTGGATCCATCCTCTCCTGACTGGCGTTTGCTAGGAGAAGGACTCCACCGCGGGGATCTCCATCGGTACCCCGCCTTATTCCATCGCTTCCGGGGCTTGGCATCCGTTTCCTGAGACAATCTTTTCATCAAGGCATTGAACTCCTCTATGGAGTATGTTGTACTGTCGTAGAAGTCGCAGTACTTCTTCGGTGGCTCCGGTTCGACCGTGTCAACCGTCACTACCAGCCTCTTCTTACCAGCCCAGTGGTCCCTCCTAGAACGAGGATCCTTCGCTCGGGCTAGTGCTGGTGGCTCCCGTCTCTCGGACCGTACCAAGATCTGCATAGGGGCTCCGGATGGCTCATTGCGGTGAGCATGCTGCACTTCTTCGACGTTGACGTGCTTAACAGAGCACCCCAATAAGTCGTCGAAACTGGTTGACAGCTTCTTCACCAATGACCGAAAGAAATCACCTTCAGAGAGTCCCTGAGTAAAGGCGCTGACAAGGATCTCTGATGTAGCGGTTGACACATCTTGCGCCACTCGATTGAACCGTTGGATGTATTCCTTCGGCGGTTCTTTCGCCTTCTGTTTGAGGGCAAACAGATTTAATGTCGTCTTCTGATACCAACGGCTGCTGGTGAAGTGGTGTAGGAACGCGGTTCTAAATTCCAGGAAGGAACTTATAGAACCCTGGGGCAGGCATTGGAACCATCTCTGGGCGGCTCCTGACAAAGTGTTCATGAACACTTGGCACTTCACACCGTCTGTGTACTGGTGCAAGAGAGTTGCGTTCTCGAATTTGTAGATATGATCCTTCGAATCCATCATCCCATTATAGTCAGCAATTCCCGGACAACAAAATTGCTTCGGCATGGGATCTTCTACAATATCAAGCGAAAAAGGAGTGGAAGGTGCCTTCTGGAATGCCTTGGGTCCCTCCATCTTCCCTGGTTCTTCCTCTTGTCATAGGGCACTGGAGGTGACGGAGTTGGACATTTCCAAATCTCCTAGGGAGTCTCGTCGGTGTGCTAGAGTTGTCAATGCGTGTCCCACCGGTGGTGAGACAGATCTCCAGTTTCGGTGGTGCGACGTGGACATCCTTGGGATTTCGCCATGCACTGAAGCCACTCATCGTGAGACGACCTGCTCGATTTGGTGTTGTTCAAGCGCCCCTTTGACGGCGTTGGCGACTAGGCGATTCAACTCCTCTCTCGTCGAGACGATAGGTTGTCCCCCTAGATCCGCCATCACGGTGCTTCTTCAGGTGCTTTGATTACGATTTTCCACAAACGACGCCAAACTTGTTCCGGAAGGAATCGATGCGGACGGCGAGTCACTAGAGAGCAGCCCACGAGGATAGTGACGATGAAAAGAAGATTGTGTCCTGTGAGATGAACACGAGCGTTAATGGGAACACACCGGAGGTTTTTCGGCGGAGCCCACTCCGATGCTCAAGTCAAGATCATCATTGCTCACAGGAGGACAATGGGAAAATAGAATGTTTGCATGAGTTCAGAAAGTGTACCCCCTTACCTGGGTGTTGAAGCACTTTATATTCCTGAGAGCTTGGTCACACGTGTCTCCACGTTCTCCTCCACCTTCCATAATCACCGATTACATGATAACTTTTAGGCAACGACCACATCAATAATTAAGGCATTAATTGTCGCGTGTAGCGGATAGTAAATAGTCGACGACTTTCCTGATCTAGAAAGGGGAACAGTTACTTAAAGTAGGGTTATCTGATATGTTGATCTTCGGGCTCCGCTCTCCCGAGTTAGTCTCGGGGTGTTCTTGTTAGATGTGTATACTAAAAGACTTATCTTTTTATATATGATCATCTACATTTGAAAGAGAATCACAACAACACAGATGCGTATTTATATTAGTATATGCATAAAAGTCTGATACTTTGCATTGTAGATAACATGGTATGTGCTGACACACAAAAGATCATGTTATGAGTCCCTTGCATAGTATAAGTAGAGGCTCACAACCGAGATGGAGTTGGACAAACCATCGGGATGGTTATAGTGTAATTAGGTATGGTTTGTCTTGACCATAGAATTACACTAGTGTGCTTTGTGTACATTGAGCAGGAGCAAAACTAGAGGTCATCCAATTTGTACTGACTTGATAATTGGATTGGACCTCGGATTATTATGGAGTACAATCCCTAAATCCCGATATAATAACGGGCACATATAGTTAATATTTTATTTCTTTGATTTATCAATGGGCGAGATTTATTCTGTTAAATCAATAGGCTCGGTAAGTTGGGAAATAATATTAATTATATGGTGTGCCATTGATTATTAACGGAATCCGTGTCCTGGTAAGTCGGGATGATGATGCCTCCTTGATGAGCTCATAAGGTTCATCATGTTAAACCTTGTAGGTGGATTTGATCCAACATGATGATAAGGTTGAGTGGTACTAGTCAATGAGTTAGAGGTTGATTAATTAAAATTGTCAGTAATTTAAATTAATCAAAGACATACGATATCTTAAACACGGGGGGATGGATGTACTCATAATAGGTGGAGCCCATATGAAAATATAAGGGTTGGTGAGGAAGTTCAATGGAGATCCTTTAGTGGAATGAATCTTCATTAATGAATTGGCTTTAAATCCATTAGTGGGCCAAGACCCAACTCCTCCTCATGGTCCCTACCTTAGCCCTATATATACCCCATGGGATCAAGAAACCAATGCTTAATCAATTAATCAACAACCCAAGGCTTTTCTTTTTCTCCCTCTCCTTCTCTCTCCTAGGGCAACCAGCCGACGAAAGCAAAGAGGAGATTCTTCTCCTCTTTTCTTCCTCCCTTCTTCACCACCACTTGGTCGAGACTCACATAGACAAGGAGGAGTCTTCGTCTTCCTTTTGTGGTGCTCGGCGGCAAGGGAGAGGTGGCTGACGGCGAGAAGGAGGCGGCGCAAGGGTGGTTGGCGGCGCCGCAAGCACAAGAGGAGAGGAGGAGTTCACAGTCGGTTTCAGGTTACGAAGGAGACCTTTTCTCTCCTTCTTCTTCTTCTTCAAGCTCCTCCCTAGGTCTTCCTTGTGGCCAGAGAGGGTTGGGTGGCTCTCGGTGGCCGGCGGCACAAGGAAAGGGAGGAAGAAAGTGGTCGGCGCAAACCCTAATCACTAGGGTTTGTTGGTGCAAGCTAGAAGGAAGAAGAAAGGTGATTTTGGAATGCCTTGGTGATCCCGGTTCTCGGTAGCTCGTCGCCCACACAACGTCTGAGAGGGAAGGGACATAAAGTAGAAGACTATGAGGTAAAGAGAGGTATATTTCTCTTTCGGCTCTTGTTTTAAGTTCTATCATTTTATGTGGCATGTGATAATTAATTATCTTGTTTAATTATTGGTTAATTAATGATAATTAATTATTAGACCCCGATAATAAACACAAAAATCGGTGATCCACTCGTCATCTTTTTCACTGTCGACTGGTTAGGCGAATTACAAGGCTCGATCTTTGAGATTGGCCATGTTGTAATTCGAATCGATCGATACGATGACGAGATGGTCGTTTGGGAGACGGGTCTTCATTCGGATTAATTTTTTAATCCGTAGACATGAAGAGGTCTCTCAAAGACAACCAAGTATTCTCTTAGGAAGACCACCAAGCCATACCCAACAATTGGTATCAGAGCTGAGGTTTTCGATTTTGTGTGTTTAGGATTCGGTTAATTTTTGCGCATTATCATATACTTTATTTTTGTTGGATGATATGTGGATGTGCGTAGGCTAACACTTTGTTGCAGGCACTATATTCCAACTTATCATGGTCAAAATAATAGATGTGTGTGATTGATTGTGTAATTTTTGTAATTAATTAAATCCTCGGGGTTGACGAGGTTAGATAGGTATTTAATTTTTGTAATTAAATATGACACGTGTTTAGCCGAGCATTTTATTTACTTTCGATCTAGATATTATGTACACTCCTTCGTGGAGTATAGGATCGATGGATATAAATAATTAGCTAGTCATCTCGGCTAGGAGATCCCTTAATGGAAGGCTTGCGCATTGTGTAGGGAGGAGCGGACGAGGTGGCGACACGACTGGAGGCGCATTGGAGACCAAGGACATGAAAGTTGAAAAATCTAGGATTTTTCTATTTCATTATGTTGGTTTATGTGCTGGTCGTGTGTGTGCATGTAAAATTCCTCAAATTAAATAACTAAGTGGGAGAGGGACCCTAAGGGTCCTGTGGTCTCCATCACAATCTGACAAGTGATGGGAACAAGCCCGCGCGTCGGCTCTGAGTGCCTTCCTCCATAACGGATAGGCTTGTTCTGCGGATCACTGGGTCAGAAAAGATTATAGAAAATTATTGAAGAGTGTGTGATTTTTTCCAACGGAAGACACATAATCAGAAATAATTTTCTTAGTGTTGTGTAATGGTAAACACTTAGATACAAATATTAGTATCCTCCCCAATGGAGTCACTACTATTATTTGTAGGGCCAAAGTGAACCAACTATTAATCTTATTTGTCAAAAATATAGGTTGACAAGATAGTAAGATTAATGGGTAAAACCTCCTCTGACGAATGTAGAATTCGTATACGTCCACACTAACGTGGCATGCAAATTCCCGGTGTTTGAGGTGTTGGTTGATTTCAAAAATTTATTGTTTGAGGAATTAATTTATTTTTAGAAATCTAAAGTTGTGATTGTTGTGATTCTCAGGTAGTTTCAAAATGGCCTTTAACCCACTAGCAACCATACTTAAGGAAAACAAGCTTACTGGACCCAATTATATAGACTGGAAAAGAAACCTAGACATTATCCTTACTGCTGAAGAGTACAAATATGTGCTCTTCGAGAAATGTCCTAAAAAGCCTAGCGAGAACTCTAGTGAAAAGCAGAGGGAGCGCATTAAGAAGTGGGTCAAGGCAGATGAGATGGCGCGGTGCTACATTCTAGCATCTATGTCGAATGTATTGCAACATCAGCATCAGACCATGCCCACTGCTTATGAAATGATGCAAAATCTCAAGGAGTTCTTCGGGCACCACGGTCGGGCCGCTAGGCAGGTTGCAATGAAGAGCTTGATGATGACTACCATGGTCGAAGGGGCACTGATAATTACCATTTTGATAATCAATTTAGGCTCTTAAATCCATGTTTTGATCCCTTTTTGTATGCTTGATCTTACATTTACACTAGGTTCCATGAATTATTTCTATTTTAGTTTTGGATACAATTCTTTCTATATTTGAGATATTTTGGCATTAAAATTTGAATATAATTTTGTAGGCTTCGAATGATCATGGATCTAGATCAGATTGGATCGAATTTGAGTCAGATTTGGCTTTAATCAAGATGATCAAGCACTGGAGAAACGTGAATCATCCAATAAAGACATGGGGAGATCTGAGCCATCGTTCATTTTTTTGATCAATCCGAGCTCAAGGTAGAGTTAACCAAGATCATAGATCAAGATATGAGATTTTGGTCCAAATCAGAAGTCATCTAGTCGTTGGATCAAGCTCGAGAGGAGTCTAAGTCATCCATTCAAAAGGAAGGGCAATCCGAGCCATCCGTTGCAGATCTGATCGATCCAAGTGAAGGAGAAGAAGATTCTGACCATTGGTGGAGATTTGGAAAGTTTGGTTTCAATCCGAGATGATCTGACCGTTGGATGAAGCGAGGATGATCACAGCCGTTCATTTTTAATGGGAATTAATTAAAATAGAAATTCCTCACCCGCTCTTGGAGTCGCATGTTCTTCCATGTTCTTGGCGATTTCTTAGCATTTTCTCTCCGATTCTTCGCGTGGCCAACATCAGATCCGAGCTTGTTCAAGATTTCAGATCACAGAGATGGATTCCCTGTGAAGTTTGCTATCAAAATCTGTCGCTGAAAGGGCTTAGGTGAGGGTCTCGCCAAGGAGCTATGTTCACTGATCGATTCCTTCTTGGATCGTTGTTTTTCTTCGATCGGAGCTGTCGGAGCATTCGGAGGGGTTCTTCGGAGGGTCTCTGAGGGTTTCTAAGCCAAGTTGCAATTCAGCTTATTAGGGAGGAAGAGATTGTGGAATTTTCATATTACTGATCGGTCTCTGTGATCGGTCACGAACACCACTGATCGGTCTCCAATCCGATCAGCAAGAGTCCTGATCGGTCGGCTGACCGATCAGGAAGATTAATACGCACCAAGCACTGCAATCTGATCAAGGGAGTTGTTTCTTTGCTGATTTTCGAGCTAGAGGGTTTCTAGCTGGGTTCTTGTGTGACAGCAAGAGGAAATCTTAGCGAGGGACTGGTTTGATGTTTAATTTAGGAAAATTTCGTTTCTAAAAGACTTGTTTCATTAAGTTGTTTCAGTTTGAGCCTAGCTACATTTCAGTCAAGTTCCTTAGCATGTTTTGTTTTGGTTTTCACAATTCTGCAATTTAGCTACATATCTTATGCTTTCCTACATTCAATATTAGTTCTTGAATTGCAATCTCATAGTTTGGAAGTGAATTGTTCAGTTTTCAAATAGGTTAAGTTTAGTTCTGCAATTTCCTAGTTAGTTTCTGATTTAGCTGAGTTTATTCTGTTTCCAACTATAATTTCATTCACTATGGCAGAAAAACCCATTTTACTTGAAAAACCAAAATAGAAAACGACAAAATGTAGCTTGAGTTAAGCATTCTTAGCTAGTCCTTGGAAAAATACGACTTGAGGCCTCTATACTACACTTATTTTTGTGAGCTAAAGGGGTTTCAACTTATAAATTCAAATTTGAGGCTCATCATGACACTCGTTGTGGGCTAATTACTACACATCAAATTTTTGGCGCCATTGCCGGGGAAAATACTAGTAGAGTTTGCTTAATTTGAGCTTGTGCTTAGTTTTATATTTTCTGATTCTATTTCATTTGCTTTAGCTTTCTATATACATTTGCTGCCATTTTGTTTGATTTATGACTAAGACTGCATGTGGTGATATTGTGGATTTTGATCCTGAGATTGAGAAAACTTTCAGAGCTAGGAGAAATCAAGGAAGAGTTTCAGAGGTTATTGAAAATATTCCTACTCATTCAAGCAGTCCCATGGCAAAACATTAGAAGACTATGAAGGAGCTTGCAGCCCTTGATGATGCTTTTCAGTACTCTTGTATTGCGTATCCAGAGTTAGCTGGAGATTTTGAGCTGAGATCAGGCATAATTCATCTACTTCCCAAGTTTCAGGAACAATCAGGAGAGGATCCTAATAGACATTTGCATGAGTTCCATGTAGTGTGCTCCACTATGAAGCCTCAAGGGATTTCTGAAGAGGACATCAAATTAAGGGCATTTCCATTTTCTTTGACTAGAGCAGCTAAAGATTGGTTTTATTACTTGCCTACTGGACATGTTGCAAGTTGGATTGCTATGAAAAATACATTTTTAGAGAAGTATTTTCCAGCTTCAAGAACTGTTATTATTAGGAAAAGCATCTGTGGTATTCAACAAGTGGTGGGAGAGACCTTATATGACTATTGGGAAAGATTCAACAAGTTGTGCTCAAGTTGTCCACAACATCAAATAAGTGAGCAACTTCTTATTCAGTATTTCTATGAAGGTCTACTTCAAATGGATAGAATCATGATTGATGCTGCAGCTGGAGGAGCTCTAGTGAACAAGACCCCAGAACAAGCTAGAGAATTGATTTCAAATATGGCGGAGAACTCTCAACAATTTGGTAGTAGGGCTCTTTCTACTAGAGGGGTGAATGAAGTTCAAGTGGTTTCAAATGAACAAAAAAAAATTGAAAATTCATTGTTGGAGTTAACCTCTTTGGTGAAGCAAATGACTTTGAATAATGTGAACCAACTTCAAAACTTTCCAGTAGCTTCTTTTCAAAATCCAGTTATGGGAGTGTGCAGTATATGTTCAAGCCAAGAGAATAATTCAGATTTGTGTCCTAATCTTCAACAAGATGAATCTTTAGCTATTTTGACTAGAGGAGGCCAATTCCAACAAAGAAACAACCTTATTCATCTACCTACAATCCGGGTTGGAGGGATCACCCTAATTTGAAGTATGGTAATTCATTCTATAAACAAAACACTTCACAATAGCCCCTACAACAAGGACAGCAACATTTTCAGAATTTTCAACAACCTTATCCGCAATTTCAGCAACCAAATCATCAATTTCAGCCTCAATGCCAACAAAATCAGCAAGGATTTCAACCAATTCAGAATTTCCAGCAATCTTTTCATCATTCATAGCCTTCAAATCAAAATTTTCAGTTTCAAAATCAGAGTTTTCAGCAGCCCCAATAATTTCAGCCCCAAAATCAGAATTTTCAGAGCAATAATTTTCAGCAACATCCACCTAGTTCTCAACCCAATTTCCAGTAATTTTAAAAGCCCATTCAACCATTTAATCAGCCCCAACAACAGAGTTTCCAAAGTTCACAGCCTACTCATAATTTTCAGCAACCTAATGTTTCATTTCAAGGCCAACAAAAGTCTCATACTAATCAAGGAGGTTTTGGGAGCTCTAGTGGGTTTAATGCACAACAACAAAGACTTGAGGAGATGATGCAGCAAATCCTTCAACAACAACNATAATTTTCAGCAGCCTAATGCTTCATTTCAAGGCCAACAAAAATTCCATACTAATCAAGGAGGCTATGGAGGCTCTAGTGGGTTTAATGCACATCAACAAAGGTTTGAGGATATGATGCAACAAATCCTACAACAACAACAAGGGCAACAAAAGAATGATTCCACTCTTCAAAAGATTTAAAGACATATTGGTCAACTTGCAAGTGGGATGAATCAACTGCAAGCTCAAGGATCGGGTCAATTACCTTCTCAAGCAACTCCTAATCCTAAGAGAAATGTTAGTGCAATAACTTTGAGGAGTGGGAAAGTTGCTTCAAGTTAGGGCTGATTTTTCTGAAAAATTTTCAGCAACTTATTTTCCAGCTCAAAACAGCCCCAAAATGGATTCTACACCGGTTGAATGTGACACTAGTTCAAGCCTAAGTCCTTCTTCTATTGATCCTATGATTTTGGTGGAAGAACAAGGAGAAATCAGTAAAAAAAAGTGCACCCACAGCAGCTATACCGATTGGAATTCATGCTCAAGACTCACTTCCAAAAGTTTCAGCTCATGTGGAGGAACCGTGGGTCCCTTTACCTTTTCCACAACTTTAGATTCAAGCTAAAAAGCATGTAGAGGAGGAGAAGGCAAAGGAGCATCAAAAGCTTGAGAAACTATTCAGTAAGGTGGAAATAAATGTGTCATTGTTGACCATGATCAAGCAAATACCTAAGTATGCCAATTTCTTAAGGATTTGTGTGTGCACAAGAGGAAGCTAAAGAGGAATGAATTGGTCAGTTTAGAAAAAAATGTCTCAGCTCTTATTCATTCAATCCCCCAAAAATGTGAAGATCTAGGAGTATTCACTGTGTCCTGTGAGATTGGGAGAACTCTTTTTCATGATGCCATGTTAGATTTGGGAGCTTCTATTAATGTGATGCCTAAGTCAGTTTTTTCAAATGCTTGGTATTGGTCCTATGCAGCCTACAAGAGTGGTTATTCAGCTAGCAGATAGGAGTCAGTCTCACCCAGCTGGAATCATTAAAGATGTATTAGTGAAGGTGAAAGAGTTGAATTTTCCTGCGGACTTCTATATCTTAGACATGGAGGGGGATTATCTAGCACATAAATCTCCACTTATTCTTTGGAGACCATTCTTGAAGACTGCAAGGACGAAGATTGATGTATATGCAGACACACTTTCTATGGAGATAGGAGACACAGTGGTACAGTTCAGTATTTTTGACGCTATGAAGCACCCCGGAGAGGATCATTCCATCATGAGCATGGATATTTTAGATGAGTTAGTTGATGCAGATTTACTTGCTGATAGAGTTTCACTTGGTATTCACAGAGGGTATTTTAGTTCAGATGAGACTGAGGATGCATTAGCTATAGAGGCAGCTGAGTTGAAGATTGTATCTGATTCACTCGCAGTTGGAGACGATTCTATAGGTGTTGGGGATTGCATTGAGCCCTAGGGATCACCTATTTTGATTGACATGTCAGGAGATTCAGAGGATAGGTTTGAGAGTGTAGGGGATTGCACTGAGCCCCAGGGATCACCCATACCTACTGAGCAGTCACAGATAGAGTTAAAGTCATTGCCAGAACATTTGAAGTATGCTTATTTGGGAGAGGAGCAGTGTTTACCTGTCATCATTGCCCAGAACTTGGATTCGGAGCAAGAGGACAAATTATTGCAAGTTCTAAGGCAGCATAAGAGAGCTATTGGGTGGACATTAGCTGACATACCTGGTATTAGCCCCGCCATTTGTATGCACCGGATATTTCTAGAGGAGAATGTGAAGCCGGTCAGACAGCCACAGAGAAGGTTAAATCCACTGATTCTAGATGTTGTAAAGAAAGAGGTGACTAGACTTTTACAGGCAGACATTATATACCCTATTTCTGACAGTAAGTGGGTTAGTCCTATTCATGTGGTTCCTAAGAAGTCAGGAGTGACGGTGGTGACTAATGAGAGCAATGAGTTAGTACCTTCCAGGGTGAAGAATTCATGGAGAATTTGTATTGATTACAGGAAGCTGAACCAAGTAACGAGGAAAGATCACTATCCCTTGCCTTTTATTGATCAAATGTTAGAGAGATTGGCAGGGAAGTCTCATTATCGCTTCCTAGATGGATATTCAGGTTATTTTCATATTTGTATAGATCTGGAGGATCAGAAGAAGACCACTTTCACTTGTCCTTTCGGTACATTCGCTTATAGACGTATGCCATTTGGGCTTTGCAACGCCCCAGGGACTTTCCAGCGGTGTATGGTGAGTATTTTTGGTGAGTTACTAAAACATTGCATGGAAATATTTATGGATGATTTTTCTGTATTTGGCACATCATTTGATACTTGTTTGGATAATTTGTCTAGAGTACTACATAGATGCATTGAAACTAATCTTGTCTTGAATTTTGAAAAATGTCATTTCATGGTAGAGCATGGGATTGTTTTAGGACATATAGTCTCTAGGAAAGGCATTAAAGTAGATCCTGCTAAAGTTAGTGTTATATCTTCTCTATCTTACCCCGTATGTGTACGGGATGTTCGAGCTTTCCTTGGCCATGCAGGATTTTACAGGAGATTTATTAGAGACTTCAGTGAGATTGCTCGCCCTTTGACTAGACTTTTGCAAAAGAATGTGGATTTTTGCTTTAACGAAAAATGCAAGAAGGCTTTTTAGAGATTGAGGGAGGCTCTTATTTCAGCTCCTAGTATTAGGCCTCCTGATTGGACTTTACCTTTTGAGTTGATGTGTGACGCTTCAAATTTTGCTGTAGGAGCTGTACTGGCACAGAGAGTAGATGGAGCGTCACATGTCATTTGCTATGCTTCCAAGACCTTAGATGTTGCTCAAGCTAACTACACCACCACAGAAAAAGAGTTCCTTTCTATTATTTTTACTTTGGATAGATTTAGATCATATTTGCTATGTTCTCATATGATTGTATTTTCTGATCATGCAGCCTTGAAGTATCTTCTGAAGAAGCCGGATGCAAAACCCAGATTGATTAGATGGATGCTTCTACTTCAAGAGTTTGATTTGGAGATTCGAGATAGGAGTGGCAAGGAGAACTTGGTGGCAGATCATTTGAGAAGGATAGAGGGAGATGGACACCTTACAGCAATTGATGATGATTTTAGAGATGAGCACCTTTTAGGGGTGCATGGTGAGTTGTCATGGTATGCAGATCTAGTTAACTATTTATTAGATAATATTTTTCCTGCACAATTTACTAAGGCTCAAAAAGACAAATTTAAGAGTGATGCTAAATTTTATGTGTGGGATGATCCTTACTTGTGGAAATTTTGTAGTGATCAAATAATTAGAAGATGCATACCTGATCATGAGTTTCATTCAGTTCTTACACTTTGTCATTCGTCAGCCTGTGGAGGACATTTTGGTCCATAGAGGACTGCTAAGAAGGTTTTAGAGTGTGGATTATATTGGCCTACTTTATTCCATGACGCTTATCTATTTTATAAAAACTGTGATAGATGTCAGAGGACAGGAAACATAGGAACTAGGAATGAAATGCCCCAACAAACTATGTTTTTTGTGAAATTTTTGATGTATGGGGGATAGACTTTATGGGACCTTTTCCTGCATCTTGTGGATTTTTGTATATATTACTTGCTGTTGATTATGTATCTAAATGGGTGGAGGTCATTCCCTCCAGGACTGACGATTCTTTTGTTGTTGTGAGTTTTGTTAGGTCACACATTTTTTGTAGGTTTGGAATTCCAAGAGCTATTATAAGTGATCAAGGTTCACATTTTTGCAACAAGCACATGAAGGCTTTACTCAACAAATATGGGGTTTTGCATAAAGTGTCTACTTCCTACCACCCCCAAACTAATGGACAAGCCGAGATATCAAATAGAGAGATTAAGGCAATTTGGAGAAGACCGTGGGGCCTAGTAGAAAAGATTGGAGCAAAAGACTTGATGATGCATTGTGGGCTTATCGGACGGCATATAAGACACCTATTGGAATGTCTCCCTACCGGCTTGTTTATGGGAAAGCTTGTCACTTACCCGTGGAGATAGAGCATAGAGCTTATTGGGAGGTGAAGGCTTACAATTTTGATGCAAATAAAGTGGGAGAAGAGAGGAAGTTACAACTTCAAGAACTTGAGGAGATAAAATTGGAAGCATATGAAAACTCAAGAATTTACAAAGAAAGACTAAGAACTTTCATGATAAGCATATAGTGAAGAAGAGTTTCAAATTGGTGACAAAGTTCTTTATACAAATCAAGGCTCAAATTAATTAAAGGTAAGTTGAGGTCTAGATGGGAAGGTCCATTTCTTGTTACTAATGTTTTTCCTTTGGTGTTATTGAGATTAAGGATGAGGCTAATGATCTTAGTTGGAGAGTTAATGGCCACCGGCTCAAGAAATATTTTGAAGAAGTGAAGGAGCTAGATGTGGATGGATTGGATGTTAAAGATGCTATCTACCCAACTTAAAAGGGAGTTTGATCCTTCTTACACTTTCATTTCATTGTATATACCATTTTTATGTTTTCTAGCAGTAAATTTTTCTTTTACAGTGAGTTCTTGCTAATAAATGCTTAGGTAGTGTAGAGTGAATAAAGATTCATTGTAGATACCATTTTAACCTTTTTAGCATCTTGTTTCATGCATGATTTGGAATAAATGTATCCCTCTAGATTTTCTTTATATCATTTAGAATCCTTTGAAAGTGAGTTAAATTTGGTTGTTAAAACTTAGGATTTGAGCCCATGGATGAAAATTCTTGGATACTTAGTTACTACTTAGTTATGGACTCTAGATTGATGATTTGAGATGAATTCTTTTGACCTAGTGAGGATTTGGCCTTATTTTTGAGATACACACATGTGATTGTACTCTAGAACTTGCTTAGGTTCTTTCAAAACTATATTTCTATGATTGGACCACATTTATAGAGGTGATTCACCTTGTTTCCTTTTTCATATCAATTTTTGCAATGTTCCTTGTGTCCACTCTATATTCTATTTTTCTTCCCCTATTTTTCTGTTTATAACCATATTTTCCATGGACTTGGGTGCTTTGATTGTTTCTTGATGTTACTTTGCCCGAAACAGTCAAAAAGCTAAGTGTGGGGGAGTAGGATCAAGCATTCGATCAAATATTGAGGACAATGTGAAGCATTTGGCAACCTACAAGCAAAATGTGTCAACTCCTCTGACATTGAATCTGAAAATTGAAGCTGCAAACTTCTGATCAGTAAATAGTTTTGGCAACCTACAAGCTGCAAAATTGAAGCTGCAAAATCTAAAATTGAAGCATTTGGCAACCTACAAGCATTCGATCATATTTTCCATGGGAGTTGGCTGAATTGAAGCTGCAAAATTCAGATATGAATTGAATCTAAAAATGCTAAAAAACTGGGAATCTGAAATCTGTGAGTTGGCTACATAATAACTGAAGACAAGAGTATCAAGTGTACCAAAGGTATTGGCTGAATTTAGAGTGAGTATGGAAGAATTGAACTATAAAGAAGGTGTGTAAATTGGAAATTACGAGTGCTAACTGTTGTGTGCCAAGTTGGAAATCAGAAGCTATTGCTGCTGAGAATTCAGTGAATCAATTTTGAGTTTGGATGCTAGAAAAGAAGGAAAGAAAGTGTGGGAAAAGTTATCAAGTAACATGCCATTGAGCCAAGTAGAAAAGTTCTGAAAGTTCTGAAATTTCTGAAGTGCTGAGATTTGTTTTGCAAGCTGATGAACGTGAGTTGGAGCAGAGTCTGAGCTGCTACAAATTGTTGGAAATGAGGAAGTTTAGCTAGCCACTGCTAAGGATTTGGGGAATGGGCAGTGAGAATGACTGAAAAAAAAGAAGAAGAAAAAAAACAAAATAGCAGATGAATAAAAAAACATGAAAAATATGAATGACGTGGACTGTCAGGTGCTGGATTAAGCCTCTGAATTACAAGATGTGATCAAGTTGATAGCTGAATTTAAGAGTTAGCTACTGATTAGGAAGGAAAAAAATCAAGCAGAAAATAGTTTCAGAATTCTGCTCAGTTTTAGATTCTGATGGTGCTCTGATCGGTCTCCAAACCGATCAGGGAAGTGTCTGATCGGTCTCCAGACCGATCAGAAGAAGGCCAGTCCGATCAGAAGAAGCCCAATCTGATCAGAAGAAGCAAACTGATGTCCTGATCGATCTGCTTGACCGATCAGGAAGAGCCTGATCGGTCTCCAAATCGATTAGAACCTTGGCACACTGAATTCAGTGATAACTCTGATTTCTGCAGAGAGAAAAAAAAGAAAAGGGGCAAAGTTCATCTAGTGACATTCTTTAGTATCCAAGTCTTCCACCTTCTTAAATTTTTCATCTACTAAACTTCTATTTCATTCTTATCATTCCATATTTCCTAAACTTGTTCGAATAAGCCTTTGTAGGTGTGGATCTAACTCAAGAATGATGGTGGAGAGTAGAGCATAAGCAAGCTTATGGTAGTGCAAGAAACATGATGTGTTTGAGTGAGCTCCACTTTCATTAAAAATTTAGAACTTAGGAAGGGAGCCACCAAAAATTTTTTTGAGAGGATTTGTGTGTTTAATTCATCTCAATTAGTCATGAAGGATGAAGTATACTTTGTTGTTGACTAAGGACAAGACTCTAGTCCATTGAGTTTATATTTTTGAGAATTGACAACCCTAGGTAATTTCCTTTCAATTGCTTCTAACTATGATTGAGAATAATCTAGGGGGGTACATCATTAGTTCACTAGTTAGTTTATGTGAGGCGCCCAAGAGCAAGTGTGGGGGAGTTGATAATTATCATTTTGATAATCAATTTAGGCTCTTAAACCCATGTTTTGATCCTTTTTACATGTTTAATCTTGTATTTACACTAGATTCCATGAGTTATTTCTATTTTAGCTTTGGATGCAATTCTTTTGATATTTGAGAAGTTTTGGCATTAAAATTTGAATATAATTTTGTAGGCTTCGAATGATCATGGACCTAGATCAAATTGGATCGAATTTGAGTTCAAACTTGGATTCAGATCAAGAGGATCAAGGATGGAGAAATGTGGGTCGTCTGATCAAGTCATGGGGAGATCTGAGCCATCTATCATCTTCTGACCAATTAAAGCTCAAGGTAGAGTTAATCAAGACCATAGATCAAGATCTGAAGTTTTGGTCCAAATCAGAAGTCATCTAGCCGTTGGATCAAGCTCAAGAGGAGTCTAAGCCATTCATTCAAAAGGAAGGGTAATCCGAGCCATCCGTTGTAGATTTGATTGATCCAAGCTAAGGAGAAGAAGATCCTGACCATTGATGGAGATCTGGAAAGTTTGATTCCAATCCGAGATGATCTGACCATTGGATTAAGCGAGGATGATCACAACCGTTCATTTTTAATGGGAATTAGTTAAATCAGGAATTCCTCTCCCAGCTCTGGAGTCGCGAGTTCTTCATCTGTTCTTCGATTTCTTAGCGTTTTCTTCTCCAATCCACGCGGCCACATCAGATCCAAGCTTGTTTCAAGGTTTCAAATCAAAGAGATCGATTTTCCGTGAAGTTTGCTAATCAAATCTCGTCGCGGAAGGGCTCGGTGAGGGTTTCGCCGAGGAGATCTGTTCTACCGATCATTTCCTGTTTGATCGCCGTTCTTCATTGACCGGAGTTGTCAGAGCATTCGGAGGGGTTCTTCGAAGTGTTCTGAAGGTTTCTGAGCTGAATTCACCATTTAACTCATCAAGGAGGAAGCGATTGGAAGAGGTTTTCAGATTGCGCACCAAGCTGAGCAATAACTAATCGCGGGAGTGGATCTTGTTGATTTCGAGCTAGAGGGTTTCTAGTTTGGTTCTTGTGTGACGGCAAGAAAGAGATCTTGGCAAGGGATGGATCTATTGTTACATTTCTGAGAATTTCGTTTCTGCAATCTTCATTTCTGAATACTTGTTTCACTGTTTTAGTTGTATCTGATCGGTCCGTTTGACCGATCAGCAAGGTATCTGATCGTTCTGTTGACCGATCAGGTAAGTATGATCTGATCGGTATGTTGATCGATCAGGCAGTTCTCAGCTTCGTTCAATCCTGTTTCTTAAGTAAGCTTTGTTCTAGGTTTCATAATTCTGCCGTTAGACAGATTTCCTGCATTTAATGTGAATTTTTGCTTGCCAATCTCATAGTTTACCTTAAATTCCCTGCGTTCTTTGTAATAGTCTTTATTTAGTTTCTTGCAAGAATCAGATTTGTAGAATGTCTAGGTTTTGAATGATAGGCAAGGCATTTTAGTTTCTGCAATTTCTAGTTATTTTCTGATACTAGCTGTGTTTATTCTGTTTCTACTGTAATTTCATTCATTATCGCAAAACAATACCCATTTTACTTGAAAACCCAAAACAGAAAACGACAAAATCTAGCTTGAGTTAAGTATTCTTAACTAGTCCTTAGAAAAATACGACTTGAGGCCCCTATACTACACTTAGTTTTGTGAGCTAAGAGTTTTCAATTTATAAATTCAAATTTGAGGCTCATTGTGACACTGATTGTGGGCTCATCAATCCTCCTCCCGGGGGTGTCTTCAGCTGAAGCTATTCACTTAGCCCAACTTTAAAACATTCAATTATGATGATAATATGAAGTACTTCACCTGGATTTTATTGATAAGAATGTCAGCACTAATCATAGAACTTGGCACGCAACTACAGCTTGTTGATACATCAGTTTCAACCCTCCATTTCTAATTTTTTTCTGACTTCTAGCACTCTATCTCCTTTTGATGTCTTTTCATTGCATGAATGTAAGGTTGTAGGAGCTCCTCGTGAATTATTGCTATCAAGAATTTAACTTCAGCAGTCCAATTCAGTTGCAATTTTTCAGCTGATTCAAATTTTATTTCTACAATTCCATTTCTGCATACTTCAGCAGCTCTTTTCTTCAGTTATTCTGCAGCCAGTTTCCACATGCATCTAAGAACAAACCAGTGGCAGCTTGAGTCCCAAGAGCAGCTTCAGAATTCTGTGGGTTAAATGCTCATGGAATGAACTTGATTTCTCAGTTGTGTCTGCCTTTTTCCATTTCTGACAGATTTGAACCAAGATGAGACATGCTTCTTCTAGTATGTGTGTTGAGATGCTCCATGACTATTAAATCCTGAACTTGAAAACCCATCAAATTGATGTGGCAACGGAAGTGTGGCAAATAAATTTGACTCTACATGATTTTGATCTTGAGAATTGATGACAAGCCTTAGAATGGATGGATTGTTGTTTTTGAGATTGCTTGATACATCCAAGATACATCAAAACCACTATTTGGCCGTGCAGTTTGCTAATGCCTTCAATACATGGTATGTTGCCTTTACATAAAATCAAGCATCCATGAGAATGTAGAGATCAGTTCGGTCAAGTTCAGTGGCCTTGTTGGTGAGTCATGCTTACTGTCTAGTATGAAGCAGGAGGTTGTTAACTAGATCTGAATTCTAGAAAGTTTCATCAACAACTCAAACAAGCCCTTTTCATTCCTTTAAATCCATCAAAACATATTGCCAACTTAACATTAGAAATTTCACAGTAACAACTAAAAATAAACTTCAAAATGCATCATTTCTCACCAAAATACTTCAAAACACGAGTCACCTCCCCGACACTTAGCTTTTTGACCGTCTCAGGCAAAGTAACATCAAGAAACAATCAAAGCACCCAAGTCCATGAAAAATATGATTATGAACATGAAGATTAGGGAAGGGAAAAATAGAATATGGAGTGGATCAACAAGGAATATTGCAAAAAAGATATGAAAAAAAGAAAGAAGGTAATTCACCTCTATAAATGTGGTCCAATCATAGAACTATAGTTTTGAAAGAACCTAAGTAAGTTCTAGAGTGCAATCACATGTGTGTTTCTCAAAAATAAGGCCAAATCCTCACTAGGTAAAAAGAATTCATCTCAAATCATCAATCTAGAGTCCATAACTAAGTAGTGACTTAAGTATCCAAGAATTTTCATCCATTAGCTCAAATTCTAAGTTTTAACTGTTGGATCGAGAAGAACGATAGAGGGGGTGAATATCATAAAATGTTTTCGGATTCGTAAAGAGAATAAGCAGTGGAAAATAGAGAAACACACAAACCAAACACAAGCGATTTTACTTGGTTCAGAGTCACGGTCGGCTCCTACTCCAAGGCCCACGGTCGTTAACCGTTTACTGCGGGCAATTCTATATGTGCGCAAAAGTTTACAGAGAGATATTACAGTTGTAAACTGGGAATTAAAAATTACGATCTTTTGTTACTGACTCCCGGTGTGGATTGTACTTCTGAGCAGAGAGTCGTCGTAGGCGCTGGAATCTCGAGATGGGAGGTTTCTGGAGCAGAGCGCTTGAGTAGAAGAGCGTATTGGCGTTGGAAAGTTGTTTTTAGAAGCCTTGGGGGTCGAGGGCTATTTATAGCAGTCCTGGGGTGCCCTAGACGTTGGGGGCGCCCTCTACGTGGCCTTCGATCCGCAACAATCTCGGTTAGACCTTATCCCGCTCGAGTAGGGCTGAGGTTTGACTGTGGGGGCGCCCGGGACGCTGGGGGCGCCCCGGTTGACTTGGTTTGCTGGCTTCTCGGCCGGTTCACTTCGTTGGCTTGAACCCAGGGCGCCCTGGGCACTGGGGGCGCTCGGGACACAGGGGGCGCCCTGGCCAGTAAGCCTTTGAAGCGCTTTTTTTGTTTACTGCTTTGCCTTGACCTTGGGGGCGCCCGGGACCTCCGGGGCGCCCTACTCAGCTGCTACCTCTCTCCCATGAGGCGTTCTGAGCTGCAGAGACTCGTTCCTTTGGTCCTGTATCCAGGGTTAGTTGCAAATACAATAAAACAAGAATATGTTATGATTATACAGCCTTAGCTGTCTTGGTTCTGACTTTGGGTCTCCAAAATGGATCCCTAGGTCGAACCGACGCCTACTGTTCCCTCGACGGGGAACGCGTCCTCACCTACTCCTCTCAGGAGAATTTATCTGTTGCCAACCGGCTCCTCCGGTTGGACTTTTGCCCAACAGTCCTTCGCCAGGTGCCTAGCTGTCCTTCGCCAGGTCTTCAATACCAAGCAGTCCTTCGCCTGGTACCCAGCAGTCCTTCGCCAGGTCTTCGGTTCCAAGCAGTCCTTTGCCTGGTGCCTAGCAGTCCTTCGCTAGGTCTTTGACTCCTAGCAGCCCTTCGCTAGGTGCCCAGCAGCCCGTCGCCAGGACTTAGGGTTTCAGTGCCTAGCAGTCCTTCGCTAGGTGCCTAGCAGTCCTTTGCTAGGACTTCAATCTGCACACTCAAGTAGCATGTTAGATCAACATAACATCTTAACTTTTGAACCCTTTGCCATTTATCAAAACACAGGTTCGACTTGGGTGCTCTCTGCACCAACATTAACAACCAAATTTAATTCACTTTCAAAGAATTCTAAAATGATATAAAGAAAATCTAGAGAGATACATTTATTTCAAATCATGCAAGAAACAAGATGCCAAAAAGGATAAAATGGTATCTACAATGAATCTTTATTCACTCTACACTACTTAAGCATTTATTAGCAAGAACTCACTGTAAGAGAAAAATTTTACTGCTAGAAAATATAAAAATGGTATATACAATGAAATAAAAGTGTAAGAAGGATCAAACTCCCCTTTAAGTTGGGTAGATAGTGTTGGTGCCGGAAGAACCATATCGAACCTTGTTTTGATATTGGCAAAGGGTTCAAAGTTAAGTACTATTTGTGATCTAATAAAGTTACTCAATTGTACAGGAAAGTCCTAGTTAATCTAGGCAATAAGTCATGGCCGTGGGCTGGGCAACTAAGTCCTGACATAAGATTGGGCAATAAGTCTTGGTCGTGGACTGGGCACTAAGTCCTGGCCGAGGGCTGGGCACCGAAGACCTGGTTCGAGGAATTGGGCACTAAGACCTGGCCGAGGGCTGAGCACCGAAGACCTGGTTCAAGGAATTGGGCACTAAGTCCTAGTCGCGGACTGGGCACGAAGACCTGGTGAGTAAAGTTGGGCAAAAGTCCAACCGGAGGAGCCGGTTGGAAAAAAGGTAAATTCTCCTGAGAGGAGTAGGTAAGGACGCGTTCCTCGTCGAGGGAACATTAGGCGTCGGTTCGACCTAGGGTTCCATTTGGGAGACTCGAAGTCAGAACCAAGACAGCTACGGCTGTAATTATTACTTACTATATTTTTGGGACTAACCTTAGTTACAGGGTTGAAGGACTGATCGTCTGCAAGTGAAGGTTCTTCACTGGGCCTAGGCGCCCGAATGAAGTCAGGCGCCCGAATGGGTTTAGGCGCCCGTAAGGATACGGGCGCCCAAGAGTGAAGGCAAATCTCAAATCATAGCTGCGAAGCCACTGAACCAAGGTGGATCAGGCGCCCGTGAGGTCACGGGCGCCCCCATCAGCTCAGGCGCCCAAGAGGGGAGGATAAGCGCTGACCGAGCCCACGGATAAGGATTCCCGGATCGAAGGGCACATGTCAGGCGCCCCCAACCTATCAAGCGCCCGATGGAGTACTATAAAAGGGGCTCGACCCCAAGGCTTCAACAACACAGTTTTCTAACGCTCCAAAGCTTTTCGTTCAAGCACTACGCCCCGACAAACTCCGACTTCGAGATTCCAGTGCCGACGACGTCCCTCTGCTCCGAAATACGATCCACATCGGACGTCGGTAACGAAAAGTGTAATTAGTTTCATTTACTGCAATATTTCTGTACTTAATTTGTAAACCTGTTTTTGCGGGATTATAGTATTGCCCAAAGTAAACGGTCAAGGACCGTGGGCCTTGGAGTAGGAGCCGACCGCAACTCCGAACCAAGTAAAAACTACTTGTGTTCATGTGTGATTGTTTTATTTCCGCTGTGCATTTTCTCTTTCCTTAATCCGAAAAAGATTTTAACGATATTCACCTCCCCCCCTCTATCATTTTTCTCGATCCAACAGATAGCATCTTTAATATCCAATCCGTCCATATCTAACTTCTTCACTTCTTCATGATATTTCTTGAGCCGGTGACCATTAACATTCCATATAAGATTATTAGCTTCATCCTTAATCTCAATAACACCATAAGGAAAAACATTAGTAACAAGAAATGGACCTTCCCATCTAGACCTCAACTTACTTTTAATTAATTTGAGCCTTGATTTGTACAAAAGAACTTTATCACCAATTTGAAACTCCTTCTTCACTATGTGCTTATCATGAATGTTCTTAGTCTTCTCTTTATAAATCCTTAAGTTTTAATATGCTTCTAATCTTATTTCCTCAAGTTCTTGAAGTTGTAGCTTTCTTTCTTCTCCCACATTATTGGCATCAAAATTGTAAGCCTTCACCGCCCAATAAGCTCTATGCTCTATCTCCACAGGCAAGTGACAAGCTTTCCGATAAACAAGCCAGTAGGGAGACATTCCAATAGGTGTCTTATATACCGTTCGATAGGCCCACAATACATCATCAAGTCTTTTGCTCCAATCTTTTCTACTATGTCCCACAGTCTTCTCCAAGATTGTCTTAATCTCTCTATTTGATACCTCGGCTTGCCCATTAGTTTAGGGATGGTAGGAAGTAGACACTTTATGCAAAACTAGATATTTGTTGAGTAAAGCTTTCATGTGCTTGTTGCAAAAATGTGAACCTTGATCACTTATAATAGCTCTTGGAATTCCAAGCCTACAAAAAATGTGTGACCTAACAAAACTCACAACAACAAAAGAATCGTCAGTCCTGGAGGGAATGACCTCCACCCACATAGATACATAATCAACAGCAAGTAGTATATACAAAAATCCAAAAGATGCAGGAAAAGGTCCCATAAAGTCTATCCCCCATACATCAAAAAGTTCACAAAAAAACATAGTTTGTTGGGGCATTTCATTCCTAGCTCCTATGTTTCCTATCCTCTGACATCTATCATAGTTTTTATAAAATAGATAAGCGTCATGGAATAAAGTAGGCCAGAATAATCCACATTCTAGTACTTTCCTACGGTCCTCTGTGGACCAAAATGTCCTCCACAGGCTGACGAATGGCAAAGTGTAAGAACTGAATGAAACTCATGATTAGGTATGCATCTTTTAATTATTTGATCACTACAAAATTTCCACAAGTAAGGATCATCTCACACATAAAATTTAGCATCACTCTTAAATTTATTTTTCTGAGCCTTAGTAAATTGTGCAGGAAAAACATTAGCTACTAAATAGTTGACTAGATCTGCATACCATAGCAACTCACCATGCACCACTAAAAGGTGCTCATCTCTGAAGTCATCATCAATGGCAGTAAGGTGTCCATCTCCCTCTATCCTGCTCAAATGATCCGCCACCAAGTTCTCCTTGCCACTCCTATCTCGAATCTCCAAATCAAACTCTTGAAGTAGAAGCATCCATCTAATCAATCTGGGCTTTGCATCCGGCTTCTTCAGAAGATACTTCAAGGCTACATGATCAGAAAATACAATCACATGAGAACATGGCAAAATGATTTAAATCTATCCAAAGCAAAAACAATAGAAAGGAGCTCTTTTTCTATGGTGGTATAGTTAGCCTAAGCAACATCTAAAGTCTTGGAAGCATAGCAAATGACATATGGCGCTTCATCTACCCTCTGTGCAAGTACAACCCCTACAGCAAAATTAGAAGCGTCACACATCAACTCAAAAGGTAGAGTCCAATCAGGAGGTCTAATAATAGAAGCTGAAATAAGAGCCTCCCTCAATCTCTGAAAAGCTCCCTTGCATTTTTCATCAAAGCAAAAATCCATATCCTTCTGCAAAAGTCTAGTCAAAGGGCGAGCAATCTCACTGAAGTCTCTAATAAATCTCCTGTAAAATCCTGCATGGCCAAGGAAAGCTCGAACATCCTGTACACATACGGGGTAAGATAGAGAAGATATAACACTAACTTTAGCAGGATCTACTTCAATGCCTTTCCTAGAGATTATATGTCCTAAAACAATCCCATGCTCTACCATAAAATGATATTTTTCAAAATTCAGGACAAGATTAGTTTCAATGTATCTATGTAGTACTCTTGACAAATTATCCAAACAAGTATCAAATGATGTGTCAAATACAGAAAAATCATCCATGAATATTTCCATGCAGTGTTCTAGTAACTCACCAAAAATACTCACCATACACCGCTGGACAGTCCCTGGGCATTGCAAAGCCCAAATGGCATGCGTCGAAAAGCGAATGTACCGAAAGGACAAGTGAAAGTGGTCTTCTCCTGATCCTTCGAATCTATACAAATCTGAAAATATCCTGAATATCCATCTAGGAAGCAATAATGAGACTTCCCTGCCAACCTCTCTAATATCTTATCAATAAAAGACAAGGGATAGTGATCTTTCCTCGTTACTTGGTTCAACTTCCTGTAATCGATACAAACTCTCCATGAATTCTTCACCCTGGTAGGTGCTAACTCATTACTCTCATTCTCCACCACTGTCACTCCTGACTTCTTAGGAACCACATGAATAGGACTAACCTACTTACTGTCAGAAATAGGGTATATAATGTCTGCTCATAAAAGTCTAGTCACCTCTTTATTTACAACATCTAGAATCAGTGGATTTAACCTTCTCTGTGGCTGCCTGACCGGCCTCACATTCTCCTCTAGAAATATCCGGTGCATGCAATAGCGGGGATAATACTAGGTATGTCAGCTAATGTCCACCCTATGGCTCTCTTATGCTGCCTCAAAACTTGCAATAATTTGTCCTCTTGCTCCGAATCCAAGTTTTGGGCAATGATAACAGGTAAACACTTCTCCTCTCCCAAATAAGCATACTTTAAATGTTCTGGCAATGGTTTTAACTCTATTTGTGACTGTTCGGTAGGTATGGGTGATCCCTGGGGCTCAGTGCAATCCCCTACACTCTCAAACCTATCCTCTGAATCTCCTGACATCTCAATCAATATAGGTGATCCCTGGGGCTCAGTGCAATCCCCTACACCTATAAAATCGTCTCCAACTGCGAGTGAATCAGACACAATCTTCAACTCAGCGGCATCTATAGCTAATGCATCCTCAACCTCATCTGAGCTAAAATATCCGCTGTGAATACCAAGTGAAACTCTATCAGTAAGTAAATCTGCATCAACTAACTCATCTAAAATATCCATGCTCATGATGGAATGATCCTCTCTAGGGTGCTTCATAGCATCAAAAATACTAAACTACACCACTGTGTCTCCTATCTCTATAGAAAGTGTGTCTGCATATACATCAATCTTCGTCCTTGCAATCTTCAAGAATGGTCTCCCAAGAATAAGTGGAGATCTATATGTTAGATAATCCCCCTCTATGTCTAAGATATAGAAGTTCGCAGGAAAAATTAACTCTTTCACCTTCACTAATACATCTTCAATGATTCCAGCTGGGTGAGTCTGAATCCTATCTGCTAGCTGAATAACCACTCCTGTAGGCTACATCGGTCCAATGCCAAGCATCTGAAAAACTGATCTAGGCATCACATTAATTGAAGCTCCCAAATCTAACATAGCATCATGAAAAAGATTCCTCCCAATCTCACAGGACACAGTGAATACTCCTGGATCTTCACATTTCTGGGGAATTGAATGAATAAGGGCTACGACATGTTGGTGCAGAAAGCACCCAAGTCGAACCTGTATTTTGATAATGGCAAAAGGGTTCAAAAGTTAAGGTATAATGTTTATCTAATATGTTACTCAAGTGTGCAGGAATAGCCCTAGCGAAGGACTGCTAGGCACCTGGCGAAGGAATGCCAGGATACAAAGCCCTAGCGAAGGACAGCTAGGCACCTGGCGAAGGAATGTCAGGATACAAAGCCCTAGTGAAGGACTGCTAGGCACCTGGCGAAGGAATGCCAGGATACAAAGCCCTAGCGAAGGACAGCTAGGTACCTGGCGAAGGAATGCCAGGATACAAAGACCTAGCGAAGGACTGCTAGGCACCAGGCGAAGGACAGCTTGGTACTGAAGACCTGGCGAAGGATAGCTAGGCACCTGGCGAAGGACTGCTGGGCAAAAGTCCAACCAGAGGAGCCGGTTGGCATTAGGTAAATTCTCCCGAGAGGAGTAGGTGAGGACGCGTTCCCCGTTGAGGGAACAGTAGGCGTCGGTTCGACCTAGGGCTCCATTTTGGAGACCCAAAGTCAGAACCAAGACAGCTAAGGCTGTATAAATCTAACATATTATTGCTCTATGTTATTTTGGACTAACCCTGGATGCAGGACCGAAGGAACGAGTGTCTGTAGCTCAGAGAGCCTCAAAGGAGTGAGGCAGAAGCTGAGTAGGGCGCCCGGAGTGTCCCGGGCGCCCCAAGGTAAATACGAAAAGAAGTAGAGAAAGTGAATGCTTCGACAGCTTATAGGCGGGGCGCCCCCGTGCTCCCGAGCGCCCCGGATGGTCCGGGCGCCCCCAGTCCAAGCTAACAAAGTGGAAGCCAGCGAGAAGCCAATGGATAAGAGTCGACCCGGTCAACCCGGGCGCCCCCAGCGTCCCGGGCACCCCCGTCAAAGCCTGATCCCGAGTTTGAAGGGATCAGAGCTGACCGAGAGGAACTCGGATCAGTTGACACGTGGGGGGCGCCCCCGACATTCCGGGCGCCCCCAAGGGCTATAAAAAGGCCCTCGACCCCAAGGCTTTGGACAAACAAATTCTTCCAACACATTCACGCTCTTCTGCTCCAGCGCTCTGTCCCAGAAACCTCCCGACTCGAGATACAAGCGCCGACGACGTCCCTCTGCTTCGAAAATACGATCTACTCCGGACGTCGGTAATTAAGAGCGGCTTTCTTTCAGTTTACTGTACTAATCTTGTAATCTATTTCTGTAAACATTTTGCGCATATAGAATTGCCCGCAGTAAACGGTCAACGACCGTGGGCCTTGGAGTAGGAGCCGACCGCGACTCCGAACCAAGTAAAATCTTGGTGTTCGCGTGTGTTATTTTGGTTTTAATTATTTCCGCTGCTAATTCTCTTTTACGAATCCGAACGTTTAACGATATTCACCCCCCTCTATCGTTTCTCTCGATCCAACAAGTGGTATCAGAGCGGGGAAGCTCAAATTTGGTGCAACCACCAATTTGAGAGTTTTTCGGATTTTCGAAATTATTTATCTTTTTTTTATCTTTCTCGTTAATCGAGGTTGGTGCAACACCACTCGATCTATTTTTCAAATAAATAATATCTGTGGGTGGTTTTAAAATATTTTTACGCCTTTTTCAATTTTGAATCTTCATCTTTTCACCATTCATTAGAATTAATTAAACGGTCAATTTTTGAAAATTTATCATAAAATTTTTTATTATTATTTTAATATTTTTTCTCGAAATTCGTGCTACCTTAAATCGAGAAAATTTTTCCCAAACATTGAATTCTTACTTTTTCATCATTAATCAAAATTGATAAAGCTAATATTTTCAAAAAATTGACATAAATTTTTTTCGGTATTATTTTAATATTTTATCTCGAAATTCGTGCAAGAATTATTTTGGATTATTTTTTTCCTTCTCCCGCACTACTAATCCAAGACCAAGTCTTGGTACATTTCTGTTATTTCTTTTGTGTGCAAGGATTAATTTAAATGGCCAACCAAGAATGAAACATTGCCCGTCCACCGCTCTTTTCTGGCGAAAATTTCAATTCCTGGAGAAATCTAATGGAATCCCACTTGAAGGCCAATCTGGATATATGGTTGATAATCCAAACGGGGTTCACGTTCCCCATAGAAGATGGAACATCGATCGCCTGGGACAAATTGGACGAACCAACTCTAAGGAAGATTGAGATTGATGTTAGGGCTACTGCAAGCCTACAATGTGGCCTAACCAATGAAGAATTGAAGCGGGTCGGATCCTTCAACTGTGCCAAAGAGATGTGGGAAAAGCTAATCAATCTACACGAAGAGTCAGCACCCGACTTCAAAGTTGACTTCGGATTAGAAGATGAGATAGAATCCATACTTGACTGCGAATTCGAGCCAGAGTCAGAAGACAAAGTGACTGAGACAAAAATGGTAACCAATTTTGAATTTGTTCCAGAATTACAATTATATAATCAGACTGATACTATAATGGTCGAGGAATGTATAAATTCAAGTGCAGAGAAAACTCCAAAGAAGAAGCTTCAACCGGTACCCGAGTCCGACTCAGACTCGGAATCAGAAGACAATGGAGGAGATCGACCCAAACTGGTCCGGTTGACTCGCGACCACTACAAAATACTGAAGAAACAATCAAGCAAAAGAAAAATGACTAAAATCAAGGGGGAGACCTCCAAAAAGAAATCTAAAGGTAAATTTACAGTATTTGAAAATCCATTATTTACCTTGAATAATATTATTGAACCTTATAAATTAGTTAAAGCAAACATTAGTAAATTGGAACAAGAAGATGAAATATTGAAACATAAGGTCAAAATGCTAGAAAGTCTAATTCACATCTTGCCAAACCATTATCGTGGCTTTAGTCCAGGGGGAGCCAAATTGAAAACAATATTTATTGTTAGATAAAATTGTTGCTTTCAATTTGCTTGTTTGATTGTTTACTTAATTCCCGCAATTTACCATGCTTAGATTTAGGAATGGTTAGTTTAAGGACTGAACTAACTGAAATTTGACAACATAGTATTGGGTGGAGGTGAGATGATAGTACGTTAGGGAAACCAATTCTAATAAGGTCAAGTATTCTGTACTTGGTCTCTTTAGACTGGTGAAACTAGCCGAAGCTACCGATCCAAGACCCAAACTAGTTAGACCAAAATTTTTCAAAGATTAATTTTGAAAATGAAATTTCATTGAAAGGCTTTGTCAAGGAAAGGGTTGATGATCCAATAAGGTTACGGCCAAAGAAGGCCTAGTGCCTCGCCAAGACCTGGAAGCCAATCTTTGAAATTCAAATTCAAATTAGTCTCTGTCAAATTTGAATCTAACACAAACCTTCAGTTAGTTGTAGACATTCTTTTCAAAATAAATTCAATTATTTTCAAAATTAATTAAGTGTTTCAAAATAAATTATAATATTTTTTAAAAATAATATTACCTACCAAAATCTGTCTCACAAAACCTGTAAGGCTAACGTGATTGATAACCCTAGATTTGGGTGAGACAGACTAGGCTGTGAAAATCAATTTAGGCTATTCCTGACTCTAATTGGATCCAAGTCAACAAACTCTTTATGTGTAGGAACATAAAGATTTGGACCAATGGATGTTGGATAGCGGTTGCTCCAGACACATGACTTGAGACAAATTGAAATTCACCAAACTCAAGTTCAAGAACCTAGGCTCAATGGCATTTGGCAACAATGCTACACTCAAGGTAATTGGGTCAGGTAATATTGAACTTAAATCTGACTTTGTTATTAAGAAAGTCCTTTTGGTTGAAAATTTCAAATTTAACCTACTTAACATAAGTCAGTTATGTGATTCTGGTTATATAGTTACCTTCAACAATTCTAACTGCCTGATTAGAAACTTGCAAGACTCAGAAATCATGCTTAAGAGCACTAGGAAAAATAATGTTTACACTATAAACCTTCCCCTAGTACCTAAATGCATGTTAACTCAGTTAGAACAATCAAACCTCTGACATAGGAGACTAGGTCACACTAACCTAAGAATTATTTCAAAAGTCACCCAACTTGGCCTAATTAAAGGTATTCCCAAAATTAAAAATCATGAAAACTTAATATGTGAATCATGCAATCAAGGTAAACAAACCAGATCTAATCACAAACTAATTCAATCTGATCTAACTCAAACCACACTTGAGCTCCTGCACCTTGACCTATTTGATTCACATGGAGCCAAGTCATTAAGCAGAAACCGGTACTGCTTAGTAATAGTTGATGATTACTCAAGGTTTACCTGGGTTAGGTTTCTAAAGACCAAAGATGAAACCCTAAACCTATTTAATAAATTCTGTAAGTTAATTGAAAATCAAAACGATACTAAAATCAAAAGACTTAGGAATGACCACAGGGGAGAATTTGAAAATCAACGGTTCGAGGAATTCTGTAAGGTAAATGGATACATACATGAATTTTCGTGTCCTAGAACTCCCCAACAAAATGGGATAGTCGAAAGAAAAAAAAGAACTCTACAGGAAGCCGCTAGGGCTATGCTCAATGAATTTAACTTAGCCAACCAATATTGGGCAGAAACAATTAGTACGGCTTGCTACATCCAAAATAGGGTCCTGATTAACAAGCGACACAACAAAACACCCTATGAACTATATTACCATAGACTTCCAAATCTACACTACCTAAGGGTCTTTGGATGCAAAGTCCATATCCTAAACACCAAAGACTACTTAGAAAAATTCCAGTCTAAGTCAACCCCAGGCATCTTCCTAGGATATTCAACAACAAGTAGAGCCTATAGGGTTTATAACAACCAATCTAATATTTGATGAAGAAATTAACTCAAATCCAAATCTAACTTCATCAAACACTGATCAAGAAGATAATCAACAAGTTGGTGAATCCTTAATTGAACCCATAAACGAACTAACTATTGAATCAACTAGTGAGTTAAATGAACCAATAATTGAACCAGCTCAAAGAGTTGAATCAAATAGTGAACCAAACCAACCAGCCGGACCTGAGGCTGAACCAAGTTCTAGAAAAACCAAGAAACCCAGACTCTGTCACCCAAACGATCAAATTGTGGGTGATCCAACTCTAGGAGTCAGGACTAGGTCTTCCTATAGAAATCTTAGTCAAATAGCAATGATTTCAAAAATAGAACCTAAGACTATAGATGAAGCCAGCCCAATTTGAGAGGAACCAAGTCTGGGAACTAGTACCTAAACCTGAAGGCAAATCCATCATTGACACTAAGTGGGTTTTTAGGAATAAGCTAAATGATCAAGGAGAAATAGTCAGAAACAAAGTCCGCTTAGTAGCGAAGGGATTCAGCCAAGTAGAAGGGTTAGATTACGACGAAACATATGCCCCAGTAGCTAGACTTGAGTCCATTAGGATGTTATTAGCCTTTGCATCCCATAAAGGATTTAAGCTATACCAAATGGATATAAAGTCAGCCTTTCTAAATGGATTCATTAAAGAAGAAGTTTATATAGGACAACCCCCTGGGTTTAAAGACTTAGAAAGACCTGACCATGTTTACAAACTTACTAAAGCACTTTATGGACTAAAACAAGCACCTAGGGCCTGGTATGAACGTCTGTCAACCTACCTAACTTCTAAAGAATTTAAACAAGGTCAAATTGACTCAACCTTATTTATTAAGACCTTAGGAAAAGATATATTTATTGCTCAAATCTACGTAGATGATATAATCTTTGGGTCCACCAACTCAAACTTTCTAAAAGAATTTGTTAAAATAATGGAAAATGAATTTGAAATGAGCTTAGTTGGTGAGCACAATTTTTTTCTAGGATTACAAATTAAACAAACTAGGGATGGAAACTATGTCCATCAATCCAAATATGCTAAAGAGTTAATAAAGAAATTTAAAATGGATAACTCTAAAAGCATAAGTACCCCCATGGCCACTAATATAAAAATAGATAGTGACCCTGATGGTAAACCAGTAAACCTTAAACTCTATAGAAGTATGATAGGAAGTCTACTGTACCTTACAGCCAGCAGACCTGATATTCTTTTTGCTGTAGGGATGTGTGCTAGATACCAAACCTGTGCTAAGGAAACACACTTAGCAGCCCTAAAAAGAATACTAAGATATGTTAAGGGCACCCTAAATATAGGGATTTGGTATCCTAGGACCTCAACCTTTGATTTGTCAGGATACTCGGATTCTGACTATGCTAGTTGTAAATTAGATAGAAAGAGCATAAGTGGAAGCTGCCAACTGTTAGGAAATAGTCTAGTAAGTTGGTGCAGCAGAAAACAACACTGTGTAGCCCTATCCACAACTGAAGCTGAATATGTTGCCTTAGGAGAATGTGTAGCACAACTTTTATGGATGATACACACTCTTAAGGACTTCCAGCTCAACTACACCCAAACTCAGGTATTCATTGACAATATAAGCTCAATTAATCTAACTAAGAACTCAATCCAACATTCCAGAACTAAACACATAGAAGTTAAACACCACTTTGTAAGAGATCATGTAGCCAGGGGTGAGATAGTCCTTAAGCATGTACACTCTAAATCTAACTTAGCTGACATATTCACCAAACCCCTACCTGAGTATGAGTTCAGCTCACTAAGAAGGCAGTTAGAATTATGCTTGGTAGAATAGGTTAAGTCTACTCTTGGTTTTCTTACTACTTTACTCATTTCAAAATCAGTTTTTAAAGTAGTTTTTAAAATGCTTTCAAAATCAGCTTTTACTTAATTTTGAAAAGTTTTAAAAAGAAATAAAATTTTCGACTTAGTTTTATTTTAAAAACTACCCCCTTCAAAACTAGGGTTTTTTCGTAAATGAACTTAGCCTAGGCCCTAACCCTAGAACTGCATGCACCTATAGATTTAGAAGACAGCATCTCACAAGCACCTTAGGGTACTTTTGATTGATAGCCTAGAATGGGTTGAGATGCTTAGGTCTTTGCCTTAATTCAAGATGCTTTAAGTCAGTGCATCTGCAGTAATTAGGGCACTAAATACAACTTACACAGTAATCAAGTTAAGTGTCAAGTTTAGAAAATCTAACTTGAACAGAACACTTAACTTGACTAACCCCAGCAAAAACTACTGTTTAATAGCAGTTAGTAAGTAGCTAATTGGGTTAGACAGGATCCTAAAAGAGATAATTGAAACTGATTTGGTTAAGTTCAAATCCTGAATTGGTTCAGTATAGCAAATTATGCAATTTATTATTTGCTTTTATGCAAGTTAATTATCCTTTTTCTGCTATACTGCCTTGTTTTTGATATATGGCAAAGGGGGAGAGATAAGAAAGGAGAGATTTTAAAATTGTTGTCTTCTAAATCCAAAATTTCAAACTCTATTCTTTATTCAAAAAGAACTTAATTCATTTTCAAAAGTACTAAATTTTTCCAAGTACTTTAAACTTAGAGTTTCAAATTTTTCTAAGTACTTTAAACTTAAATTTTCAAATTTTTCTAAGTACTTTAAACTTAAATTTTCAAAATTTTTCTAAGTACTTCAAACTTAAATTTTCAAAATTTTTCTAAGTACTTTAAACTTAAATTTTCAAATTTTTCTAAGTACTCAAACTTAAATTTTCAAAATTCTTCTAACTTAAGTTTTCAAAATTTTTCTAAGTACTTCAAACTTAAATTTTTCAAATTTGTCTAAGTATTTAAACTTAAATTTTCCTATAAGTATAAATTTTCCAAAGTGCACAACGAAAATTGTTTTGGAAAATATGTCTTCTGAAAATTGTTCTAAGTAAAATTAAATCAATCTTTAGACTTAGAATTTATTTTCAAAAACCCCACGAACTTTTGAAAAATCTAGGGGGAGATTCCTTCCAGGGGGAGGAAACCAAAATCTTATTGTGTTCTGATTAACTTAACTTTTTGAACCAGGGTTGCCATAAATCAAAAAGGGGGAGATTGTTGATGCAGAAAGCACCCAAGTCGAACCTGTATTTTGATAATGGCAAAAGGGTTCAAAAGTTAAGGTATAATGTTTATCTAATATGTTACTCAAGTGTGCAAGAACAGCCCTAGCGAAGGACTGCTAGGCACCTAGCGAAGGAATGCCAGGATACAAAGCCCTAGCGAAGGACAGCTAGGCACCTGGCGAAGGAATGCCAGGATACAAAGCCCTAGCGAAGGACTGCTAGGCACCTGGCGAAGAAATGCCAGGATACAAAGACCTAGCGAAGGACTGCTAGGCACCAGGCGAAGGACAGCTTGGTACTGAAGACCTGGCGAAGGACAGCTAGGCACCTGGCGAAGGACTGCTGGGCAAAAGTCCAACCAGAGGAATCGGTTGGCATCAGGTAAATTCTCCCGAGAGGAGTAGGTGAGGACGCGTTCCCTGTTGAGGGAACAGTAGGCGTCGGTTCGACCTAGGGCTCCATTTTGGAGACCCAAAGTCAGAACCAAGACAGCTAAGGTTGTATAAATCTAACATATTATTGCTCTATGTTATTTTGGACTAACCCTGGATGCAGGACCGAAGGAACGAGTGTCTGCAGCTCAGAGAGCCTCAAAGGAGTGAGGCAGAAGCTGAGTAGGGCGCCCGAAGTGTCCCGGGCGCCCCCAAGGTAAATACAAAAAGAAGTAGAGAAAGTGAATGCTTCGACAGCTTATGGGCGGGGCGCCCCCCATGCTCCCGGGTGCCCCGGATGGTCCGGGCGCCCCCAGTCCAAGCTAACGAAGCAGAAGCCAGCGAGAAGCCAACGTATAAGAGTCGACCCGGTCAACCCGGGCGCCCCCAGCGTCCCGAGCGCCCCCGTCAAAGCCTGATCTCGAGTTTGAAGGGATCAGAGCTGACCGAGAGGAACTCGGATCAGTTGACACGTGGGGGGCACCCCCAACGTTCCGGGCGCCCCCAGGGGCTATAAAAAGGCCCTCGACCCCAAGGCTTTGGACAAACAAATTCTTCCAACACATTCACGTTCTTCTGCTCCAGCACTCTATCCCGGAAACCTCCTGACTCGAGATACAAGCGCTGACGACGTCCCTCTGCTTCGAAAATACGATCTACTCCGGACATCGGTAATTAAGAGCGGCTTTCTTTCAGTTTACTGTACTAATCTTGTAATCTATTTCTGTAAACTTTTTGCGCATATAGAATTGCCCGCAGTAAACGGTCAATGACCGTGGGCCTTGGAGTAGGAGCCGACCGCGACTCCGAACCAAGTAAAATCTTGGTGTTCGCGTGTGTTATTTTGGTTTTAATTATTTCCGCTGCTAATTCTCTTTTACGAATCTGAACATTTTATGATATTCACCCCCCCTCTATCGTTTCTCTCGATCCAACAAGACATTCTTTCCTAAACTGACCAATTCATTCCCCTTTAGCTTCCTTTTGTGCACACACAAATCCTTATGAAATTTGGCATACTTAGGTATTTGCTTGATCATGGTCAACAATGACACATTTATTTCCACCTTACTGAATAGTTTCACAAGCTCTTGATACTCCTTTGTCTTCTCCTCCTCTACATGCTTTTTAGCTTGAATCTTACGCTGTGGAAAAGGTAAAGGAACCCTTGTTTCCTCCACTTGAGCTAAAATTTGTGGAAATGAGCCTTGAGCAGGAACTTCAATTGGTATAGCTGCTGTAGGTGTCTTGTTTTTACTGATTTCTCCTTGTTCTTCCACCAAAATCGCAGGATCAATAGAAGAAGGACTTAGGCTTGAACTAGGGTCACATTCAACCATTGTAAAATCCATTTTTGGACTGTTCTGAGATGGAAAACAAGTTGCTGAAAATTTTTCAGCAAATTCAACCCCTTGAGTATTTAGACTTGAAGCAACTCTTCCACTCGTCAAAGTTATTGCACTAACATTTCCCTTAGGATTAGGAGTTGCTTGAGTAGGTAATTGACCCGATCCTTGGCTTTGCAATTGATTCATTCCACTCGTTAGTTGTCCAATATATCTTTCTATGTTTTGAAGGGTGGAATCATTCTTTTGTTGCCCTTGTTGTTGTTGTAAAATTTGTTGTTGTTGTAAGATTTATTGCATCATCTCCTCAAGCCTTTGTTGTTGTGCATTAAACCCACTAGAGTTCCCAAAGCCACCTTGATTGGTATGAGACTTTTGTTGGCCTTAAAATGAAACATTGGGTTGCTGAAAACCTTGGGTGTGCTGTGAACTTTGGAAATTAGGTTGTTGGGACTGATTAAATGAGTGAATGGGCTGTTGTAATTGCTGAAAATTGGCCTGAGAACTAGGTGGATGTTGCTGGAAATTACTGCTCTAAAAATTCTGATATTGAGGCTGAAAATTCTGATTTGAAGGCTGAAATTGTTGGGGCTGCTGAAAACTCTGATTTTGAAACTGAAAGTTTTGCTGGTATGGCTGTGAAAGTTTAAAGATTGCTGGAAAATCTGAATTGGTTGAAATCCTTGCTGATTTTGTTGAAATTGAGGCTGAAAATTCTGATTTCCTTGCTGAAAATTCTGAAAATGTGGCTGGAATTGTTGAAAATGCGGCTGCCCTTGCTGAAAATTCTGGAAATGTGGCTGATTTTGTTGTAGGGGTTGTTGTGAAGTATTTTGTTGATAGAATGAATTACCATACTTCAAATTAGGGTGATCCCTCCATCCCGGATTGCAAGTAGATGAATATGGGTCATTCCTTGATTGATATTGACCTCTAGTCAAAGCGGCTAATGATTCATCTTGTTGTAAATTTGGACACAAATCTGAATTATGCTCTTGACTTGAACATATGCTACACAACCTCATTACTTGATTTCTAGGTGAAGCTACTGTAAAGTTTTGATTTTGGCTCACATTATTCAAAGTCATTTGCTTCACTAAAGAAGTAAGCTCCATCAAAGAATTTTTAATCTCTTTTTGTTCATTCAAAACCAATTGGGCTTCATTCACCCCTCTAGTAGTAAGAGCCCTATTTCCAAATTGTTGAGAGTTCTCTGCCATGTTTGTAATCAATTCTCTAGCTTGTTCTGGGGTCTTGTTCACTAGAGCTCCTCCAGCTGCAATATCAATCATGATTCTATCCATTTGAAATAGACCTTCATAGAAATATTGAATAAGAAGTTGCTCACTTATTTGATGTTGTGGATAACTTGAGCACAACTTATTGAATCTCTCCCAATAGTCATATAAGGTCTCTACCACCACTTGTTGAATACCACAGATGCTCTTTCTAATAATAGCCGTTCTTGAAGCTGGAAATACTTCTCTAAAAATGCCTTTTTCATGAGTATTTCTGCGATAGTGAATGAAATTACAGTTGGAAACAAAATGAACTCAGCTAAATCAGGAACTAACTAGAAAATTGTGGAAACTACACTTTTCCTATTTGAAAACTGAGCAATTCAATTCGAAACTGTGAGATTGAAATTCAAGTACTAATATTGAATGTAGGAAATCTGTAACTAATTGCAGAATTGTGAAAACTGAAGCAAAACATGCTAAGAAACTTGACTGGAATGTAGCTGAGACCTCTTCTTGATCGGTCAAACAGACCGATCAGATATAAACAAATTAAGTAACTAAGTATTCAAAAATAAAATTTGCAGAAATTTAACATCCGATCAGTCCCTTCACCAAGATTTCTTCTTGCCATCACACAAAAGCCAAGCTAGAAACCCTCTAGCTCAAAAATAAGCAAAGGATCGACTCCCATGATCAATTTGCATCAGCTTGGTGCGCAATCTGAAAACCTCTTCCGATCTCTTCCTCCTTGATAAGTTGAATGGTGAATTGGCTCAGGAACCCTCAGAAACCTTCGAAGAACCCCTCCGAGTGCTCTGATAACTCCGATCGATGAAGACAGCGATCAAAAAGGAAGGAATCGGCAGAAGCTTAGCTCTTTGGTGAAACCCTCACCTGAGCCCCTTCAGTGACGAATTTGATTAGCAAACTACACAGGAAATCGATCCCGGTGATTCGAGATCTTGAAATGAGCTTGATCTGATGTTAGCCGCGCGAATCAGAGAAGAAAAATGCTGAGAAATCACCAAAAACAGGGAAGAACTCGCGACACCGAGAGCTGGTGAGGAGTTTTTGATTTAACTAATTCCAATTAAAAATGAACGGTTGTGATCATCCTCGCTTAATCCAATGGTCGGATCATCTCGGATTGAAACCAAACTTTCCAGATCTCCATCAATGGTCAGGATCTTCTTCTCCTTAGCTTGGATCGATCAGATCTGCAATGGATGGATCGGATTGCCCTTCCTTTTGAATGGACGGCTTAGACTCCTCTTGAGCTTGATCCAACGGCTAGATGACTTCTTATTTGGATCAAAACTTCAGATCTTGATCTATGGTCTTGATTTACTCTACCTTGAGCTCAGATTGGTCAGAAAATGATAGATGGCTCAAATCTCTCCATGTCTTGATTGGACGACTCACATTTCTCCATTGCTTGATCATCTTGATTAAAGCCAGGTCTGAACTCAAATTTGATCCAATCTGATCTAGATTCGTGATCATTTAAAGCCTACAACATTATATTCAAATTTTAATGCCAAAACATCTCAAATATAAAAAGATTTGCATTCAAAGCTAAAATAGAAATAACTCATGGAACCTAGTGTAAATGTAAGATTAAGCATACACAAAGAGATCAAAATATGGATTTAAAAACCTAAATTGATTGTCAAGATGGTAATTATCAAGGATCCACCACTTGATCAGCCCATTGAGCTGGAGGCCCTTGGCCCCCAACCGGCAGGGATGTAACAGTAACCTTGACCCTCTTGGGTGAAGCGGCCCCACGGGACGAGACAGCAGGCCCTTCAAGGGACTCAGCGGGAGCAGGGGGAGCGTCAGAAGCGACCGGAGGAGGGTTCAGGGCCTCCTTGTTGGCCTCCTCCTACTTGATGAGACGACTCATCACCTTGGTGAACATGACTTCCTCTGTAGAAGCCAAACAGGGAGAGCATCAGTCAGAACTAATGTGCATGGAAGAAAAAGACGAACATACCTAGGGTGGGGTTGATCCGTGTTACTTTAAGGCTAAGGCCCGCTCGATATATAAACTCTTCGCTCTGCACCAACCCCGGGCCACTGATCTCTATACCAGAAAGTACCTCCCTAGCATGTTGATACACCGGGCTGTGAAGAAAGCTCTCTAGGAGAGGAGGAGTCGGCAAATCCGCTATCCAACACAGAGGACTAAAAGGTAATGACGGCAGACAGATGAAGAAGAATTTCTCCTTCCACCCCTTATGCGAGGAAGGAAATCCTCCTAAAAATCTATTGCCCAAATGGGCTGCGAAACTAAAGACCCCGCTCGACCCTAACGGGACGAAGAAAGAATGGAAGAGATGCGGGGTCAGAGGAAGATCGAAAAACTTGAAGATGATATACGCTCCTCCCATCTGGGCGAAGGCATTGGGAGTCATCTGGTGAAGGGGGATATCAAAATAAGAAGCTACGTTTGTGAAAAAAAAAGAGGAATAGGGAAACGTGTGATCTCCCCAATGCAACTGGACTTCACCTAGTCCCACTAGGACTTTTTCCGTGCCAACGTGCGATCTCCCCAATCCAACTGGACTTTACCTAGTCTCACTAAGATTTTTTCCGTGTCAGTGTGTGATCTCCCTGATCCACATGGACTTCACCTAGTCCCACTAGATGTGCCTAGTCCCACTTGGAATTTTTCCGTACCAGTGTATGATCTCCCCAATCCAGCTGGACTTCACCTAGTCCCACTAGGTGTGCCTAGTCCCACTAGGACTCTTTCCAGTCAAGCCTCTAGTCAACCCTGACCCACTTGACTCATACAATCTTCAACATCATTATCAAATATCGAAACTTAAGCTTACCAAACATAAACTCACCCGAGCCTAGTCAAACTAGGTCAACCTTGACCTTACAAAGATTGTACCAATAATATTATCCCTCTTTTTGTTGTTTGACAATATGTTTGAGAAAGACTAATCCCTATTAGCTTTTCAATTTCTCTCCTTTTGACACACTTCAAAAACTCTCCCCGAGAGTTTATATGGTCAAAGACATGCCCAATGAAAGTCTCATACCTTTATTTGAACCCATGCTCAACCTTGAGCATTCATCGTGATAAAGTTTCCAATCTTCATTCTTTCACTTATCCCAAAAAGAAAAATTAAAATATATGCTTTTAAGGAAGACCTCCCCCTTAAAATATGATCTAATTCTCTATCATTGCACCAACAATAATTTTTGAGTTCCTAAAACTTTAGGAAATCTCAACATGAGGTTATGAGATTTTGAGATTCAAAACTTGAATAAAAATCTCTCCTTAACTATATAGTTTTCACCAAACCATCTCCTTTTTTGATTTCATAATGAAATTTACCCAAATATACTTATAAACGTATTCCAAGGTGTTAGGGATTGTTAGGCTACTCAAAATTGGGTTAAATGACTGAAATCAGACAATTTCAGTCATACCAATCGAATGGTGTTGGGTACCAATCGATTAACTGTGTCTTAATCAATCACCGGATTGATTACAACTATCCTTAATCGATCAACTAATCGAATACACGAGCTTCTATGCTCGCGAAAAAAGGTTCACCAATCGATTGACCAGTCGATTGGCATGTATCTTAATCGATCACCTGATCGATTGTCAGTTTCTGATTTCTGAAAATAATTTTAGACCAAAATTCAGAAACTCCTAAATAATTCTACAGAATTCTAAAATTCATGAAATTTTATGTAAACATTATTTAAGACATATATTATCATGGAAAATAGTTTTCTATGAAAATATAACCCATTCTCAAATATTGACACAAAAGTGTAAACCATTGAAATGCATCAATGTTTCACTCTATTTTGTATCCTATTCATCAATAATGAGTGCTATCAAAAGATAGTCTTCACCGAGGTTTTCCAAAATAGTTTTAAAATAGTTTTCAAAAATGATTTCCAACCATGTTCTTTGGGCTAAATGTACATGACTTGTACATTAGCTTTCCTAATGATTGGAGTTCACTTAAGTTCTTGTTTTGGATGAATTTAAAAAAAAACTCAAATAAATGAACGTTATCGTCACCTTGAGTTTTTATTCATCAACCTAACATTTCACTTATTTCTAATGTGTCTCAAAAGACATTCAAGTCAACTTATGGTCTTGTAAGATAGGAAAGTTATATTCTCCCTAAACTAAGGGTTCATGCAATTCTACTTAGGCATTATAAACTTTAATCATCCACCTAGGATGTCAAGTAATGTCAATGTCCTTAATTTCAATATAAATTAAACAATGCATGATAATAACTATGGCATACATCATATGAAAATTTTCAAAAGAAAACTTATTATAGCTAAATGATGTATGTATGACATGACATATGATGTTTTAATAATAAAGTATGAATAATGGAATGTGATGTCATGGCATATGATAGGACACACAAATCATGATATATTAGCATAAAAGAGAATACCTACGTTTTCTCCCCTAATGTTCCAAGATAATGCCAACACTATCAACTTGGCATATCTTTGGATTCTAATCTAGTTGTGTCAATTTTATCATGTTTAATCTTCAAAATCATAGTTTGGCACAATTTTATTCCTCAAGAGTAAACAAAGAACCCTTTTCATTTTCAAGGATAACAATTCTTTGAAAATGTCCCAAAGTGTCAACTTCATAATGGTTGGATTAACTACCTTTTCAATTTGAGTTGATACTCCTTAGACCTATCTAGGGTGTGACGAATACACTCTTAGGAATCTAAAATCTATTCATGCTCCTTGGGTGTTCGAGGTATTCATTAGAGATAACTTCCCTCGATACCTTTCTAATGACTTTTCTAGGTTTCTCCGAAGCCTTAGTCATGTTGGTCTTGTCTTGGTCAACTCTAGGGATGACTTCCCTTGTGACCTTGACTTGACTCCTAGACCTAGATTTAGTTCCGTACCTATATGAAACTTTATGATACGATGGACCATCATCCTTGGCTTTAGGTTTGTACCCCAAATCTTTCTTGCCCCTAGAGGGTCCTTGATTTCTTAAATCTAGGTTTTGAATTTTTTTGAACCCTTAAATAGATTTTCTATTCTCTTAAGAGATTTTTCTAGTTTATCAAGTTTTGACCTCAAAACTTGATTTTCTATTATTACATCCTCAAGGCTTGGTTTTCTAATATAGCCTTGGTATTTTTCTTCTTGGTCATGGATTGGGTAGGTCTACCATTTGATGTTCTTCCTTGTTCCCTATCATTGGGTTTGGTAGTCTTAGCATGAAAAGCTCTATAATTTTTTTTAGGTTTTTCATGCCTCCTATGTTCATGATAAATGACAATAAAATGATAAAAATGGTTTTTAGCATGCATTTCATCATGATGAACATAAGTACCATTACCTAATGGTACCTTAGTCTTGTTCTTAGAGACTCCCCCTTGGTTCGAGCTCCTACTCTTGGCTTTGGTCGAGTCCTTTCCCTTTGGACATTGATTCCAATAATGTCCTTGTTGATTGCTTGAGAAGCACACAATGTGCTTCTTATCCTTCCATACCATGGGGCCGACCTCCTTTAGCTTCTCTTTGGTCTTCAGTGCCACTTGCACCTTCTTCTTGATCAATTTTGAATACTTACTTTTGTAGTGTCCTCTTTCCCTACACTCAAAGAAAATGATATGATTTTTATTTTGACAAATTAAAATTTCTATACCTTTGCTTGTAGGGGTGGCACATGACTCTTCACTCGATCCGGAGGTAGAGACTTCTTCTTTTTCAGGAGTTAATGATTTTCGCTCCCCTCAATCTGAGAGGTAGAGGCCTCTTGAATTTCCTCTTTGACTAATGCTTCTTGAATTTCCTCCTCGGATGTTAAGCATCTCTCAACTTCCGAGTCCTCTTTGTCCGATGAATCTCTCTCTTCGAATTTGTCTTGATATGGTATAGTGAAGGGATCTTCATGAAGCTTGGTTAACTTGCTCAAAAGCTCCTTAGCATCTTGATAGTCTCCAATTTGACTCAAGATGGTGCTAGGTAATAGATTGACCAATAATTTGGTCACTTTCTCGTTGGCCTCACACTTCTTGATTTGCTCCTCATTTCATTTGCTTTTCTTGAGGAGCTTTCCTTTACCATTTGTTGGAGCTTCAAAGCCCTCTATTAGAGCAAACCATTGCTCTATCACCATCATAAAGAAATTTTCAATCTATGTCTTCCAAAGATTGAAATTGACTTTGTCGAATGGTGGAGGTAGAAACAACGATGCGCCGGTAGAAACAACAAGTATCAAAAAACCAACTAAGAACCAACCAAAAGCCAACCATAAACCAACGAACATGCAACTAAACTACTAGGTAGGATATTTCTAATATCAAATAAACCTAGTTGTGTTTAATGAACCTCTAAGTACTCGCGTACAAACGGTACTTTACAGAATAGAAATTCAACAGAAGACTGTATGGATACGAAATCTTGAATACTCTAAGATTAACGAAGAAAGTATCAACAACGATTTTAAAATAACAAATGACAAGGAACAAGGTCAAGCAACCTATTTAGACATAAAACAATCATGCTTAAAGGTAAAAGAACTACACGAGTACAAAGGAGAAGTACCCGCCTTAATTATAGAAGTCCGTAAGCGCAAAGAGAATCTCCCACGATCAACCGTGCGAGTCCAAATCAAGGTCCTGTATCAAGGGCATAGTTTAGCTATTTAACAAAATAGTAATTAGCTAAACTAACTATTAACCATATAGAAGTAGTCCTAATTATCATCTTCATCATTTAATATCAATTAAATGATTTAACTCCAAATTAATCCGTACTATCATGGCTAACGTCCATATTTTTTTAATCCTATATTAAACTCAACACTAATTTCTAGTTAAACTAAGAAGACATCAAACCTGATAAAAACAACCTATTCCCTTCATTGATGCTCACGACAAGGATGAGTAAAGCATCCACAAGCTAACATTTAATTCCAACATGAAATGGAACCCAATGGCATGTAAGACCAAATAGATCTAAGTGAACTAGGGGAGCAACTAAGATAAATATCAACTACTCTAAAATACATCAAAGTCCAAGAATTTCCTAGCAATGATACAAGGTTAATCCACTCTTTAGAATGAACTCATGGCAACAGAAAGGAGAACCAAATTACAACATAATTACAACATAATTACAACATCCAACCCCAATCTCACGGCAACAGAAGGGAGAACCAAATTACAACATAGAACAATACCGAAATCAAATCTTCCCTAACCCACAAACAATACCATCAAGCCTCCATCGTACTACTAATGCAAGGTACAACAATCACCAAAGATTTGCAACTGATCAGAACACCCAAAACATTTATCTACTGACCTAGCAAACCTATCCATACCACGTTAAAATTCATGAAGCCACAACCCTACCCAATAGAGCATCCAACTCCACCCAAAATCACAAAAATTTGCCACCTTACCTGTTAAACCTCGCTGTCTCCACTGTCTAGAGTCCGGCGAAATCAGCACAGCGAGGTTGACACGCCAAAATCGCAACCCACAGTGACAGGCAGAGCGGGGGGAGGAGGAGATCGGGCCGTGCTCAGCGGTATCCTTCGCCTACGACGATGAGAAGGAAAGAGGAAGAAGAACACAAAGAAGATGGGGTCGGCAGTGTTCGGTGCGGCGCAAAGGTGGGGAAGAGAAGAAACATCGGGGAAAACCTAGGGCCTGCGGAAAACTAAAACAGGGGAGAGGGATTTTGAGAGAAGTTTTATTGTTTTGGCTCTTTTGTAAAAAAGCCCCTCTAATTTGGTTAATTCCAACAATGCCCTTATGTTTTGAATTTTCTATTTAACCCCAAAAAATTTTGGTATTTAATATTGCTTTTCTTGCTTTCTTCAAGCTTGGAATCGCCTCTTGATCCTTGGAAATGCAGCAGCACTGAGATCCAAGGACTCACTTGAAATGACAATGAAGAAGGTAAAGAGCGTCGAAGGAATGCCGAAGCGATACTACTTCAAACCTGCGTGAAACCCCTATATACCCGCGACCTAAGATTCCCTTAATCGATCACCCAATCGATTACCACGTCAGACTTAGCCATTCAACGACTATTTTTTTGAAGCTTAAGTGATTATCCAATCAATTAAGAAGATCTTAATTGATTGCTAAATCGATTTAACACCTCTCTGTGCCTCGCACAATTCCACTGTAATCGATTGACCAATCGATTACCATCCTTCTTAATCGATTAATAGGAGGCTGAATCGATTCAGCTTGCTTCTTTTCTCGTCACCCAATTCTCTCAATCGATTTATTCCCTCCTTAATTGATCTCTCAATCGATTAAGAGTGCTTCTGTTAGCAAGAAATCAACACCAATAGATTACTTAATCGATTAGCCCCAACCTTAACTTGTGTGCACAAGTCTAGGGTTCCCTTGCCTAACCCTAGTCAACCATGACCTATTAGGATTTCCTCATCAAGTGTCCGATCAAACCTTTGACCGACTTGGATTTACCCTTACCTAGTTCCCAACTAGGACTTAACCTAATTCCCAACTAGATTTGTCTAACCCTCGAGTTAGGTCTAGTCTCTTGGTAGACTTCCACCTTGCCAACGTGCGATCTCTTCGTTCCACATGGACTTCACCTAGTCCAACTAGGAATTTTCCTGTGCCAGCATGTGATCTCCCCAATCCACCTAGACTTCACCTAGTCTCACTAGGTGTGTATAGTCCCAATAGAACTTTTTCCGTGCTAGCATGCGATCTCCCTGATCCACCTGGACATCACCTAGTCCCACTAGGACTTTTCCCAATCAAGTCTCTAGTCAACCTTGACCTACTTAACTCATACAATCTTCAAACATTATTATCAAACATCGAAACTTAAGCTTACCAAGCTTACCAAACATAAACTCACCCGAGCTTAGTCAAACTAGGTCAACCCTGACCTAACAAAGATTGCACCAACATGTTGATGCTCAAAATCATCAGCTCCTTTATGGCCTGAGCCCATCTCCAAACACATCAGGATATGCACACACAGTTACTCCGGGATTAGTGGTTATCAGAGGGTATGTGCATTTGCCCTGTATTACTCTGCTTGGTCGCTCATGGATAGTGGTTCCAGAGCGTGGTAGCATCCAGGGATCCCTTATCGTCTCGGTGACACGAGGAGATGAGAGTGAGACTCTCCCATTGCTTGGGGTAGAAGGGTGTCTTCCGCCAGCATCCTGTCCACTCGGTCACTCCAGAGAAGTAACGTCAGGGTGTGTACAGTTGTCATAGCCATACCCACTCACTTGTTCACTTATGAACTGTGATGGTGGCTTGACTAGGTGACACATCATTGCATTTTATGCATATGATGCAGTGCTTGCTGTATTTGATTGTTGCATATGTTTAACATGCACATGCAGAAGACATTTACATATTTGGATTATGTATCATAAGTGATGTTTATATATGGGTTGATTGCATTACCTTGCAGGATAGATGGATTCATGTATGTATATACATTTAACATTTATGTTATGCATATTCTTTTTCTCTTACGAGACTATATCCTATTGTTTCCTTATATTTTGTAGAGTTATTATATTGCCATACATCTCTATCTTTATACCCACAGAGTCTGCTTGGACTTACCACCATTTATTATGTTTTTATTTTTAGGTTGATGTCTGCCAGGATAGACCAGTTGCCAGTCCCATGTATTCGACGACTCCGACTTTGGTTTTCCATTTTACTTACGGATATTAGTATGTTATACTTCATACTCTGTATTGGTTTTGCATCATGGACTTGTATTTGCGTTGTGTTGTTGCATGGATTGCAGTTTTGATCCCTTTGTTAGACATTATGTATGTCGTTTTTGCTGCGCGCCTACCCAAATGGCAGATCAGGTAAGTCTTTATTTGATTTATGCTATGGACACATTATATTTTATGTATTCCGGCTGGGATTAACTGTGATATGTTATTGGAGGCTATGAAGGTCATATTATGTGGTATAAGGATTCATATTATCCGTCGTACAGGGAAAATATTGTCCGATTTATGTTGGATATATGACTCCTCGGGGCGTGACACGAGCCATGCCATAGGGCACGACCTTGTCCTGATGGACTGCATGATCGTGCCAAGGGGCATGGCCTCGGCTGAAGAAGCGCACGAGCCATGCCAGGGGGCACAACCTGGCCATGGAAGCTACACGGGTCATGCTTCTAGGGCCTGACCAGTCCTGTTAGTCTTCCATCTCTATTTTGTTCCTTTTCTTGCCCGTTTAGCTCCAAAATGCTTCCTAAAAGTGAAAATAGAAAAAAGCAGATCTCCGAACTAGAAATAAGAAATATACTGATAAAAGCTAAGAAAGGGGCATAACAACATAAATATGAATCAATAAAAGCAAGTCAATGAGCTTGAAAACAATGATAAAAAAGTATCAAATTTATACTCATCAACCATCAGTTTGAAGCAACCAGATCTTGGGGGTTAAAGGTGAAGTGCATCTGATCTCCAACCATCAAGAGACTATCCAAACCAACAAGAAAACTTCCAATTAATCAAAGATTTCATGTAAATTTATTTGCTTTCATTTCTTGATTCATGTTGTGTTTTTGTAAGATCAACATGTAATTAAGAGGTTTCTCTACCTCCGGAAGGTGTTTGATTAAGAGATTGTTATAGTGGAGGGAGATCACTAGGAGTAGGACTTGGATTGTGGCCAAAGAAAGAGATAGGAAGTAAAATATTGGAATTCTACATGTGGAGTCAAGTTTAAATAAAGGTTTTGGTTGTGCATTCAAATGACGAAGCGATTGGAGCTATTCACACAACCCCCCTATGGCTCGCACGGGTCATAACATCCTAGAGGTTCCTCTAGTTGCTCGGACCACCTAAACCACTCAAATCTGAAACTTGTTCAAAGGATCTAATTTAATGTATAGGGGCTCCCAAATCATTTTTGGTCGCTTATGACCTTGTTTCGGTCGTCCTACTCTGACTTAGTCCACTACGACTAAGTCGGCCTAGGTTGAGTTTTTTTTACCATTGTCTTGAATACAACTCATTCAACTTAGCACACCAACTTACATTGCGTGGACTTAATCCTAGTTTCTCATACCTAGGATGCATCAAACTCTTCGGCTCACTCCCCTTGTATCTTTCTCACTCCATCGGAGTACTCTTCCTCCAAGATCCTCATTCTTAGATGTATCGAATTCGTTGACTCCCTTCCTATATCATTCTTCTCACTCGCTTGCATTTTCTACCCCAAGTCTTGTTGTCTCCGATACTCATAATTCTTTTTCGATTTCTCAGGTGTCTCATACATTCCTTCATCATACTCCATTGGATCCTGAGTCATCATGTACCTATGTGTTCTCATGAGTCTCCATACATATGAATACATATTATAAATACAACAAAATCTAACTTGACTTATTTAACCAAATATCAAAACTGTGTGGTTCACACCATTTGGAGTTCCAACGATTTTTCAAGACACTAATAGTGGTAGAAAACCATCTCTCAATTTTTCAGGATACTAATAGTGGTAACTCCTTCAACATATTTACAGGAAAAACATCAGAAAAATGCTCCACCAATGACTTGACAACATTTGGAATAGTTATTTTAAGAGTTGCCTCTTTTCCAAATAGAATTTAGACCATGCCAGATCCTTCCATCTCATCTTTGAACTTCGATAGACATAATATATTGAGTCCTCGTTTACAACTAGTAGACTCTTTTATGGCTAGCAAAATAATTATTTTTAACTAGAATATGTACTTTAAGTAGTATTTAGACCATCATGATGAACCTATCTTTCATATGACATGTCTTCCAAATAGTAGGTTCCATGCATCCATGACTGCCACGTCACGCCAAAGTTGATCTTTGTAATTGGTTCTCATGGAAAATGAAATCAAAGTTTATTAGAGATTGTTACCTCACAATTCCCTTTTTTGCAACCAGCCGATTTTGTAAGGATTGATGTGTTTCTTAGTCTTTATGCTAATTTTTGTGTTATTTTTCAATCACTATATTTTTATAATTTTCCTGGATCGATCATGAATTTACATGCCTTTTAATAACTGAACCTCATCCATTCTCATATTTGATGTTAAACTTCTACATTGTCCGTCGTAAATATTTTTCGATTTATCATGACGACCAATAAGAATTTTTTATGAGACCAGATAAGTCGTCTGAGGTTCAACATTATCCAACCTCATTAATCATTAGCCTCCTAGGCTATGGTGCAACAAAAGGGTGGCTAGTTGTCATCCAAACATCCTTGGTTCGATTCCCAGGAGTATTTTGTAGGAATTTTCCTTCCAAATAGGACGCGAACCTTGAAACGCTGGGCTTCTTGACAGCCCGCCACGAGCACTACCTGATTTACCCTGGTGGCCGGTGAAAAATTTTCGTGGGGCTATGCCAATCGTCCAAGGTTCGACGTTACTCAACCTCGTTAATTATTTTTTTACCACCGGGGCTATGGTGCAGCGGAAGTACTAGTTGTCATCCCAAACATTCTCGATTCGATCATCAACTACGGTATATTTTACAGTAATTTTTCTTCTAAATAGGGCACAAACTCTAGAACGTTGGTCTTTTGGACCGATCGCCGTGAGTATTTCTCGATTTACCTTGGCGATCAGTGGAAAATTTCCTAGAACCGGACCGATCGTCCGAGATTCGATGTTACCTAACCTCAATTAATCGGTTCTTGCTAGATCTTTTGCAATTTTGTGCCCGGTGTCTTGATTCACCACAACTATAACATCTCACATTGCTTCTGGATTGTGGATCGATAATCGGTAAGGTAATTGAGTTGAACTGTTTCATGTGCCACTGCGATAATTGCCCTCTCTTGGCCAAGATACTACCGAAATTTACATGAAGCTAGGTTGGATCTCTTTTCTATCTGCAGGTTTTCTAATAGCCTCGAAAATAGAGATAGGGTCAAGATAGTCTTGAATATTTTGTCGCAAACACCTAGGATGCGTTTGGTTAAGGGTGATCAGTGATAACCTTGATTATCTGTCCAAGGTTATCGTTGATAACCTTGTTTGGTTTAGATTATTATCAATTCCCAAGTAATGCAGTATTACCGCCACATCAGTAAAACGCCATCAAATGGGGTATGCAACCCGGAATTGGATAACCAAGGAAAACGGAGGTTTTTCTTGATTCCGGGGTTAAGGAACTTTTCTTTCCCAAATTATCCCTTAATATTTATATTTTAAGATAAAAATATCCCTAATAATTAACTAAATTACAACTCGTTGCCGACTCACTGACTGACGACCGCAGCTCCTCCGCCAATCGGCGACCGGCGACCGGCCGGCGGCCGGCGACCGGCCGGCGGCCGGCGACCGGCGACCGGCCGGTGGCCGGCGGCCGGCGACCGGCCGGCGACCGGCGACCGGCCGGCGGCCGGCGACCGGCCGGCGACCGGCCGGCGACCGGCGACCGGCCGGCGGCCGGCGACCGCCGCCGGCCGGCCGGCGACCGGCGACCGCCGCCGACCGACGACCGGTGACCGCCGCAGGCCGGCGACCGCCGCCGGCCGGCGATCGGCGACCGCCGTCGGGCGCCGGCCGGCGACCGCCTGCCGGCGAACGATCGGTGGCGGTCGGGCGATAAATAATTTTTTTAAAAAAAATTTAGTATTTTAATTAAAATTTTATTAAATTAAATAAATTATAATTAGGATAAACTAAATAATTTTAATACAAAATATTACCTTACTTTTTAATTTTTAGTATAAATAAACATATATTATCATAATCCTTAATTTTAAACTAACGAACAATATGGTAAAATATTACATTAGATTATATACTATTATCTCCAAACAAACAAGATTTTCTTTGATCATCTAAATTTAACCAAACAACATTAAGTTATGTTTCATTCCCCATAACCTTAGTTATGTGATTACCAGGTAATCACATAATCAAGGTCATGTATGATAACTTAAACCAAACGCACCCCTAATGTATTAGATAATCATTTGAACTTCGGAATCTAATAGATGGTTTCTAGCAAGTCAGTGATAGAAGTCAGAAGTATATTCAATTACAATCCTCAAACCTTGACATTTATAATTTTTCATTCATGAGATGGAAATAATTGTGAGGAATATATGCAAGTATCTCACATATGTTTTTATAGCTTGGGCTAAGAAATAACTATGTCCTTGTCCATCCTTGAATGTTTAAGTTTATTCTAGTGCTACCATGCACGAGCATAACCTCTAAACCAGGTAGCCACTAATTGCACCATATAATCTTCTAGATCCTCCTTGAAATCCAGTATATCATCTACATTAGCAATTTAATCAAAAAAAAAACCTCAAGTTATAGGCTACCATGAAATTAGGGATGTCAATGCGATTGTTTTCACGGTAATTTACCAAAAGGCGTACCTAAGAATAGGTATTTACCAAAAGACGTACCATGGTTTCATTTTCACCAAAGGGCGCACTCATTATAATGAACTTCCTCTTATACCCCTCCTGTTATCTATTGCCTTTCTTTTTCTTTTTCAGTAATAAATTCTGAGACGTCAGCACATGCAACGTGACGTAATTACTGACTTTTATTTTAAAATAATATATTATGAAATCGGTGCTAAATTAAAAAACATACGGTAAAAATTGAAAAAATATTTCACTTAAATAATTTCTCATCCAACGTGATTTAAAAATATAAATAAATGATTTTTATTTTTGATTAATAGAAATTAATATATAAAATAATATTTAATAAATATATTAATGTATAAAAAGTTTTTTGAAACAAACGGTTAGATTTAAAAATATAAATAAATGATTTTTATATTTGATTAATAGAAATTAATATATTAAATAATATTTAATAAATATATTAATGTATAAAAAAAATTTTGAAAAAAACTGACCGTAATAGATTTCAGGCCCACGTAGGGGCTAAAATATTTTTATTTCAGGCTCAGCGTGTGCCTGAAATTTTCTATTTTAGGCCCACGTTGAGCCTGAAATCTTTTGATTCAGGTCCGACGTGAACTCAAATTTTTTTCCTATTTTAAAAATATATTAATATATAAAAAACCTATCAAAACACTTAATTTCAGATTCATACGCAGGGCTTGAAGTCATCCCAGGAGGGTCTAAAGTCAAATAACTTCAGATCCTATAAATAATTAATTTAATAAATAATAATTAAACATAAAAAATTTTGTTAATATTAAAAAATTTTCAGTGCCCTAATATAAAAAAAATTATAAAAAGTACATATTATTTATAATTTTTATAAAAAAGGTATAATATATAATTACATAATAATAAAATGCTATATGAGTGGTTTAGGTATATCAGTGAGTTTTGAGCAAAACTCACTAATGGACCTACAATATTTGGAATTCTGAAAACTTTATATCAGTAGACAGGGTTGAGCTAGGAGATGAGATTTTGGGTGCCGAAACCTCTAATCTTGCTGTATCACCAATGCTATAGGAGTGGTTTAGGTATATCAGTGAGTTTTGAGCAAAACTCACTGATGGACCTACTATATTTGGAATTCTGAAAACTCTATATCAGTAGACAGGGTTAAGCTAGGAGATGAAATTTTGAGTGCCGAAACCTCTAATCTTGCTGTATCACCAATGTTATAGGAGTGGTTTAGGTATATCAGTGAGTTTTGAGCAAAACTCACTGATGGACCTACCATATTTGGAATTCTGAAAACCCTATATCAGTAGACAGGGTTGACCTAGGAGATGAGATTTTAGGTGCCGAAACCTCTAATCTTGTTGTATCACCAATGTTATAGGAGTGGTTTAGGTATATCAGTGAGTTTTAAGCAAAACTCACTGATAGACCTACCATATTTGGAATTCTGAAAACTCTATATCAGTAGACAGGGTTGAGCTAGGAGATGAGATTTTGGGTGCCGAAACCTCTAATCTTGTTGTATCACCAATGCTATAGGAGTTGTTTAGGTATATCAGCGAGTTTTGAGCAAAACTCACTTATAGACCTAAACCACTCCTATAGCATTGGTGATATAGCAAAATTAGAGGTTTCGGCACCCGAAATCTCATCTCCTAGCTCAACCCTGTCTACTGATATAGGGTTTTCAGAATTCCAAATATGGTAAGTCCATCAGTGAGTTTTGCTCAAAACTCACTGATATACCTAAACCACTCCTATAGCATTGGTGATACACCAAGATTAGAGGTTTCGGCACCCAAAATCTCATCTCCTAGCTCAACGCTGTCTACTGATATAGAGTTTTCAGAATTCCAAATATGGTAGGTCCATCAGTGAGTTTTGTTCAAAACTCACTGATATACCTAAACCACTCCTATAGCATTTTATTATTATGTAATTATATATTATACCTTTTTTATAAAAATTATAAATAATATATAATTATATATTATACTTTTTATAAAAAAAATTTTATATTTAATAATGGAGGGCCTGAAGTCTTATGACTTCAAGCCAAAGAGCACTGAAAATTTTTTAATATTAACAATATTTTTTATGTTTAATTATTATTTATTAAATTAATTATTTATAGGATCTGAAGTTATTTGACTTCAGACCCTCCTGGGATGACTTCAAGCCCTGCGTTTGAATCTGAAATTAAGTATTTTGATAGGGTTTTTTTATATATTAATATATTTTTAAAATAGAAAAAAAATTTGAGTTCACGTCGGGCCTGAATCAAAAAATTTCAGGCCCAACGTAGGCCTGAAATAAAAAATTTCAGGCCCAGCGTGGACCTGAAATAAAAATATTTCAGGCCCACGGTCAGTTTTTTTCAAAAAAAAATTTTTGTACATTAATATATTTATTAAATATTATTTATTATATTAATTTCTATTAATCAAATATAAAAATCATTTATTTATATTTTTAAATCCAACAATTTATTTCAAAAAAACTTTTTATACATTAATATATTTATTAAATATTATTTTATATATTAATTTCTATTAATCAAAAATAAAAATTATTTATTTATATTTTTTAAATTACGTTGGATGAGAAATTTTTTAAGTGAAATATTTTTTTCAATTTTTACCTTACGTTTTTTAATTTAGCGCTGATTCCATAATATATTATTTTAAAATAAAAGTCAGTAATTAAGTCACGTTGCATGTGCTGACGTCTCAGAATTTATTACTGAGAGAGAAAGAGAAAGACAATAGATAACAGGAGGGGTATAAGAGGAAGTTCACTATAATGAGTGCGCCCTTTGGTGAAAATGAAACCATGGTATGCCTTTTGATAAATACCTATTCTTAGGTATGTCTTTTGATAAATTGCCGTTGTTTTCATGCCTATGATTATATTAATTGGTAGTGTTGGATTTTGTCTAAGTTGTAATAGTCACCTTGCCCAAAGGTCCTCCTCTTTTGTCTTTAATCCCTCCTCCACACGCTATGGACTCGAATCCTAAACTTCCTCCGGTGGTGCCACTCATTTATCTCATCTAGGTGGCATATTATTGGAAGTGTAGCTATCTCTTACTAATTGATTTAGCGGAAGCTAATAGAGTAAAGATTAACCCGCTAATTCACATAGAACAACTAAGAAAATTGAAAAGTACAAAATATATATATATATATCGAATAACGAAGTTAAATCGAAATCAAAATTTAATTTTCCTAGACTGATTTATTACTAAAACAAAATTCCACAAAAAAAATTGAGAAAACATAAATTTATGATAGTCAATAGGAATTTATCTGAAAATCTATCAATTTAGGTATTTTTGCCTTGTTTGAGCTTGGGATTATCCCAAAATGCCAAAAAGATATCTTAAACCATATCAATTACATTTTGATATCGACTTTGTTTTATATATACTAGATTGATCCTATCAAATTGCCACTGTATTGTTTATAATTTCGGCCTTTTATCAAATGATGTACCTAAAAATTGATATTTATCAAAAGATATACTATAGTATCATTTTTACCAAAGGGCACACTCATTTTAAGTAACTTTCTCTTATATCCCTCCCGCTAACTACTACATTTTTCTTTTTCTCTATCAGTAATGAATTCCAAGACGTCTGAACATGCTTTTTCAGACTTTTTATTTTAAAATAATATATTATTGAATCAGCTAAAAACCGTAAGTTAAAATCAAAAAAATATTTCAGTGAAAAGAATATCTCATCCAACGTGATTTCAAAAATATAAAGAGATGATTTTTTATATTTGATTAATATAAATTAATATATTAAATAATATTTAATAAATATATTAATACATTAAAAAATCTGAAATCTTTGATTTCAGGCAACGTGGGCCAGAAATCCTTGGGCCTGAAATCTTTTGATTCAGGCCCGACGTAGACTCAAATTTTTTTTATTTTAAAAATGTATTAATATATAAAAAAAACTATCAAAACACGTAATTTCATATTAAAACGCAGGGTCTGAAGTCACGCTAGGAGGGTGTCACGCCCCGAGACCCTGGAGTCGCTGATCCAATAGAGAATCGGACAGCACCTCCCCTGTCTGGCGGACAATTTACACAAACACACAGATACAAATAACACAACCACGCAGTTAAATGACCTCAGGCCTCAAATCCATGCAGAAACAACATATATATGACTATAACCGTCGCAAAACCAAAGTACGAACTCACCTAAGCTGCCAGGGGGCAGGAACAAAACCAAAACCCCACGAAGTCCAACATAGGACTCAAAAGTACAATACCATCGAATAAAACATGAATACATGTCCAAAACATGACAACGGAAGCAAAGTATATACTACATGGTCCATAACCGAAAAACAACATAAGATAAACCAAAACGGAGCTCCTCTCGAGCTGGGGACTGGCGGCTAGGGCTCTCCTGGCAGACATCAACCTGAAATTAAGGAAAATAACCAACGGTGTGAGTCCAAAAGAACTCTGCGGATACCCAGAGTAGATATGCATAGAAAGTTATACTAACAATAAGAGTTCCGCTAATACAGTCTCATATCAACAATAGGGAAAGACTAGAACTGAAAGTACTGAGGTAGATACATACCAGAATCCATCTAACCTGAAAAGAGGATAATAAATACCAATGGAATACCAATAGACATATAATCTCAGATAACAAGTCTCCAGAATATACATGTCAAACAAGTGCAGAAATCAAGTGCAGCAAACAATGCACGATGCAAAATATGCACATGGTACAATGACATGTGTCACCCCCTAGTCCCAATCAGGATCATCGTCCACGACGTCCGCGTGGGTAGAGCTGTGACAACCTGTACGCACCCTGCCATCACTGCTCCTGAGTGACCGGGTGGACAGGATGCTGGCGGAGGTCACTCTCCTACCCCAAGCAATGGGGGAGTCTAGCTCTCATCTCCTCGTGGCTCAGTACGAGAAGGGATCCCTGGCTGCTACCACGCCCGGACCCACCCTCCAAATAGTGGCCGAACGGAGCAATACAGGGCAAATGCACACATCCTACGGTATCCACTAACCCATGAGTGGTCGTGTGTGCATATCCTCATGTACCGGAAGACGATAGGCTCAACCATAAGGGAGTCGCTGATCGCCGGCATGCAACAGTGCAGAGATGGTGTATGATAGATACACATACCTCCCTCACCCAGTCCTCAGTATACTAAGTCTCAGTCTGAATCCTATAACAGGAAATACAGATAACCTACAAGGTATACTGGCCGGAAACTCCTGATCCCTCGATGTCAAATGTAAGAGATACATCCTGATATCTAAGCATACATATAGATATGACAATACCTGAGACTGTATGGAACTAACAGCATAATAACTCAGGGATAGACAACAAGTATCCAGAACAAGCATACTAAACAAGGATAGCGTATAAACTTACTGCTATCTATAACAGTCTATGCATAACAATATTACAATATCAACAAGATAAGTCAAGGGGTACCCGCCTCCAACAAAAGAGAAGTCTGTATCAAAAGAAGATAGAACCACCCGCCAATAATAATCCGATCAAGCTCCTGTATCAAAGATGTATTCAATTAGTTATTATACTAATGATAATCAGCTAATTAATCCCTAAACCGTGTTAGGGTTACCCCTAAGCTTTCCTTTTTATTTAATCACATCTAATTAAATGGATAGGTCCTTAACTACCCCACGTACCTAAGGTGTAGGTCTATTTCAAATTCGACGCAGATCATCCAAGCTAATCCATTCTTAATCAAACTCAATACAACCCCAAGATTAACAGCAGCAGAATTAACAACCTAACCTCACTTAATTCAATTAATCCGATCTAATTACCTCTTATCCTAGCTCCAAAACTGCCGTAGCACACAGCAAGCAGGAGATGACGGAATGAAGCCCGATTTCCAATCCACACAGCAAGTGGAAGCAATCTCCACCAACAATGAAGCTCACGCAACCACAGATCCACCTCACAACCTAGTATCAAATGGCCATAACAAAGGGGCGGATCAACACAACTCAGATTATAGAAATGCATAATCAAAGCCCTGCCATTTGAACTCTGAACTACAGCACATAACCCGTATCGAATTCCTATTCTCAAATTCTCAAACTATTTCATTACCGCATAGAAACTGAGAAGTGTTTAGGACTCACCTTACACTACACACGGCAGAGATCTACCTCAGCCCCACAACAGGAAAACTAGCAATCTCAGTAGCTGTTGATTTCCTACCTTCCTCTACCAATCCTTGATCCGCTTCCTACACAGATAGCAAATCTCTGCCCAGAAGAGACACAAATCCAGCGAATAGGTGTTACGATCCAAAATCAGAGCATATCCCTGGAGCTAATGCAAGATTAAGGCATCGTGCACTTACTCAGACGAAGATTGGTCGCATTGTGACGGAGAAGAACAAGACAGAGAAGAGGAAGGGACGTTAGGCGGAATCTCAACAGAAAAGGGGTCGTCGGTGGCTCGAAACCAACCTCCCACGGCTACTGATCCTTGTGGCACAAGGTGAGTGACGGTGGCCGATTTCACTCCGACGATGGTCGGCCAAGGTTCGCCTCGGGGATGGGCGGCACGGCGGCGAGCGAGTTGGAGGAGAAGAGACACGATGAGATGGGTGTTGTCTTGGCTACGGGCGGTAGAAAGGACCAAAAAGGTGGATCCGCCACCTCAGCGGCCCCCGCCAGCCCGCCCCAGGACCAACACGGAGGAGGTAAATCACGGTTATGTCTGGTGTGGTGAGGCGCCTGGGGTCGAGGGAATTAATGCCAGCAGACCAGGGTTTTATCCCCGTGCGCAACTGGCGACCCTCGAACCTGTGACCTCGACCAAATCGACCAGGCGCCTTACCATCCGATCCAGCCCGTGGGGGCTGCGGGCGGTAGAAAGGAGAAATGATCGGGGATGTGTGCTAGGGCAACAAAAGATGATCCATATAAGTGGCCAATTTTACAATCAAGCCCCTAACTTAGTTTCATTTCCATTTAGTCCCTTTCTTATGGTTTCTTCACACTTAAGCCCTCAAAGGTTAAGTTTAAAAAACCGATTAAACCCTCTAATTCCAATTTGGGTCTCGAAAACCCTAAATCATTCTCGGCAGAAATTTTTAAAAAAAAAATTTCCGGATCGCGTCAAAAGTGTCGGATTTAACAGAGGGTCTGAACAAAGAAGTGTTCAGGCCTAAGGAGGGCCTAAACATAATCTTGGATAAATATATGTAAGTAAATTAAATAAAAATATCAATAGTTCTAGTTAGAGTTGAGCTAGGAGATGGTATTTTTAGTGTCCAAACTTCTAATGATTATAAATTATGTTGCAATAGGAGATTTTTAGGTCTATCAGTGGGTTTTCACCAAAACCCACTGATTGACCTAGGATATTTGGATTTCTCAAAATCCAATATCAATAGTTAGAGTTGAGTTAGGAGATGGTATTTTTGGTATCCAAACTTCTAATGATTATAAATTATGTTGCAATAGGAGTTTTCTAGGGTGAATCAGTGGGTTTCGGTGAAAACTCACTGATGGACTTAGGATACTTGGATTTCTCCATACTTGATATCTCTATTTAGAATTTACTTAGGAGATGTTATTTCTGATGTGCAAACTTAGTACCAATAATTTTTAGTTATGTTCTCTAACCGTATCAGTTGGTACACAAAGATGTATAAATATGACTGCATCTTAGGCACAGTTAAAAGAAACATCTCTTTCAACATGATTTCAAAAATATAAAGAGATAATTTTTATATTTGATTAATCTAAATTAATATAATAAATAATATTTAATAAATATATTAATATATAAAAAAACCTATCAAAACACGTAATATAATTTCATATTCAAACGCAAGGCCTGAAATCACGGTTGGAGGACCTGAAGTCAGATGACTTCAGGCCCAAGGCACTTAAATTTTTTTATTTTAAATTTATTTTATATTTAATCATTATTTATTAAATTAATTATTTATAAGGTCCGATGACTTCATACATTCCTAGGATGACTTTAAACCCTGCGTTTGAATCTGAAATCACGTGTTTTGATAGATTTTTTTATATATTAATATATTTTTAAAATAGAAAAAAATTTAAGTCCACATCGGGCCTGAATCAAAAGATTTCAGGCCCAACGTGGGCCTGAAATCAAAAATTTCAAGCCCACACTGGGCCTGAAATCTTTTGATATTAGGCCCAGCGTGGGCCTGAAATCTATTGATTTCAGGCCGAGCGTGGGCATGAAATATTTTGATTTCAGGGTCACGCTGCCTGAAATCAAAAGATTTCAGTTTTTTTATATATTAATATATTTATTAAATATTATTTAATATATTAATTTATATTAATCAAATATGAAAAATCATCTCTTTATATTTTTGAAATCACGTTAGATGAGATATTTTTTTAACTGAAATATTTTTTCGGTCCATCAGTGAGTTTTCACCAAAACCCACTGATTGACCTAGGATATTTGGATTTCTCAAAATCCAATATCAATAGTTAGAGTTGAGCTAGGAGATGGTATTTTTGGTGTCCAAACTTCTAATTATTTTAAATTATGTTGTAATAGGAGTTTTCTAGGATGAATCAGTGGGTTTTGATGAAAACTCACTGATGTACCTAGGATACTTAGATTTTTCCATACTTGATATCTCTATTTAGAATTTACTTAGGAGATGTTATTTCTGATGTGCAAACACTGTATCAATAATTTTCAGTTATGTTCTCTAACCGTATCAGTTGGCACACAAAGATGTATAAATATGACTGCATCTTGGGCACAATTAAATGAAACATCTCTTTCAACATGATTTCAAAAATATAAAAAGATAATTTTTTATATTTGATTAATCTAAATTAATATAATAAATAATATCTAATAAATATATTAATATATAAAAAACCTATCAAAATACATAATTTCATATTTAAACGCAGGGCCTGAAATCACAATAGGAGGGCCTGAAGTCAGATGACTTCAGGCCCAAGGCATTGAAAATTTTTTATTTTAAAATTTTTTTATATTTAATCATTATTTATTAAATTATTTATTTATAATGTCGGATGATTTCAGGCCTTCCTAGGATGACTTCAGGCCCTGCGTTTGAATTTGAAATCACGTGTTTTGATAGGTTTATTTATATATTAAAATATTTTTAAAATAGAAAAAAATTTGAGTCAACGTCGGGCCTGAATCAAAAGATTTCAGGCCCAACGTGGGCCTAAAATTAAAATTTTCAAGCCCAATGTGGTCCTAAAATCAAAAAATCAGGCCCACGCTGGGCCTGAAATCTTTTGATTTCAGGCCCACGCTGCCTGAAATCAAAAGATTTCCGCTTTTTTATATATTAATATATTTATTAAATATTATTTAATATATTAATTTATATTAATCAATTATGAAAAATCATCTCTTTATATTTTTGAAATCACATTAAATGAGATATTTTTTTAACTGAAATATTTTTTCGATCTATCAGTGAGTTTTCACCGAAACCCACTGATTCATCCTAGAAAACTCCTATTGCAACATAATTTATAATCATTAGAAGTTTGGACACCAAAAATATCATCTCCTAGCTCAACTCTCACTATTGATATTGGATTTTGAGAAATCCAAATATCCTGTGTCCATCAGTGGGTTTTCGTGAAAACCCACTGATAGACCTAAAAATCTCCTATTACAACATAATTTATAATCATTAGAAGTTTGGACACCAAAAATACCATCTCCTAGCTCAACTCTAACTAGAACTATTGACATTTTTATTTAATTTAATTACATATATTTATCCAAGATTATGTTTAGGCCCTCCTTCGGCTTGGAGGGCGTGAACACTTCTTTGTTCAGGCCCTCCTAGCATGACTTTAGACCCTGCGTTTTAATCTAAAATTACGTGTTTTGATAGGTTTTTTTATATATTAATACATTTTTAAAATAAAAAAAATTTGAGTCTACGTCGGGCCTGAATCAAAAGATTTCAGGCCCAACGATTTTGGGCCCACGCTGCCTGAACTCAAAGATTTCAGATTTTTTAATGTATTAATATATTTATTAAATATTATTTAATATATTAATTTATATTAATCAAATATAAAAAATCATCTCTTTATATTTTTGAAATCACGTTGGATGAGATATTCTTTTCACTGAAATATTTTTTTTATTTTAACTTACGGTTTTTAGCTGATTCCATAATATATTATTTTAAAATAAAAAGTCTGAAAAAGTATGTTCAGATGTCTCGGAATTCGTTACTGACAGAGAGAAAGAAAAAGACAATAGTTAGCGAGAGGGGTATAAGAGGAAGTTCATTAAAATGAGTTCGTCCTTTGGTAAAAATGAAACCATGATACGTCTTTTGATAAATATCAATTCTTGGGTACGTCCTTTGGTAAAAAGCCGTTATAATTTTGAGCTTAGTGTGGTTTTATTATTATTATTTTTTATAGATTAGTTAGGAGATCTACTCGTAAACTCCTATTAATGTACTTTTTAATTTCGGCAATTTACCAAAGGACGTACCCAAAAATTGGTATTTACCAAAAGACGTACCATGGTTTCATTGTTACCAAATAACGCACTTAATTTAGTGAACTTCCTCTTATACTCCTCCTGCCAAAATACTGCATGTCATTCTCTTTCTCTTTCTCTTTCTCTTTCTCAATAACGAATTCCAAGACATTTGAAAAGATTTTTTTAGACTTTTTATTTTAAAATAATATATTATGGAATCGGATAAAAAACGTAAGATAAAAACCGAAAAAATATTTCGATTAAAAAATTATCTCATTAAACGTGATTTCAAATATATACAGAGATCATTTTTATATAAATTAGATGAGCGGAGATCATTTTTATATTTGATTAATATTAATTAATATATTAAATAATATTTAATAAATATATTAATATATAAACACCTTGAAATTAGAAAGGCCTGAAATCTTTTGATTTCAGGCCCAGCGTGGGCCTGAAATCAAAAGATTTCAGGCCCAACGTGGGCCTGAAGTAAAATATTTCAGACCCAGCGTGGGCCTGAAATAACTCAGGGCCTGAAATCAAATAATTTTAGGCCCTGCGTCGAATTGAAATTATGTGTTATGATAGGTTTTTTTACGTAGGTCTAAAACATAAAGAACCATCTCTTTATATATTTGAAATCACAATAAAAATCATTAAGAAAGACTACCTTACGAGAGAAATTCTAATTAATATAAAATGAACATTATATTAAAAACGAACTTTTATATATATATATATATATATATATATATATATATATATATATATATATATATATATATCGATTCTTTGAATAAATAAGTCAAATATTATTTATTATATTAATTTAAATATTATATATTATATTAATATATTTAATTTTAATAGATTTTGATAGGAGGGCCTGAAGTCATCTGACTTCAGGCCCTCCTTAGGCCTGAAGTCATCTGACTTCAGGCCCTCCTTGGGCCTGAAGTCTGACTTCAGGCCCTGCGTAAATAATTAATTTAATAAAAATAATTAATTATAAAAAAAACTTCTAATGATTATTTTTGATGTCCGAACTTCTAATGATTATAAATTATGTTGCAATAGGAGTTTTCTAGGTCTATCAGTGGGTTTCGCTCAAAACCCACTGATATTTTTTCAGAAATCCAGATATGGGAGGTCCATTAGTGGGTTTTACTCAAAACCCACTGATGGAACTAAACTACACCTATTGCTTTGGGAAAAATAATAATTTGAGGTTTGGACACTTAAAATACATTCTCTTAACTCTATCCTAACTATTGATAATGTTTTTTCAGAAATCCAGATATGGAAGGTCCATCAGTGGGTTTTGCTCAAAATCCATTGATGGAAGAACTAAACTACACCTATTATTTTGGGAAAATTAATAATTTAATAATTTTTAAAAATATAAATAAATAATTTTTTTATATTTGATTAATATAAATTAATATATTTAATAATATTATTAAATATATTAATATATAAAAAAATAAGAAAAGCTGAAGTTTTTTTATTTCAGGCAGCGTGGGCCTGAAATAACTCAGGGCCTGAAATTAAATGATTTCAGGCCCTGCGTCGAATTTAAATCATGTGTTATGATAGGTTTTTTTACGTAGGTCTAAAACGTAAAAAAACATCTCTTTATATTTTTGAAATCACAATAAAAATCATTGAGAAAGACTACCTTACAAGAGGAATTCTATATATATATATATATATATATATATATATATATGGATTCTTGGAATAAAGAAATCAAATATTATTTATTATATTAATTTAATATTATATATTATATTAATATATTTAATTTTAATAGATTTTGATAGGAGGGCCTGAAGTCAGATGACTTCCGGCCCTGCGTAAATAATTAATTTAATAAAATAATTAATTATAAAAAAATTTCTAATGATTATTTTTGGTGTCCAAACTTCTAATAATTAAAAATTATATTGCAATAGGAGTATTCTAGGTCTATCAGTGGGTTTCGCTCATAACCCACTGATATTTTTTCAAAAATCCAGATATGGGAGGTCCATCAGTGGGTTTTGCTCAAAACCCACTGATGGAGCTAAACTACACCTATTGCTTTGAGAAAAATAATAATTTGAGATATATATATATATATATAAGTTCGTTTTTAATATAATGTTCATTTTATATTAATTAGAATTTCTCTCGTAAGGTAGTTTTTCTTAATGATTTTTATTGTGATTTCAAATATATAAAGAGATGGTTCTTTATGTTTTAGACCTACGTAAAAAAACCTATCATAACACATAATTTCAATTCGACGCAGAGCCTGAAATCATTTGATTTCAGGCCCTGAATTATTTCAGGCCCACGCTGGGTCTGAAATATTTTACTTCAGGCCCACGTTGGGCCTGAAATCTTTTGATTTCAGGCCCAAGCTGGGCCTGAAATCAAAAGATTTCAGGCCTTTCTAATTTCAAGGTGTTTATATATTAATATATTTATTAAATATTATTTAATATATTAATTAATATTAATCAAATATAAAAATGATCTCCGCTCATCTAATTTATATAAAAATGATCATTGTATATATTTGAAATCACGTTTGATGAGATAATTTTTTAATTGAAATATTTTTTCGGTTTTTATCTTACGTTTTTTATCCGATTCCATAATATATTATTTTAAAATAAAAAGTCTAAAAAAATCTTTTCAAATGTCTCGGAATTCGTTATTAAGAAAGAGAAAGAGAAAGAGAATGACATGCAGTATTTTGGCAGGAGGGGTATAAGAGGAAGTTCACTAAAATAAGTGCATTATTTGGTAACAATGAAACCATGGTACGTCTTTTGGTAAATATCAATTTTTGGGTACGCCCTTTGGTAAATTGCCGTTTTAATTTAGACATTTAATTTAATTTTCAGATAAACAAATTGATTCTAGTTTTTTAAAACAAAAAATAATGCACTAATCATTTTGAGATCAATATCATTTCGAGTTCCAACCAACCTTGAATATTTTCTTGTAAATTAGTTAAGCATTTATCTAATTCATAAAATTAACTTATATTATTTCTTTTAATTTTCAATTAGATTCAATGTTATTCTTTTATGCGAGAATAAAGTTGAATTTCTTCAATAATAGATTTGAATGTGGAAACTCTGAAGACCAACAATGTTGGTAAAGTCTAAAACTCTATCATATATTTGCTTTAGTTTACATTTATTTTTTAAAAAGATAGCCCTCTCACACTGGAGTTAGATAGATTTTTAATTTAATTTTTTAAATTATAATAATATATAAAGACACTTATACCTATCACATCTTCAACCTCTCAAGGGAACATTAATTGAACAATAGGCAAGAACACAACTCTCAAAGTTGCACAATTACATGAAGATATTTGTCACTGTCACCAAATCCAACTGTGATACATGATCAAAAGTCCAATGCAAGTTATCTAAGAACAACCTGTGTGAGTTTGTATGGATCAAATAGGACAGACAATTCAACCCTACCCTCCTAGGCCACCCTATATATCCTACTTTAAAAAAAAAATATTAACGAGATTAGATAACATCGAATCTCGGACGACCGACCAGTCCTACGAAAGTTTCTTACCGATCATCAAGGTAAATCGGGAAACTTTCACGACGGGCGATCCAAAAGTCCAGCGTCCTAGGATTCGTGTCCCATTTAGAAGAAAAAATCCTTCAAATACGGCATAGTTAGAGATCAAATCGTGGATGTAATATCTAAGATGACGACTAATTACACCTTATGCTCGGTGCACCATAGCCCTGATGGGCCAATATACCCTACTAAGCTTTCATGGCTCGCATGCCATGAATAATTAATTAATGAGACACTTTTAATTTGCCTACTCATCAACTAGTCATCTTAATAGTAACACTTTCTCCTACTTAACGACCTTAATGCCACAAAATCATTTTCTATTCATGCGTGTATGGAATAAAATGTTTTTTAAAATTCTTTATCCTTACTGTTAATGAAAGCTTTCCTGTTGTTATGGACTTATCAATCCCTTCGGTGCACGCATCTCCTGCAGATTTATTGCATCATTTACATATATAAATACTTAAACCCTCAGCCTCAACAGCTCCATCGAACTCTTCCTTCTCCATATATCCATCTTCACTTATTTGGCTTCGGATAGATATTATTGTAGAGAGAATTAAGAGATATGGACCTGAGAGATATAGAATCCACTCTGCCTCCAGGTTTCAGGTTCCATCCAAGTGATGAGGAGCTCGTGTGCCACTATCTCTACAACAAGGTGACCAAACAAAGAATCTTGGAGGGGTCGACAATGGTGGAAGTGGATTTGCACACTCGCGAGCCATGGGAACTTCCAGGTGAAAGTTATTGGATTCATCGTCTACTAAATTCCCGCTTGGCATTTCAAACTTGTCATTTTCAGAAAATTAAACTATTAGATTTTAGTTTCTTTTAGCGATTTTGATGCAGAATAGCAAGCTTTCATTAGTTATGACTTTTGAACTACATGATATACAATATATTAAATTGAAACTCGTTAAAAAATTTATCGTTGATCATTAGGTGAAACTTGTAACGACTTGGTTTCAGACTCAAAAAATATAATTTAAACCCTTTTTGGATGCTTGAAAAAATTTTCGTCATTTTTTTGTTATCTTTTGCCAAGTTAGCTAGGGGTTGAGGGTATTTTCGATTTAGAAATTGAGACTATTTAAACATCTATTTAATTGATTTTTAGTAGTTTTTGATCAATAAGATTTCGGCTATCTTATCTTCAAAACTTTGAGTTTTTGGATGTCTAATTTCTTGGTATTCTTCTGAATCAACAGTTATTTGAAATATGATTTTTGACATTTGTATTTGAATCAACCGAAACAGTACTTCCGCTACGTCAAATTTGCTTCAAAATCTTGATAGCTCCATTAAATACTTCCGGTTTCAAATTTTTGTTAGAGCAATCTACGTTTTAATTCTTATAAAATATGAACCTAATACTTTACATTTGCCTGCGCATTATTAAGCGAGTATTGATTAATTTTATATTCCTAGCTAATATATATATATGCTTTTAATTTGCCTCACAAAGATGTTGCCGAGCTGAGTACCAAAGAGTGGTTCTTCTTCAGCTTCCGCGAGCGCAAATACACAACTGGATCACGTGCGAACCGAGCGACCAAATCTGGTTACTGGAAAGCTACTGGAAAAGATAGGGAAATCAGTTATCCACGGAGTACTCAGGCAATGGTGGGATGAGAAAGACGTTGGTGTTCTATAGAGGCAGAGCTCCCAGTGGCATCAAGACTCTGTGGGTCATGCATGAGTTCAGATTAGAGACCCCTTGTTCACCCCATAAGGTACGGCACTTTTCCATATATATATATATATGATTGATATGGTGGGTGTTTGATTTGGACGCCCAGCTTAGCGCCCCTCACAGCAAAACAGGCCCGGGTGCCCGATTCATCCGGCGCCCAAGTGTTGGAGGGGCGCTCACGTTGGGCGCCCAACATATCAACCTTATATATATATATATATTAATTTCTTAGCTACAATACATATAGATATTTTACCTTAATTATATGGACTAAGAAGACGAAAGAGTTAGTGAAGATATATATAATAATTGTCACGTAATATGGTAGCAAAACGACATATATGCCTAGATTCCATAAACTTGTGGATTAAATAGTAAGGCAAATATTTTAGATGGGATCAACCATTCGAATGAAGGCAACGGATACCTAGATTACATCTTTCAATTCTTTCAAAGTGTACAATCCACTAAATCAATTGAAATATTTTAAGTTGATAGTCATGCGGGAGTATTTAAAGTTACGAAATTTTCAAAAGACGTATTTAATTTTTAGATTTTCTAAAATGCACAATTACGTTTCATTTTACCCTTTCTGACAACGATTGTGGTACACTACATTCAAAAAATATTATCATTGTGGTACTAGATTTTAAAGAATGATACCATTGTAATGTTGCATTTCAAAAATCAAATCATGATGTTGATTTTCAAAAATTAGCACCAAAGTAGTGTTGCATAAATCCTAAAACCAATATCATTAGATGCTAATTTTTAAATTATACATAGTATCATTTGTGGTGCTGATTTTTAAAATAAAACAATATAGTGATGATGTTCTTTGAAATTTAGCACCACAATGGTGTTGTTTTTTTTTGAATACAACACCATAGTGGTTAACGATAGGGTAAAATGAAAAATAAGCACGCCCTTTAAAGAAATTGAAAGTTAAATATTTCATAAATTTAAATTTGCTCTTTGATCAATTATTGTAAAATAATTTATGTGAACACTATGAGTATATAAACATCGTTTTCTTCCTCCAATTCATTCTAGATTTTCTAATCAAATAACAGAGACAAAATGATATGGTCTCTTCTGATATTATTATCTTACAATTTACAAGTATTAAAATGGCAGATTTAAAACATTGATGTCTATATGTCTTCACCTATGTATAATATATTATGCTTTCTTCCCTCAATTTTCTTTCCACGTACAACGTTTAATTTCCCCCAATCTAATTAGGTACCTAATGAGTCTATACGAATCTATCTCTTTGGCTAATTACTTTGTATATATGCATGTCTACGAATGACAGGAGGGAGAATGGGTTCTATGCAGAGTTTTCCACAAAAGAAAACGGGAGAGCATAGACCAGCTTCATGACAACGCTACTACCACGGCAGCTGCTTATTCCTCTTCTCCCACATTAATTAGGTCATCTCCTTCTCTAGTGGACCTACCCATGCAAATTGAGCAGGGAGAAAATGTCAGCTCAAACCCCTTCACGAACATGCCACTTCTTGACTGCAACTCTCTTGATCACTACACGATGGGGAATATGGAGAATACTTCGAGCTCAAGGTCTTTTGAGGATAATGAGCTTGGATTCTTACTGGATTTAGGGTTTGATAATGCTACTGTTGGTGGAGATGGAAGGTATGACATATAAAGGGGAGGGTTAGCTGCTTGTACGCGTACTTGTTTTAAATAACATATATATGATTGGACTTGTACATATGTTAAACGATTAGTTGATTGATTACATATATTGTACTGTATATACTGCATTGTCTTAATTGTTATATATTATTTGTAAAGATAGATTAATCATATTATATATTGCTTTGATCATGGGAAAGTAGAAGATTTTGTTTCACTTTATTCAACTTAAGGTTTTACAATATTTTTTTTTCTGTTTCTATTTTCCTGATGCTACCCAGTTTAGAGGATTTCTGACAATCTTTCTGCATGCTGTTTGATCATTTACTATGCATAAAACAAATAATGCAAAACAAGTGATAATTTTAAAAAAAAAATTAATTAAAAAAAATTGTAAATTTGTGCATCAGTAAGAACTTAAAAAAAACATAAGATTTACACATTTATGATAAATTAAGATTTTCATATTTATTATTTGATAATTACATTTTTATTTTAATAATGAATATTAAATATTTTTTATTTGAGATATTTATTTTCATATTTAATTAATTGTTTCTGAATTAATATAATTTTTAATTTACTTTCTGACTGAACTGATTTTCTTACTCACTTCGTCAAGTCTATTCCTAATTTTTGAGTGGTTTGATAGTTCGATTTTGATGCTACGTCAATTGGTATCAGTTGAAACCTGATAGTTCAGTTTGACTACTAGTTTTTTTTTTCTATTATTTATCATCCTCAAACTTTAAATGTGTCTTTATCCACAACTCATTTAAAGTCTTTTTTTATTTTCCAGGCGCCAGAGTCGATTGTGTTATCAAAAAAGAGTCGTTTTTGCCATTACAATATGGATAAAAGTTGACCAAATTTCATATGCCCCAAGTGGTTTTAAGCAGTGGCGTAGCCAGGATTATGATCAGGAGGCACGATTTTCGATTAAGAGAAATCATTTTTGAAAATTCCAAACCTTAGTGTAAATTGATCAACATCAAAACTTAGACACGAGACATCAAACATACACAAGACTTGATTCAATTAATCGACACCAAAACTATCTAACTTTGGTTCGATAATAATTAGATCAAATCAACTCCAAATCCATCCTGATTTGAACAATTATAATCCTAAGATACAAAGCATCAAATATACACAGGGTCTAACTTAATTTGGTTGATCAACATCAAAACTATCCGGGAGACTTACATAAACTTGGTTCGACCATAATTTGACCAAATCAACTTCAAATCAATCACGAATTGAACCAATGTAATCCTTATCTCCGCACCTACCTATTAGATTTATTTCGAATCCGATACAATTTTAATTTAGCATTTTTACTTCATGTTCTATGAATTAGTTCATTAATTTATTATCATATATTTTATTTTTAAAATTCAATATTTATCATTCTAAATTAAGATATTTCCTTATAAAATTTATACTAATGGATAGTTTATAATCAATTTCAATTTTTAGGCGATGAACGATAATAAATTAATCCGTTAAAATGCTAATGAATATATATATATATATATATATAAATGTCAGGGGTTATGACCGCACCCCCTGCTACTAAGGTGGCTACGCCACTGGTTTTAAGCACCCCGGATGTGCCACGTCAGTAACGGATAAACTTGTTTAGACTCTATAAATAGAGCACTTTTAGTTTAGAATTAGAATAACAATATCTGTATTCTCTTTTTTAATTCTATGCTCAATTGTCTATGCTTTTAATGCTTATAAGAGACTGCACCATCATCAAGAAGGAGAAAAAAATCATGATTTAAGTTTGAAAAGTAAAATAGTAACTTTCACTAGAGTTAGTCAAATTAAAAGTACGGTAATTTACCAAAGGGCGTATCCAACTATTCGTAATTACCGAAAGGAGTACCATGATTTCTATTATACCAAAGGGCGCATCCTATATAGTGAAGTTACTTTTATACCCCTCCCGCCAAAGAATGGCTTTATCAAACACATTTTCGAGACAACCGAACCACTTTATCAATAAAATATTAATTTGTGGTTCGGATGGGTAGCAGTCGAATTTTTCTTGGCCAATATATATATTACTACTTTGCACAAGTCGAATGATCACGAAGGTACGTATATATTGCTTCCTTGTATAACTCGATTCATCACCAAAGCACCTGAGGAAAATAGGTTGTCGTAGGAGAAAAAGGAAACAACAGATTGGTAACTAAGAGAAATATGAATGTACGTATGATTGTCATCTTTGATATGGTATCAGATATAGTTTTAATCAAGATAAACTCTTTCTACTATTTTTATGTTTGGAGGAGGCTTAGGGTGATATGCATTACATGATATCAGGCCCTGGGAGTGCATGATCTCATTAGATTTCAGGCAATAGGAGAGGCTGAAAAATTTTGTTTCAGGCCCTCGGAAATAATTTGTTTCAGACCCTCGGAGGGACTGAAATAAAAGGAATTCAGGCCCTCCCAGGGCCTGGCCTGAATTTCTTTTATTTCAGGGCCAGGGAGGGGCTGAAATCAAATGATTTCAGGCCCGCCCTGGGCCTGAAATGTAATGATTCAGGCCCGGAGTGGGCCTGAAATCAAATGATTTCAGGCCCTGGTAGGGCCTGAAATCAAATCCCTGGGCCTGAAATCAAATGATTTCAGGCCCTCAGGGGCTCCTAGGGTCTTTATTATCAATTTCAAAGTTTGATAAAGTTAATTATAATTTTTTTTCAGGGATGATAATGTTGTTGACGAAATTCTCTCTGAGATATGGAATACTCTTGATGATAATGTGGTCACGGGGAAAGGATTAGAAATAGCTAGTAATAATATTCCATTATCTTCCCAGTATGATGATAATAGCATTACAAGGAATTTGACAATTGATCTAAATGAAGAAGCAAATAATATAAAAGATGAGGGTTTGAATTCTTCTACAAGAGTAGTTGAAATCTTTCAGCCAACCTGGAGTGGGGAGGAAGAAATTGAAATCCGGAATGCAGAAGAATTTGTACTCAGTACAAGTGTACTAGAATTCCAAGCTGATGATATGCAGATTGAGCAATATGAATTCCCCCCAGATCAGTACAGTGACTTAGAGGAGAAGTTCCCATTAGCTGAATATCCATATATTTTGAATTCTCGATTGCTTTCTGGGCCAATTCGAGAGCTAGAGGCAAGAGATGAGCATGAATTTTTTGTGGGGCAGATATTTCCATCTAGAGAAGAATTCAAGAATGCACTTGTTAAACATGCGATGGTTAAGCATATGAGATATAACCCAGTTGACACCCGGAAAAACAGAGTTAAAGCAGTGTGTTTTAACCAACCATGTACATGGAGAGTAGTAGGAAGGGGGAAGTAGAGTTCACTGTTACAAAATATATAAAGGAACACCAATGTCGAAGTGTTAGGGAAAGTGCTGATCATCATGCATGCTCTTCATCATTTGTTGCTTCTTTTGTTGAAGAGCAATTTCTTCATAATGAACAATACAAATCAAGTATGATTATTTCAGATATTAAAGCTAGATTTGGAGTGACGATATCATACAGAAAAGCATACATAGCTAGGGAGAAAGCATTGAAAAAGGTTGTTGGAGATTATGATGAGGCATACAAAGATCTCCCACAATATCTGCGTGAGTTAAGAGCTAGAGATCCTGAAACTTATGTGGCACTATACACGAATGGTGACAATCAGTTCCAGAGCTGTTTTTGGGCTTTTGGTGCTTGCCGAAGGGTGTTCAGGTCTTATTTGCATAGACTTATCGGAATTGATGCGACACACCTAAGAGGAAAGTATCCAGGAGTATTGTTGATTGCTACGGCGATTGATGGTAATGATAATGTTCTCCTAGTTGCCTTTGCAATAGCTGAAGTAGAATGTGGGTCTGCTTGGGAGTGGTTTTTGGAGCATACAAAGAGGTTCTTTGCTGTTGATGATCACTCACTCACCATAGTATCAGATAGACATCGGGGCATTATATCAGCAGTCAGAAAAGTATTCACAAACGCGCATCATGTTTTTTGTTGCCACCACATGTCTTGTAATATGGAAACTGATACTGGAAGTAGAGCTGGTGTAGGTTTGTTTTGGGTAGCAGCACGAGCCAACACAACACTCCAATATGATATGATAATGCAGACAATGCTTGAAAAACATCCAGATGCTCATAAGTGGCTTCAGAACATTAACCCTAAAAGGTGGGCAAATGCACACTTTACTGAGAGAAGGTACAGAATGCTTACCATGAATTGTGTGGAGAGCTTGAATGCTTTGTTTAAGTCTACACGTGAGCTTCCCATAAATAGGTTAATTGATAATACAAGAAAAAAGGTAGCTCAATGGTTCTATAACCGTAGAGAGGAAATCTCCAAATGACATGTTGCTTTGACACCTCATGCTACAAAAGAAATGGAATCAAGGAGAGAGAAAGCTAGAGCTTATAAGGTTCACCCTTACTCTCAATCAGAAATGGAGGTTGAAACATGGGGCACTTCATACATTGTTGATTTGGAAAAAAAGTTTTGTCATTGTGGGGAGTTTCAAATTTTAGGACTCCCTTGCTCACATGCTATAGCTGTAATAATTCACAGAAACATTGATACACTCCGATATTGTGAGCATTATTTTTATTCTGAAACTTGGAAGTGGGTTTACATGGATCGTATTTACCCTTGTAGAAGCAAGCAGTTTTGGCCTAGTGGAGTAAACAACATTACAGTTCGATGTCCCCGTAGCCTTGTGCAGCCTGGTAGACGAAAGAAGGCACGGATTGAGTCAAGACACAATGGCAAGGTGAAACTTAAATGCAGTCGGTGCAAACAACTTGGCCATAATAAAAGGACATGTAGAATGCCGCCAGCCCCAAGGTCTTGAGTTAATTGGTTTATGTATTGCAGAAATTTTCTGATGGAAGTGTTTATTTTGTAAGGAGGATAACTGAATGTATAGTATTCTTTAAAAAAAATAGTTGTTAATGTTGTGACTTATAGAAGTATTTCAATATTATGATACATTTTACCTTGTGTCCAATCAATATAAGCAGAATATATCAGAATTGAAGTCGTATCATTTGTAAACCCAAAATAATGTTATTTCAGGAACTTGAAGTCCTGAAGTCCTATGTTTTCTGAATATCTATTGTTTAACCCCCTCTGATTTTTGCTTTGTTGAATCATTGTTGTGTGCCAACTGATACTGTATCAACACAGTTTTAGATAATCATTAGGACTATGTTTGGAGACGAAAAATAGCATATCCTGTAACACCCAATAATTTCCTGGTATTATTAGGGATTTTTAGGAATTTTTCTAGCATTTTTCGGAATATTATAGCATTTTTCGGAATGATTAGAAAAAAAAAAGAAAAACTTTAAAGGGGTCGGGTGGGGATTGAGCCCGCGACCACAGGGAGGAAGGGAAGCCAAGCAACCAACTGGGCTAGGGTATCAAGCACAGAAAATTATGGAGAGAAATAATGTTATAAAGTAATTAAGTGTTTTTCATGAAGAGGTATATAAACCTCGCTTAGGTTGCGTGAAACCCCAAGTTGGAGCCGTTGCCGCGCGTGAGAGAGAGGAGAAGGGAGGGCTGCGAAACAAGGGATTTTCAAGGGAGCTCTTCTTCTTCTTCTTCTTTCCCCTTGAGTAGAAGCATCTAGGGTTCCTTCCTAGGGCTAAAGGTGGAAGCTTTTTACAAGGAGGAAGAAAAAGGATTTCGTTAGGGAGTTTTCTCCCTGTTTTTGTGAGTTTTCTTCAAGAACGATGTAAGTAAATCGCTCACCTGCAATAGGAGTAGTTTCGTTTCGAAATTCTCATTGTAGAACCCTAGTTTTCGAAAAGTAGAAGCATGGTTAAGAGAGTTTTGCTATTCTATGTTTTAGCTATTAAAGTTGCATGTTTTATCATGTTAGAAATTCAATTTGTTTGTATTGAATGTATGTAGGCCAAGCATGATGAGTTTCATACTTATGAAAAGACCTAAAAGTGAATTTGAGTTAAGGAGCACACAAGGTGCTCGATGGAAAGTTAAAGTGAGAAAAGTAAAGGTTTTTTTTGGCATGCAAATATATGCAAAAATAAGTAAAGTGATAAGTTTAAGTATGGTAAGTAAGAAAAGTATTTTACTTTGAGAAAGAGACATGTACCGGGCAAATGTAAGGCCCATCGAAAGTTAGAAAGTAAAGTTCTAATAGGGTGCGGTGGCTAGCTACCTCGCAACCTATTAGAAAAGCGCGCAATTGGTACACCGATACCATGGTACAATGTCAAGGCCTAAAGAGAAAGTTGATTACTATTTTCAAGTATATAAGTATGATCAAGTAGTTTCTTTTTGAGAAAGTGTTTAATTATTATATGTGTACCTTGTTACAATGCAAGCATGATAAAGTAGTTCAAGTAGTAAGCATGGTTAGTTGTGTACATTGATACATTAACAAGCATGATAAAGTGTTTCAAGTTGTAAGCATGTTTAGTTGTAAGTTTTGAAGTAAGTAAAGTTTTAAATCATTCTTTGAGATGAGCATGTTTAGTATTGACATCATGATTTTGTGAGTAGGGATTTACTTACTAAGCATTGTGCTTATTAGTTGCATTTTCCTTCTATTGCAGATAAAGGAAAAGAGAAAGCGTAAGTTGGGAGGCGACAGGACTTGCATTGGTGTTCAGTGGCGGCGGAACCGTGGAAGAGATCTTTGGGAATAAGTATTATAGAAACATTTGGTTATGGTTTTGGGTTCATAGAAAGTGATCAGTGTGTTTAAACTATGCCTAGAGACAAAGTTTGGTACAAACTTTAGTATATTTATGCAAGTGTTTTGTTAGTTTTGTTAAACTCCGCAAAGTTTCAATTTCAAGTTGTGGTATTGGTTTTGAGTTACTAATATGCTAAATAAACTAGGGTAGAATATAGATTTGAAGTTATATCTTAATGTGAAGTGATAGTATGTGATTTGTGGATGTTTGAAAGTGGTTATCAGCTCTGAAATTGCAGGTTTTCAGGCGTGCCAGTCGACTGGCTCAGATACCAGTCGACTGCTATATCGAACAGAACCTTCTGTTCGATATGGCAGTCGACTGACCATATACCAGTCGACTGACACCAGTCGACTGCTATAATAGCAGTCGACTGGTGCCATTGAAAAGAAACTGTGTAGAGTAGTTGGTTAGTGCTTTGGTCATGCAACTAAGAGGTTGAGGGGTCAAATCCTGGCAAAGCAAATAAAATGAAAGTTGTTTTGTTTTTTTTTGAAAAAAAAAAGAAGGAAGAAAAAAAAAATTCAGAGCAAGTTAAGGGGACTCAAGTAGGTGTAACCTAAGGCTAAGGATAAGGTAAAGTTAAGGTCAGTAAATGTGACGTCCGTTTAAGGAAGTTAAGAGAAGTCGGGTCGTCACAGAGTGGTATCAGAGCAGGTCTCCACCCTTCCGCCACACTGACATCAAGCATCAACCCTGCCGCCTACCAAGTAAGAAATTTAATGTTGTTTTGTTTTGTTAATATGCTTTCTTTGTTGACTGCTAGTATTAGTAAGTGCATGATAGTAGAAAAGCATGATAGTATTACTATGATATGCTAATGTATGCATAGAGATAGTGAAGCAAGTTAGTAAAAGAAAATATGCATTTATTTCGTATTTATTTTCTATACACCATAGAGAAAGAGAATGGCGAGAGGACGTCCCAGAACTGTCCGAAATGAGGAGCAGACTCCTAGAGAGCAGGAGTCCACTGAGTCAGCACCACCAACAGATCTTCAAGGAGTGGTGGCCCAGCTTCAGAGGCAACTTGCTGAACAGCAACAAGTCATTGCCACCTTGATGGCTAACCAGCAGGCCACTAATCAGCAGGCCACTTCTGCTACCCCTCCAGTGGCACCAGTGGCACAAGTAGTGGCACCAGCGGTGACAGAGACACCCCCAGTGCCCCCGACAAGAGAAGTGAGACAGGAAGCCTATCTGATACAGTGGCAGAGACTGAAGCCTGAGAACTTTTCTGGCACGAGTGAACCATGGGATGCTCAGGCATGGTTCAAAACAGTGGAGAGTATCATGGAGTTACTGGACTGGCCCGAGGTGGAGAAGATCAAGTGCACATCCTTCTGTCTTACTGGAGATGCTAGGATGTGGTGGGAAAGAGTGAAGGCAAAGAGAAGTGTAAATCAGATGACCTGGGCCGACTTTGAAGCAGAGTTTTTGGAAGAGTACTTTCACATGAAAGTGACCAATAGGCATTTTGATCAGTTCACTGAGTTCCGCCAAGGAGATCTGACAGTAGATGAAGCAGTGAAGAAATTCAACCGACTAGCTCGCTTGTGCCCAGAGCTAGTTAGCACTGAAAAGGAAAGGGTTAGGTTGATGCTCAAGATGCTGAGACCTCAGATAGCTCTGACTGTGGCCGGCAGTAGTAATAGACCTCAGACTTCAGAAGAATTAGTAAGTAGTGCTTTGATTACTGAGCACTACTTAAATAGTATAAAGGCCACACGGGTGCAACAACAACAAGCATCAGCCCAGAAGTCCCAGGGGAGTACTCAGAACCAACAGAACTGGAAAGGAAATTCGGGCAAGAGAAAGCAGGGGGACCAGAAGACTTCTGAGGGCAACAAAGGAGGCACCTCAAGCAAGCAGCCTAAGTATCCTCCTTGCCCAAAGTGTGGAAACACACATCCTGGAGCGTGTCGTCAGGGCATGAGTGGATGCCATATATGTGGAGCAGAGGGACACATGATGAAAGCTTGCCCTAACAAGTCAAGTGTTGGAGCTTGCTATATATGTGGAGTAGTAGGGCACATGGCCAAGGCTTGTCCTAAAGCAAAGCAACCTCCACCACAGTTTCTTCAGTACGGAGGTGGACCTGCTCAGCTGCACCAGATGCAGCCAGTTATGGAGGGACCTTATTACAGCCAGATGAGGATGGAAGCCCCACCAGCCACAACCAACGCCAGGATTTTCTCCATCAGCAAGGAAGATGTGGCAAATGCTCCTACTGTGGTCACAGGTCGAATACTCATCTCATCTCAGTATGCTATTGTGTTATTCGATACTGGGGCAACCCATTCTTTTGTATCCATACTTTTCTCTAAAAAGCTAGGGATCCCACCAGAAAGTTTGGGTCAGAAATTTTTAACAACCTTACCGTCAGGGGAAGTAATGACCTCTACTCAGAGGTTAAGGGCAGTACCAATCTGGATTTCCAACCGAGAGCTCTATAGTGATTTGGTAGTCCTTGAGATGAGGGATTACGATGTCATTTTAGGGATGGATTTCTTGAGCAAGTACAGTGCTTCTATAGACTGCCGCAAGAGAAAGGTCAAGTTTACACCAGAAGCAGAACCTCCATTTGAATTTATTGGAGACCCGAAGAGAAAGACAAAAAGGTTCTTATCTACCTTACAAGCTCAGAGGATGTTAGAAAAGGGATGTTCTGGTTTTCTAGCTCATATAGTGGATGCAAGTCAAAGAGAAGAATTAAAGAAAGAAGATGTGAGAGTAGTCTGTGACTATCCTGAGGTGTTTCCTGAAGAGCTACCAGGACTCCCTCCCAATCGGGAAATTGAGTTTGAAATTGAGTTGGCTCCAGGAACCAACCCAATTTCAAAGGCACCTTATCGCATGGCACCAGCAGAACTGAAGGAACTGCAAGAACAATTACAAGAGCTGCTCGACAAGGGTTTCATCCGCCCTAGTCATTCACCCTGGGGAGCTCCTGTATTGTTCGTTAAGAAGAAGGATGGATCTATGCGAATGTGCATAGATTACCGAGCTTTGAATAAGGTGACCATCAAGAACAGATATCCTTTGCCGAGGATAGATGATTTATTTGACCAGCTGAAGGGAGCCATAGTGTTCTCCAAGATAGACCTGCGATCAGGTTACCATCAGCTCAGAGTAAAGGAGAGTGATGTGCCAAGGACTGCTTTCAGTACGAGATATGGGCACTATGAGTTTGTGGTCATGCCCTTTGGAGTGACAAACGCCCCTGCGACGTTTATGGATTTGATGAATAGAGTGTTCAAGGATTTTCTGGATAAGTTTGTCATTGTCTTTATTGATGACATTCTAGTGTATTCAAGGACTCAGGAAGAACATGAAGAACACCTGAAGATAGTATTGGAGACCTTGCAGCAGAAGGAGTTGTACGCCAAATTCTCAAAGTGTGAGTTTTGGCTCGACCAGGTAGCCTTTCTAGGCCACATTATTTCCAAAGAAGGAATAATGGTAGACCCAGCCAAGATTGAAGCAGTTAGTAATTGGAGTCCACCGAAGAATGCCAGTGAGATTAGGAGTTTTCTGGGATTAGCAGGATACTACCGAAGGTTTGTGGAAGGCTTTTCAAAGATAGCTTCTCCGCTTACAGCCCTCACCAGGAAGAACAAGAAGTATGAGTGGACTGAAGACTGTGAGCAGAGTTTCCTTGAGCTGAAGAAAAGACTGACTAGTGCTCCTATCCTGACAGTACCCGAAGGTGAGAAGGGCTTTGATATATATAGTGATGCATCAAAGCTAGGACTTGGAGCAGTACTTATGCAAGAAGGCAGAGTTATAGCTTATGCTTCCAGACAACTCAAGGATTATGAAAAGAATTACCCCACTCATGACTTGGAATTGGCAGCTGTGGTCTTCGCTCTAAAGATATGGAGGCATTACTTGTATGGAGTGCAGTGTAAGATTTATACAGATCACCAGAGTCTGAAATATTTCTTCACTCAGAAAGACCTCAATATGAGACAGCGAAGGTGGCTCGAGTTAGTGAAGGACTATGACTGTGAGATTCTTTACCACCCTGGTAAGGCAAATAGAGTAGCAGATGCACTGAGTAGAAAGACTTGTGCCACTTTGATGTCCTTATCATCATTGGCACCACCATTACAGAAGGAGATAGTAGATTATGGAGTGGAGATTATTGATGGGCAGCTAGCTCTATTGACACTAGAGTCGACTTTGCTTGAAGAGATACAGAAAGAGCAAGCTGAGGATTCTGATATCCAAAGGATCAAGCAGGAGTGCAAGAAGAAGAGAGTAAAGGGTTTAGAGTATCTGACAGTGGGATACTCTACTATGGTGACCGTTTATGTGTCCCCAATCATGAAGAGCTGAGAAAGAAGATTCTTGAAGAAGCCCATGGAACTCCCTACTCAATGCATCCTGGTTCCACTAAGATGTACCAGATTTGAAAAGAAGATTTTGGTGGTCAGGGATGAAGAGAGACATAGCTAAGTATGTCAGCACCTGCCTGACATGTCAGAGAGTTAAAGCAGAACACCAGAGACCAGGAGGTGTCCTACAACCCATTCAGATTCCAGAGTGGAAGTGGGAAGACATAGCCATGGATTTCATAGTTGGTCTACCAAAGACAACTAATGGCTATGATGCTATTTGGGTGATAGTAGACAGATTGACCAAGTCCGCCCACTTTTTGGCGATCAGAGTATCTTACTCAATTGAGAAGTTAGCTCAGTTATACGTACAGGAAGTGATCCGACTACATGGAGTTCCGAAGACCATTATCTCAGATAGGGATGGTCGTTTCACTTCACACTTTTGGGAGTGTGTACAGACAGCGCTAGGCACCAAACTGAAGTTTAGCACAGCTTTCCATCCCCAGACTGATGGACAGACAGAGAGAGTGAATCAGATTCTAGAGGATATGCTCAGAGCTTGTGCATTGGACTTCAAGGGCAGTTGGTGCAAGTATTTATGTTTAGCTGAGTTTGCCTACAACAACAGTTACCAAGCCACTATTGGTATGGCACCCTATGAAGCTCTTTATGGGAGGAAGTGTAGATCTCCCCTCTGTTGGTATGAGAGTAGTGAGAAGAAAGAAATGGGATCTCAGACTGATCTTATAGAGGATACCACAGAAGCAATCAGGAGCATCCGCCAGAGGATAGAGACTGCTCAGAGTAGGCAGAAGAGTTATGCAGATGTACGTCGTAGGCCGTTAGAGTTTGAAGTTGGGGATACAGTTTTCCTCAAAGTAGCACCTATGAAGGGAGTGATGAGATTTGGTAAGAAAGGCAAGCTAAGTCCTCGATACGTAGGACCTTACCCAGTGATAAAGAGAGTTGGTAAAGTAGCTTATGAGTTGGAGCTACCTTCAGAAATGTCAGCAATACATAACGTATTTCATGTTTCAATGTTAAAGAAGCATATCCCAGATGCCAACCAAGTGATTGAGCCACAGATGGTACAAGTGCAAGAAGATCTCAGTTATGAAAGTCGACCTATTCAGAT